>CM056609.1:26117856-26482856 GCA_029721355.1 Tegillarca granosa | reverse complement strand
ATCATTTAACTTGTCTCCAAACACAAATAGAACCTTATTGAAATATGGTTATAAGTCTGGAAAATTAGATAAACTATTTCTGTGTTTTGTATTTTATTTTTTAATATCATGTTCAGTTTCTAAAACATATGGGTATATTAAAAATTAGTGAAAAATTGCTAACACTTCGTTAAACAGGAGAAACTCTGTAGTTGGAACCACCAGAATAGAGGAATAAAAAATAATTACATTTAAGTTGATAAAAAGCATAATAATAGCTTAGTATCTAGACACCAAATATATTTCAGCATCACTGGTATATGTTATTAAAAGTCGTTAACATCATGACATAGATATGAAATGTAACTGTGATGTATTTTTATTTTCATCATTACGTAGATGACAGTAGTTCAAAACTACGAATCACATGACCTCTCTGGTTTGGAATCCCACTCGGGACAGATCCTAGTGGAAGAAATTTGTCAGTTCGCTAGGTTGGTGGTTTTCTTCGGTTTCCTACACCGCCTCGAAATCTGTAAAAGAATCTTTACTGAGTCGTAAAACACCATCACTCGATTCCTCTCCTTAATTGAATAGTTTTTATTACATACACAATCATGAAATTTTTTGTAAAAACAGTCGTAGCTTTAAATTCTATTGACCTTGCAATTTTACAGTAAGAAATATATGCTTCGCCACTTTCAATACTCTAAATGACCTATATGGTCAGTGACTTTTAAACAATCATGGATTTTGATATATTTAAACAATAATGTAAAAATCAGCAATTATGTAAGTATTTTTTCAATGTTCTTTATTTGCTTTCTTGTTGGTAATTAAAAATAGTAAAATTCTTTACTGAAAAAAGAAAAGCACAATGCCTTGGTTAAAGTGAATAGGACACAGTTTTACAAAATATATGGAAAATATTTTTAAAAAAACATTAGATTCAAAATTTATATCTTTGAAATTAAAGTTGTAGTTTTCGTAGCCTTAAATAATATACATTACTTCGTTTTTATATTTTTGAAAAATGGAATATTAAAAGATTTTGCTGTCGGCTATTTTGGTAATGACATTAGTAACGATACTTTCGATATCTTCTGTCTTGTTTTAGTTCTTCTAGTTCCCTCAATGCATCTCTTGTTACTTGTCTACAGCTTCTTGATCTTTTATCTTTTACACTAAAAACGGGAAATACGATATGTAGATGTTAGTGATTATAATAAATGTTCTGTATTAATCTAGATCTGCTTAGATATGACTTAGCAAATAGATTTTATAACAAACAATAACACAGAAATAATGTCACACATATACCTAGAATAAAACGCAAATGGTTTAACAAAAATAAGATTTACTATTTCCATGCATGTTTTGGCGACATAATTCTACATATGATGTTATTTTATCCTTATTAAGTTCAATTATTAATTGTAAATGGTTGTAACATAATCCTTTATACAATTAAAGTTAAAACATAATTAAAACGAAATTAATTGAAATGTGTCATATTTTTACTTTTTACTTTAACGCTAGTAAATGTAAATATAAAAAAAATTAAATGATTTCGATTTCGAACAAAAAAAAACCCTAACTTTCCACAATTCATTTAATGATTTTTAGCCCAGGTATTGTTTCTGTCTCTTTAAACATTTGATTTTTTCTTCAGGTGAATAAACTTATTCAATCTTGATTAATTTCTAAAGTAATTTTGACGTTTTTCCCAAATGAGTAACTTTGTCTAATTCAAACGAAGCCTTAAAATCTAAGTTCCATCAAACAGCTAAAACTTTCATCAACACCGACGTGTTTCAGCATGTTTGTATAAGACCTAACAAAACCAAATTTATGTATACTCACTTCTCTAATCCAGGCATTGTGCAATCTAAAATAAAACAAGAAAAATTTCGTAAAATTGCTGCCTTTTGACAAATCGAACACTTTTTGTTTGTATTAATCTAATATAGATGACATAAAAAGTGATATTTTTAGACAATATTGTTACATTGATTGCTTTTTCGAATTTAAAATACATTATATACATATTTATATAACTAACGAATATAATGTAACATGTAGTATGTATAAATATTTTTGCTTACGTTATAGCCCAGGTTTAAGAACTAAGTCTGCGATCTAACAAACCATAAAAAAGTTTATATATTTGCTAACTGGGCGGATATAAACTGGAATAAACCGAAAAGAAACTCAATTTACAGTTTTAATTTGTTGTCATTATGATACTAATAATACAGCTATGTATCTAGATTTTTTCTAGAAAAAAATTAATGTTGAATGCAGCTACAAATATAACTTGCCGTTTGCGGCAAAACAGGTATTCCAAAATCTTTGAATTTACGTAGGAACAGTTCCCGTTCTCCTTGACAAAGTCGTCTGCGTCTGGTTAAAGCCATAGCTAAACGTATGGTACAAGATGGGGGATTTTTACACAATGACAAAGCTAATTGGTCATTTCCCGGTAAAAGAGAATAAACAATTTCCCATGTCTCTCCTCCAAATCCTACAATGGAAGCATATTAATTTTTCTCTTTTTCTAACAATTGTGAAATTTTCAAGGAATCAAAACGTTTTGCGCTCTGTAAACAGTGTAAAATATATGACCAAATCTTGTAGAATATTCTGCATTTTTCCATTATATTACCATATATTTTTACATTAAATATACAACATAAATTTTGATGTGTCATATGTATACATCTCGGAAAAACATTTTTGTTAATTTAGAATCATTTGTCGCATTACAAATATTATTATATCTTCACTTAACTTTACTTAAATAAGTGATATTTTCAAAGTGTTTCATATCAGTTTCATTCGGTTTTACTCTAAAAAATATATCATATTTGACTTAGTTTTAACGAAAAAAAGATTAAAGTGTAAACTGGTTTATACTATGCATTAGAAAGACAAAACTGTTTTGTCTTTTTTTCTGGTGAGACGTAGCTCTTTATGTAATATTACCTGGTGATATGTACTGAACCAACATGCAAGGACTACCAGGAGTCTTTTGTACATCCAGAAAGATAGTTTCCTCACAACCTGGTCTGCTTTCGTTTCTAAAAAATATATTTAAATAATCAAAGAAATTAAGCTTAATTTTTAATTGTCTCTGTTATTACCAGATTTTAGTTTCACCGTCCAATTGCATTAATTGACTAAGAAATTAATTGATTGTTAGATTATTTTCAAGACTAGATGGTTGGCGAAATCAGAAAAGTAATGGATGAATGGTTGGTCATTAGCATTTGTTAAATGCCAACAATTTATGTTTGAGTGCATAGAATGTGTGGATAATTACCACAAAAACAGTTTGTTCGAATTATACAATAAAAGTTTTTCAAATAATTTTAACATTATGAGGAAACAATTTAATTTCAATTTTAGAATTAAAAGCAATGTTTGTATTTTCGATATGATAAACTTGTTTAAGCCATGCAGTTTAAGAAATGCTGTACATATACGAGGGTTGTTCACTATGCGTTGTGTCTTGTACAAAATCTCAAAAGCATTCGAACATTACATCCCTTCAAAGTATTTTCGGCATTTTGAAATACAAAATTTAAACCTCTGAAACAATTTCTGAAATGCATGACGATACGCTGATTTAGGCAGACCTCTGAGGCACTGACTGATGGCTTTTGTATCGATAACCAGATAAGAAATTTCAAGTTTTGGAAATAGAAAATATCAGGTGCTAGATCTAAAGAGTATGGTGGTTCTGAAAAGAAGGTAGCCTTCTCCTAAATCCTGACGCAGGGCGTCGTTTGATAATATTTCTTGAGCTTTTTAGTATAAGTTCTCGGTAATACCGACCAGTGACACTTTTGCCCTTCGGTACCGGAATTTGTATGGTAATACCATCAAATGAGAAAAATATACAATAAAAAACCTTCTTTGTGCTAATGCTTCTTTTGGCATTTACAGGGCTTCTAACGTGTATATTAAACCATATTTTGTTTCCAATTTGCACTCGCATGGAAAATATTATACAAAAAAGAGTTACATTGTAGCATTCGGATATGTTAGTACTGCATTCAGGAAAACAATATACACTACGAACTTATCATACTAACATTATATTGCCCTTTTGATAAAAATTTTTAAAAAAATAAAGAAAAAATAGCTTACTTTGAATTTAGCACTTTGCATCCTAGCACGTTAAAATCAAACAAATAAACTTAAAATCTTATAACTCTTTAAAACATGTGTTTTTACCGCTGGAATTCTTAAATCAATATCAAAATTATTATACCTTCCATAAAAGTATTTCAAAGCATTGTTACCAAACGTCAAATAATAAAACTTTCCGTCTGTTGGTAAAATGTTGTTAAAAATGTATCCTCAGTGAAGTGCTGGTACCATAATCCATCGATCTGAAACAAAAACAAATATTGTACTTGTAGAGTGCGAACAATTTAAGGTTGAGTGCATTGTGATGATAATTAACGTTTTAACAGTATTTTTTTCAATCCGACCGTAAATGTTTCTCAAATACGTTTTCTATTCAAAAAGTATATGAAAATTATATAAAATTACAATTTATTTCCTTCCTTTCAATTTATGTATCCTCTTCTTAAATGTTTCAATGATTTGTAAAATTTTAAACAAGCAATTTCTATATTTCGAGGCAAAATATTGTATTATAATTGTGATGATATAAAAGATATATATGATATTATAACATAAAAGAGTATCAGTTCAATTGATATTGTATGCATGAAATTATTATTTAAATAGATAGCAACATCTTTTGCTTCTTATGTCCACATCTGTACTTGATTGTAGGGGATTGATAGCAAATTAACTTAGTATAATTAAAATGAAATGCATTTATAGTTTTAATAGTGTTTTTATCTGCTTTTCACAAAAAGGTCATTAAATCATCTCAAGTATCATTTTAAACTTAATTTTTTTTTCATAAACTTTTAGCTAAAACAGACCTTATGAAATAACAAAAACGTTACTGAAAAACATGCACTTCGCAACAGGTAAAGTAACAAGACGACATATTTTAGTTCTTAATGTAAAAAGACAATAGATGAATCGAAATTAGAAAATACACATTTAAAAAAATCATGAACACCACTGAATTATTTTTTGATAATTGCCTGTCCTTGTAAAATGATAGATATTTATAGAAGTCTTCGCTTAAAATAAATAAATAAAAATTTCTTTTAACACATGCTATTATTTGTATTATATTGTAAGTTATAATGAAATGATTAAACTTCAACATTAATACGTTGTTCTATTGTTCTGATAAAAAAAAGCAAAATAGTATTACCTTTTGTGCTGGAAATCGTGGTTCATTTGAAATATCAAGATTCGAACAAATTTCTTTTCCATCAGAGAACAAAAGTAGTTGTGCTAGTCCAACAAATACCAAGACTTTCATTCTTGACTCCATTGTTGATTAACACAAAAGTCAATGTTCCCTGGTAAAGCTGAGAACTGTTAAGGCTATTTAAATACTACCAAAGAAAGTAATTAATGTCAAACCATGATTGATTATTAGACAACAATGCATTTTTCAATCAATTTTTTTCTTTCTTTCTTTTTTCCTATTCATTGATCCACACTATTAGAAAAAGTTTCCGGGTAAGGCTCAAGATAGTAAGTAGACAAAAATACCTTTTATAAACCCATTTTTATTTTTATTTTTGAAGTTAATCATGATTTCATTTAATGACATGTGAATGTAGAAGATTATCATTTATAGGTTAAATTTTGGATTTTGGTAATTCATTTTTATATTGTTATCACTTTATATTAAGTCATTTGTCATTTCTTCATTTAATTGGATAACACACTTTTATTTTTGAAAAAAAAAATCGGTCAATATACGCTGAATTTTAAAGCTGAAAAATGTTTTTGAATTTAAAGTATGATATTGTTGCATCTTATATTATCCTTTATATTTTTCTACCCTTTACACCACTTTCCCTCAGTGCTAAATTGAAAGAACGTCTAAAACAAATCATTCACTTTTCATTCTTTTACAAAAACGGTAAACCAAGATAAGAATATCTAGTGCTCAACAGGGATACTGGTTATTTTCTAAAACAGCCATACAGGCTGCAAACAAAAATATACTGAAGATACCATTAACAAAATGCTAGAGTTTTTGATAGACAACATATTTGTTGTGTTTGGCAATATTATCTTTTAACAAATCGGTTATACCTATGGGCACAAACTATACACCTTTGCTTGCTGATTTGTTTCTTTATCCATATGAATCAGAATTTTTACAGAACCTTGTCAAATCTAGGAGAAAAGACTGTCGCTAAATCATTCAACTACACATACAGATATATAAGGTGACGTTCTATCTCTAAATAATCACAAATTTGGAGAATATGTGAATGTCATCTATCCAAGTGAAGCTTGAAATAAAAGACACGACAGATTCACCATGTTCTGCTTCATATTTGGACTTATACCTCAACTGTGACACCCATGAAAGGTTACATCTGAAGCGATACGACAAACGTGATGACTTCTATTTTTCTACTTGTCAACTTTCCGTTTCTTTGCAGTAATATCCCTGCTTCTCCTGCGTCTGCTGTATATGTTTCACAGTTAATACGGTACGGTAGAGCTTGTTCCTACTATGGGGACTTTCTGCAACGAAGCAAATTACTTACAATTAAATTGTTGACACAAGGATATTGCAAGCCTAGGCTAATCAGGGCCCTTAAAAAGTTTTATGGCCGTCATCACAATATTGTTGATAAGTATGTAGTCACTGCATCCCAACTTAAACTGGATATATTTGACTTACCATAGTTCTTTGTTCCTTTCATTCTCAAAATTATCTTGCACGTGACGGGTGTAGCTAGCTAGACAAGAGGTGCTTATCTTCCCGGAGCACTCGGCCTTACTTCCTTGATGGAAGTTCACGTGTATAATATATTTTGCCAGTTTGCAAAGTTTTTACATTGTGTTTGGGAATTGGGCTATGGACAAGGACTGGTATGTTTGTTTTATATTTACACTATTTTACGTTAGTACCATTATTCTTTTATTTTCAATTTTGATTTCACAAATAGCAGATGTAGCTTGCTAAAAAGTGCTTATCTTTTTGGAGCACCGGGGAGCACTTATCACGTGTTTAACTTAATTGAGCCAATTTCCATTGTCTGAGTTTGGGATTATGACTTGATGATGTTTCATATAGTAAACACCTCATCCTGGAATGTTATCCACTAGTCCTATATCATCTCTGTACTTATTTTATATAATATCCTTTGAAAGACTTTTTCATCTTTTAAAACATTAAGCCAATGTAAATATTGCATAAATGGTTGATAAAAAATAAAACTGAATAAAAATGCTTGTCTATTAGATAAATTTGAAGACTTTTTTTACTTTTTAAAGCTAAGTTTTGTTTTATGTTTGAGAGCAATTCATCTGTTATTTAACGTGCTATATTTATACCTGGAAAACATCACAAACATACTTGTTTAATGTTCAAAGAACAAAGCCTTCTTTCTTTTTCCTTTGGAACGGATTTTTATTATAAGAAATTCCCCAAATTGGTCTTGTCTGATTGCAAATTAAAACACTAACACAGAGAAATGTAAAGAAGCACCCATCATTGGAAATAGGAACCTTTAATGTATTGCGTTTAAAGTGTATGCAATATGACTAATAAAAGAGTCTTAGCGGCCGAGCTGATATGCTCCACGCTCCCAAATATTTGACACTATACAAAAATTGTCAAGGTCCAAAAGTTTTTATTATCGTAAGAAAACAATAAAAAATTCGCAGACCTCATGGAAGCGCCAACTGTAACTCATTTAGTCGCAGACAAAGGGTCGTAATTTTCGGAAAAACTACATAGCACAACAAAACGCGAACTTGATCTGTAACTGAATGTGGTAGACTTATAAACTAAAAACTAGTTCAATAGCTGCTAGGATGTAGGATATTGATGCAGAAACTGTTATTTCAATTAAATGACCGTAAACATCAACAGAGCGGGTCGAAACGTAAAGTTGAACTGTAACTTAATGTGGTAGATTATAAAACTAAAATCAGTGTAATAGCTACAAACGTTTTCTTGAAGATTAAAAGCTTATAGGCATTGAGAAAAGAGATAAACAGTTTTCTGACCAGAATAAGTAGACTATGTAGAGTAAAACTGCCCGGTAATGTTTAAGTCATTTGAATATATTTTGAATTCAATCATCATAGTGTTATTCAATTGAATTAAAATTTAATTTTTACTATTGCTTTTGGCCATTTTCTGGATCGATTCAATACTTGTTTCACTTTCCTCTGCAACTGTGCAAATCGTAAATACATTGTATCACTCATGAATCAAATTAATCTATTTATTTTTATTCATTATGTCTGCGAATCAGCAGACATCTTCTTGTTACTCATAATCTTTATTATTATGTCTGCGTATCAGCGGACATCTCCTTGTTACTCGTAATCTTATTATTATTATTATTATTATTATTATTATTATTATTATTATTATTCCTCGTTTCTGACAGATTTTTTTTCAGAGACATCTCCTCCTCCTACGTTTCTTATCCGATCAGGTTGAAATTTTGTCAACTGGACAGGTCGCTTCCTCACCGTGTTTCGAAAATCTGAAAGATTCCGGAGAAATCCAGTAAAACAACCCGGGATTTCTACTGTGATGGATATGCCCTCAGGGCATCTTCTTAAATTAAACTAATTATGTACCATTGTCCGCTTCCTTCTAGATTTTCACACACTGTTCTGCTAATCTGACTTCAGGGTCCGAGAGAGAGAGAGCTAATACGCAGACATATAATTGCTCGCAATTATACATTCTAGTTATGTTTGCGTATCAGCAGACATCTAGTTGTTACTCTTAATCTTTATTATTATTATTATTATTATTATTATTATTATTATTATTATTATTACTTCTTCTCGTTTCTGACAGATTATTTTAGAGAGATCTCCTTCTATATTTCTTATCCAATCAGGTTGAATTTTGTCAACTGGTAGGGACTGACCGATGGGAGGTCGCTTCCTCATCGTTTTTCGGAATTGGGAAGGACTTCGGAGAAATCCGGTTACAACCACGGAATTCCAGAGAGTTTTTCTAGAGAGTTCTTTCTTTCTTTTTTGGAATTTCCTCCGCTATTTGGAGCACCGCTTAAAAGAGCTGATACGCAGACATATAATTGCTTGCATTTATACATTCTAGTTTCTTATTATTGTCCCTTGTTTCTGACACGATTTTTTTCAGAGGTATCTTCTCTTTCGTTTCATATCCGATCAGGTTAAAGTTTTTGTCAGCTTGTAGGGATTGACCGTAGGAATGTTGCTTCCTGACCTTTTTTCGGAATTCGGAAAGATTCCGGAGAAATCCGGTTAAAACAACCATTTTGGACTTCTATTATGGTGGATACGGAGATTCATACTTGCTCGCAAGTATACATTCTAGTTATAATGTCTGCGTATCAGCAGACATCTTGTTGTCTGTATCATATATATAGTGTGTGTGTGTGTGTGTGTGTGTGTGTGTGTGTGTGTTTATATCAGTCCTACAATAAGAATAACTTAACACTATTTTATTAAGTATTTCTTTCCCTGACAGTTTTTATGTCCATATTAAATATGTCCTGAATATAAAAAAATAATTAATACATCATAGAATAAATCTATCATTTGTCAAAAATAATCAACTTGGATACTTATAAAATAATTTATATCTTATTCAATCATTTTAATTTTTTTTAAGATTAACATTTTTATACTTTTTTAACCTTTTTTAAATTTGTTATCAATACGTATAAAAACGTATTTAAAAATTGCTCTCACCTTAAAAAATTATATTGAAAGGATTATGTTTCACGTCTATGATTTTGTTACTTATCTCGAGGAGACAAAGTTCAAACCATAGAAACTTAGTGGTTTTGTGACCTGTTAGCCTGAAAATTAATCAAGTCCATCGCTCCAAGAAAGGATGTATTATTTTATGTGGAATACGTTTATTAAAACTTTCACGTGATGTTTTTAATATTGAAGTATTCAATGCATATGAAAACAAGGCATAAATGATATATACAACATCCTCGATTACAGAACATTCGCCTGGTACTGAAAAATAAATAATTAATAAACTAATTATGGATTATTTGTCGGCTTCATTCTAGATTCTCACACTTCAGTTCTACTAATTCGTTTCGAGGGTCCGACTAATTTATACGTGCGTTGAACTTTGAACGTTGATGTACTATTTACTTTAGATATTTAAATAATTGGAATAAATTTCGCCAAAATATAACAATCTTCTAGTTTTTATGTCCACATTAAATATGTCATGAATATAAAATTATTCTGAATTAAAACATCAAAGAATACATCTATCATCTGTCAAAAATAGTCAACTTGATTTCTTATAAAATGATTTATATCTCACTCAATCATTTTTATTTTTTAACATTGACATTTTTCAACTTTTTTAACCTTTTTGTATTTATTATTAATATCAACACGTATGAAAACGTATTAAAAAAGAAAGTTGCTCTCACTTTTAAAAATTATAGTAAAAAGGATTATGTTTCACGTCTATGATTTTGTCACTGACTAGAGACTTTAGTGACATGTTAGCCTGAAAATTAAAAAAGTACACTGTTGCAAGAAAGGGTGTATTTAATTTATTCTATGTGAAACACGTTTGTTAAAATTTTCACGCAATGTTTTTAATATTGAAGTATTCAATGCATATGAAAATAAGGCATAAATGATATGCACAACATCCTCAATGACAGAAAATTCGGCCTGGAACTTAAAAATAAATAATTGATAAACAAATTATAATCCACCTTTTCTGGTATGGATCACTAGTAGGGATTACGGCCAGATTTAAGGTAATGTGGTGTCTGAAAAAGAATGATCGATTTATTTAATGGGGTTATAAGTCAAGAATACTTCACTAATGTCGAGACGTTACCATCTATAGATGAAATGGTATAAACTTTAACTTTTGCAGTGTGCTAAGTGCAATGTGTAGGTAGGATAATATATACACAATGTATTATAATCTATAATATACTAGTATATTATTACTCTCCAGAGACTATTTTAGTATATAAAGGGACATAACTGCAGGAAACAACACTAACTAAAATCTACCGTTTCTTTTGTATGTTCGGAAACCTATATGTAGGTATAAAATTTGTTTAAAAAAGTTAAAGATTAAAATATTGAAATCCATTTAGAGCCTTCAATTCGCCAATTCGCTGCAGGTATTCACATTCAAGTCTCTGTCTATTAATAATTTACTAGCAGAGAGTATCGTATTACGCTCGAGTCAATTTTACTTATTGGAGGTTTCAAGTTATGGGATAGGGATGTTGGAGGAAACCAGACTGTTGAGAGAAAAACAAACGTCTTCCGGCAAGCGTACCGACAGACTTTGTGATCCGTAGGCCAATCTTTAATCATAGTTTTAGTGAATTCTCATCTTTTCAGCAAACGTTCATTTTTAAATACATAACTTACATATGTATAATTCATTGTATTTTCAAACAAAACAAAATTACGTTTGAAATTCATTAATTTTTTTGACCGATTGTTAATACTAAAATGAAATTAAAATGTTATGAATGTTTAACATATAATTTTTGTTTTTAAAGTTCAGGATTAGTAAGTGATATACATTTATTTGACATATAAATATATATATATATATATATATATATATATATATATATATATATATATATATACGTATTTGTATGTATCAAGGGGCATAACTACAGCTTTTAACTCCAGCCTTTAAACAAAACACAACGGATGTCAGACAACTATTTTAGCTCGATTATATTTTTCTTATTTTGTACGTAGCAAGCGTGAATGTACAGTTTGTCATGAAAACATAAACAAGACGTCACTAAATATTTCGCATTGACGTTATCGACTTTTCAATGAAGCCAAATTGCGTATAAAATCATTTTCATATTTAGATAATACATCTGATTTTACGCGCGACGAGATCCTATAAACTTCCAGGCTAACGTGCACGCTTACGAAAATATGACATGTTTCTTCTGCAACATGATTGATAACTTCAAATGGGGTTTATTGTGACAAAACTGTTCCATTGTGTATGTGCATGCAACATGGTGACATAAAGATGGTATTTACATGTCAGTACTATTATAGTTTGTTCCGATTACGTAATATGTTGACCGTTTAATCCCATGAATACAAATAATCATATAAAAAGCTTAAATGTCAAGTTTAAAATAAACATTTACAGAATGTTTCTATGTCCATTCATCTCAGAAAAAAGTACTAGGTAATACTGTTTCATATGACAAGCCATAGCTGTTTTATATGGTAGGAAGATGGTATATGACTTTATTTAATAAATGTATCATAAAACCAAATCGTGTAATAATAAAGTGACGACATACAATGGCGAAACTGAATGATATAATGAATAGACCAAATGATATAAAGGTAAAACCATATCATATAATGATAAAGCTAAACTATATAATGGTAAAACCAAAACATATAACGAAGAAAGCAAATAATATCATGATAAAATGAATTCCATTTTTGTACATTATAGGGAAGCTATAGTTTCAGATCCCATTCGAGATTCACTCACTTATATCTAGAATGTCTGTTATACGATTGTAGGAAAGATAGAGTACTCCGCGAAAAATGCAACCGACTTATTTGAGTGAACGGGCATATTTTCTAACACTCTCCAAGTGAAATCGAACCCAGACTGAGAGGTGTTGTAATCTGTAAACACATTTTACAGTATTCGGCTAACAAGTCGAGTGTAATTGAGTTAAGTAATTGTGTTTATGCACCAGCCAGATTATTTTCACTTATATCAAGACTGTCTGTTGTGAAATTGTGAGTACTCCGCGGTGAAAGCAATCGACTTGTTTGAGTGAAACGGCATATTTTCTCCGAATGAAATCGAACTCAGACATTGAGAGGTGTTGTGGTATGTAATCACATTTATACACTAGTCGGCTAACAAGTAGATTGTAATTGAGTTAATGGCGTTTTATGCACCAGTCAGACTCTTTTTACTAATATCGAAGCAGTCATTTTTCGGATGGTGACGAAAACCAAAATATTCGGAATAAACATCAGACTTTAGTCACATTTTGATCAGTTCGAATCTAGGCGGTAAGAGACAATGTGATCCGAAAGCGCGCGCTTTAAATAGACCACTCGGCCATAGAGACCCGTATTTTCAAACAAGGTCTTACCACAAAAGGTTAATATGTTTGTTAATTTAGAAGTATAAATCTGAATACGTGCAAGCGTTTAGGTATATTATGTTTCACCCGACTGTGACAAATGATCTTTGAGGCTTTTGGGTCTTGGTTTAGATTCTTGTCGTCATAAAAAGAACCAGAAGTCCGTATGTTTTATGACTAATCATGTTAAGTAGCATTATTTTATTCCACTAATTTGAACAAAATACTATCATTTTAGAAAAATTGTTTATATGAATGTTGATAATGACTAAATGACAACGGATTCGCAAGCGAGACAAAAATAAATTATCTTTTTCAAAATACTTGTTTTTACCGGGTAATAAGTTTTAAATTAAAATCGTAAGCATACAAACTATACAGTAAGCGGTCGTATTTGCTTTTAAGCCATTCCAGCGTATTGTAACTTGTAACAAAAAAGTCTGAACCTCTTGCAAAGACTATTATATAGGCCATGTGAAAACTTGTAAATTCGAATCAAACTAATTAAAATATAACAAAAGAATAAGTCCATCCAATTTACTAGATACACTTCTATATTATGTGTCTTCTTTTTAAGCCGAGTAACAAGAAAGTTACACGGAAAACAGAAACTGTTCTGATAACCCTCAAAACATAATGTGAAACAATGTGGATATCCTAGAGCATGAATATCCGACCCACCCCGGAAAACAGAAACTGTTCTGATAACCCTCAAAACATAATGTGAAACAATGTGGATATCCTAGAGCATGAATATCCGACCCACCCCCGGAAACAAGGGTTCTAACATACATTTTGCCATCTTTCAACCTTCATTAAACTTTCCAAGCAAAAAAATTAAAACAGTGCAAATCTAATTAATGATGTTCCTAAGGAACAATTTTACATTTGGTTCAACGATAAAAGTTCGAATAAATACAGAAAAAGCAGTAATTTCCCAACGGTATGTAGCATGTGGAATCTAATATTAAAACATGATTACGTCATAAAAAAACCGGGTCATTTAAACACAACTTTCAAAACGGTGAAATACGAAAAATTAAACACAGAAATTCGTTGAATTTGTCATTTGTGACTTAGTAAGGGATACATAACACCATTTCAAATACATCTGGATATCAATGACGGACAATTAATGCAATTTGTCAGGTTTCACCTTTGATTCATGGGATTTTCCGTACATCTGTGCGCATGCTCCAAGTTCATAATAATCATCGTGAAACATCGACCAACCGGTTAGGGGATTCCGTTTATTTACAGCTAAAAGAAATGAAATTATCACTGACCGTGGTTAGAGGATATCTATTTTTAAAAATATATATATATTTTTAGAAAATAACAAAGAAAAATTCAGAAAATTGAAAAAAAAACTTAATGCAGCTTTAAATGTTATGCGATGCTTAATTATTGACTGACAAGCTGCAGTTTACCCATTTTGGGGCTACCTGTAATTAAGCGTAGTTCAAGTAATAATAATTCTGTGAAGCCATATATAACAGATCCAGAGATACGATCTACATCAAATGATAATACATATTTGGTTAATAGTTACAAGTCTATATACACGTTTTATTCATCCATCAGATTGTAACATACGCTAGTTCTAGATTTATTATACAGTCATATCTTGATATTTAAAGTTCTGTTTTGAGCTTTTCTGCTGGTAATACGATACGTTGGTTCATAACCGGAACAAACAAACAAATGACGTCACTCGTTGCCTCACAAGGACAAACATGGTTGCAAAAATAAATGTCATTGATCTCAGACAATAATAAATAACGCAGAATTATTGCAATTATAAATATATTCAGTTTATAATACTGACATAAAACTTAAGATCATCGCATTTTCTGTTGCCATCAACAAAACATAAATGCTTTAAAACAGCATTTTTGACATGATTCATGCCACTTGTTTACTAGTATCCAAGGTGACGATGACGTTTAATATAATTTGTGACTTCACCACAGCTCCTAATCCTTATGTTAGGTCTGGCACTGAAAATATTAATACATAAAATGATTTACATTCAAATTTGTTATGAAAAATTTTCGATGTACATCTAAGGAGATGATGCCTGAAATACAATTAATCTTGCAATCTGTTTCTATTATTTTTTAATTTATTTATTTAATTAATTTTAAATTAACTAGATGAGTTTTACAATAACGTACAACAACAATTGTCCTAGCACCAAGTTTACCTTTCCTTAACTAAGTTTTTTATGAATAGCCTTTTCACAATCATTATTAGCCTAGACCTAATAACATGATAACTTAAATCTAACAAAGAATGATTTTCAACAAGATGAGGGATTCGCCTATAGGAATTCAATATTTAAAAGTATGTTTTATACATATCTACATTGATAGAACCTAAAGCTACTATAATTTTGTAAAAGTTTATATGGTTAAAATCTCAGTAAAACATTGCTTTATATGTTTAACACATTCTCCGTATAACTCTATACAAACATGGAACAAGTCGGTGAAAATCAACACGTTTTATAATAAATCACATAAAGCGCATGTCTCTCCATTAAAGATATTTTGAATACAAAAACTACCTTATTTTATTGTTAGATATGCAAAGTTTGGTCAATGGAGAGATATGCGCTGGTACTGAATTTTGCAAAAATCAATGTTTAGAGAGTTATCCCAATATAACTTCTTATTATACCGTATTATACTCATACTTGATAGTAAAAATCGAAGGTTGTCAACAATTGCCTGCGTGGTGTAGTCGATATACGTAAGGACTATTATGTCTTACGTTGTGGGTTCGAATCCCCAAATGAACATTTTATTTTTCATCTTAATTTATTTTAATAAAATGAATATTTTACGGCTTTCTTTCTTTTTTTTTATCTTACTTTGTGTTAGAATTTAAATATAGTATTATTTATTTCTGCCAAAACTAAAATAATAGACATAGGCATGCACACAAATTTGTTATAAACATATAATGAATATAACGACAGTACAGTCCACTTTAAGGCCACTTGTCATTTCCCGTGTGTTTCGTGTACGTTAAACACGTTTTAGTAAACAAAATGCCAAAACATTACAACTGTTCTAAGTGCAATCGCCGAACAAAAGCAGACCATAGACGAAAAGTCGGGGGTAGGTTTCATATGTGATATATGTCACTGGCTGGGCAAGAAAAATCATAAGCCTGCGGTTGCTCGAATAGACTTGGAAACTGAATGTATAGATCTACCCATTTTGTGCTGCGGCAAATCAAATGCCATTTGCAAAAAAAAAGTTTTTCCCCATGAAACTTGCAACAATTCAGGCAAGAATTGACATTTTCGTCAAAAATGTATCCTTGTACCATCTGGTGTTCACATATCTTGTAATCATTTATCTGGACAAAATATAAAACCTTCAGTGGTCGTTGACGCTTCAAAGATGAAAAAAGTATCATCAAGTCTATATACAACGGAAATCACCGAATTATTAAACAATCTCCGAATAAGAATCCTTGACAGTAAAAGTAAAAATAATGATTTCAATGATCCAAATGGCCTCTCTGTAGATGGCTATTATAGATTGACTGGACTTAGCACTCAGCAATTTGATGATCTTGTAACAAAGGTTATATCATTAAAGTCCACAGCACTTAGGTCTAAAAGGTTTGCATTAGGGCTGCTCTTGACAAAACGTCGAGCTTGTCTTTCCTACAAACTCTTAGCAGCATTATGTGGTATGAAAAATGCTTCACAATTGTCAAGAATTGTCTCTGCAGCAAGGATTGCTCTAACAACAGACTTTGTGCCTCTAAGTCTTGGCTTTGGTCATATTAGTAGACATTGTGTTATAAACGATCACACTACCACATTTGCAAAGGAGCTATTCTCCGATTGGATTGATGATACTGTTCTAACTGTGCTTGATGGAACGTATGTGTTTATAGAAAAAAGCGCTGGATTTAAATTCCAAAGGCGTTGTTATTCAATGCACAAAAACAGACCACTTGTAAAACCCATGATGGTGACAACAACAGATGGCTACATTTTAAGTGTCATTGGACCTTTCTATGCCGACGGCAAAAATAATGACGCCAGTATCTTGCAAAAAATGATAACGTCTAATTCTGAAAACAAGATGGCCTGGTTAAAACCTAATGACGTTTTCATTCTTGATAGAGGATTTCGGGACGCCTCCAGACTTCATTCGGAATGTGGATTCCAAATAAAATCTCCAGAATTTCTCAACAAGTCTCAAAAACAACACTCTTCTTCTGAAGCAAACTTATCCCGTCTCGTTACAAAAATTAGGTGGGTTATTGAATCTGCAAACAATCGTCTAAAACGTTGGAGATTTTTTGCAAATGTTGTGTCGAACACGCAAGTTTCATTTATTGGCGATTATGTAAAGATAGTTGCTGCATTGTGCAACGCATATCGACCGCCTCTTTCCACAAACTCTACATATGACGAAAAAATAAATTGGATGCTTCGATGCTGCAACGGGTACATGAAGTTAATCATGTACAGCAAAGGATATCATGGATACGAGTTACTAAAAATTCTACCTTGATGCCGATGGATGCTTGTGAAGCTTTACCTAGTTTTCCATATTTTACTGAGGAGTACCTACATACACTGACATTTGGAGTATACCAGTTAAAACAGGCTATAAGATATACCAAGGAGCATTTGAATGACGATGGTCAATATATAGTTAATGTCTCTGAACACTTAAATGACCTATTACATGCTACAATTCAATCCCGTCACACGTCCTAGTAAACAATACAACTGCTGGACTAAATACAAAACAAATGATGATCCCATTTCCGGGTGGTATTGTGGGTGTAAATGCGGCACCAGAACTGTAGGTTGTTGTGCACATCTTGTCCGCTATTTTGTGGTATGTGGGATATGCACGTAATATGCCTCATACTCTTGTTCAGTGTAAACCAAATAACCTCGTTGATTTTACGAATTCCATAACTATACAACATTCTTCTTAAAATGTAAAGTTGACAGTAACATTCTGTCTAAATCAAAATACTTTACATTTCAGTTAAACTGTAAATAACGAAGATCTAATTGTATCTTAAAGTACCAATTTTTGTTTCTCTTCTGTCCGTGTAAAACAAACCAACTTTCCTTGAATGTCGTCTATTACAGATTTCATCTAAATACAAGTATGACGATCTAAACCGAAGGTATTCTGCTATAAAATCACACTGACATGCTGTCAATAGACAACGTATACGCATTACGGCGCGAAACAAAACAAGTCATTGTGGCACGTGCGTTTTTGATTTTGTGCATACGGCTAATATTTACAGCGAACCAATCAGTAAAGTAAGCTTGTATACACGTCATAATAAAAAAGTAAAATGTTATATAAGTGTATATATAATTTACACAGAGATTTATTTATATTTGGCCTGGAGGTAGTGACGCGTACAGAGGCCTGAAAAGGGTTTACTATAGTTTCTTGCGTATTTATTCCTATAGGCGGATGGCTCTGCTTTTTGGGAATCATCCTTTTAAATATTGAATTATTTTGTTGATTGTAGGGACATTCATGAATATTATAAAATATTATGAATATGCTATCTGCATTCGCTGTTGGTCTTGAAATAAGACAAAATGTTTTTCAACTGAGAAAAATGCAAACCAAACTACGAAACAATACAAGGAAAATTATATAGACAAAAAAGAGAGAAAAGAAAAAGAAATGGCAAGCGCATACATACATTACGACCACTGAATATACAAAATGTACCTACTTTGGACAGACACTATTTATGTTACAAACGTATTTGTATGATATTTTGCCTCTTATCAGTCAATAAAATTGTTTCTTCTTTATTATTCTTTATTATTCCGACCAAAATGCAATTTTTAGCATTTTTCGTAAAGTAAATTTTGAAACTTTTAAAAGCTAATTCTAGCATTTTTCATAAAGCAAATTTTAACATTTTTTCATAAAGCAAATTTATGCATTTTTTATAAAGCAAATTTTACCATTTTTCATAAAGCTAATTTAAGCATTTTGCATAAAGCTAACTTAAGCATTTTTCATAAAGCAAATTTAAGCAATTTTATAAAGCAGAATTTACCCTGACTTTCAATACTGTCCAAAAAGGTCGATAAACAGACGACTGTATAATTGTTATTATACACTTATTGCATGGTTCAGCAACTGTGATATATCATAACACATAACTCTCCTTCCATCCCTGTTAAAAAGTCATTTTCTTTTTTTATCTAAGTAATTACCAGTTCACAAATATATTTATTTATTCAACACTTGTAAATGAAGACCATGTTAAAACTAAAACAACATACGACCGATATTGTATCAATTCATAATATAAATTTTACCTGTTTAGTCCTGATACAGTGCAATCTAAACAAAAATAAATAGACACAAAATATCAATACATAAAAAATTGCATATCCCAATAAAATTGCATATTCTATAGAATTAGTAGTTTGGATAACGAAATATTCAGTAATGTAACTGCAGTTTGCGTGATCTTATATGCATAATGTATAGTATTTAAACTATTAATTCAAAATAAACGGTTATTTATGTGTTTAAATTTCTGTTTTAATTGAGATCGTATATTTTTTTATTTATTTAGCAGACGGGTTTTAAATCTGAAATCTGACTGTCTCGGAAGTGTGTGTGTGTGTGTGTGTGTGTGTGTGTGTGTGTGTGTGTGTGTGTGTGAAATATTCATACATAAATATTTGGGTGAATTAATACTAACTGTTTGAGGCCGGTCGTTGTTGGAAATTAAATGAGGCCGGTATCTTTAGAAACCTGAATTTTCGTAAAAACATATTCCTTTCTCCTCTACAAAGCACTTTCCTTCTTGTAAACGCTCCTGCCGCACGTATACTGCATGTTGGAGGGTTTAAACAAAAAGATGAGAATAATTGGTCATTTCCCGGGAACAAAGAATAGATAAATTCAACACTGTCTCCTAGTTCTGTAAAAAAGTATCACATTAAGTTAAACAAAAAAATCACCATTTATCATTATCATTATTATTACTATCATCATCATCATCATCATTATTATTATTATTATTTTAATTATTATTATTATAAAAGTTGTTGTTATCATTTTTTTATTTATTTTAAAACCTTTACGGTTAGCGTGATCGTTGTAAGTACTTGAGCGACAAACTAAATATTCTTCGGTCCGGTACCCGTCTAGAGTTGTGATTTCCGGTAAGCTTTGTAATGACATATACATAATCGTTTTTTATATAACGACGTGGTTCATTTATTGAAATTTTCATTATGAAATCTCGTAAATTAACGGTTATCGATGAACGACATTTTTCCCAGTAAAATTATTTTCGGATACAGGTATAAACGTTTTCAAGACCATTCAGCACAAATGTTACTCAGTAACACTGACGTGTCTGTAGTTATTGTTAATTACATGTATATATTAATATAAAAAATTATAAAACCTGGTGATATTTGCCGTAGTGTAAAACAAGAACTGGCTGGTATTCTTTGTCTGTTTAAGAAGACCACTGTCGTACATCCGGTACCTGTTTGGGATCTATAAATAATACAGAAGTTATTTTAATCATCCAATGTAAAATATGTGAATTTTTTTTTTTTTTTTTTTTTTTTTTTTTTTTTTTTTTTTTTTTTTTGATTAAAAAAACGCCAGTCCATACCTAGACAACTTTTTTTTTTAAAGTTTATGTCAGTATACTGCTATTTAGCAGTTAGATAAACTAAAATAATGTCCGGCTCAAAGATACAATCTGGAAAAAGCTTAACATGATGTTACTTATTATATAGTACCACTTATACATTGTGTATGGCACGCGAGCTGGCAAACTAAAACATTAGGATTTGCCCGATTGAATTTAGTGACCACCAAGAATATCAAGACAGATAATCCTTGTTACCTAGATATTATCTGGCACATTTTTGACATTCGCAGTGGACTGCATTGAGGTGGTCGTTGAAGAAATAATGCATATAAAACAAACCGCGGGAATCAAAAATTTTGAGATAAGGTTGAATGGACACATTTAGTAAACTTTGGGTTTTCTATAGCCATCCCCTGAGAACACTATTTTTTCAGATTTTAAAATTCTTTCCAATCAAACAAAAAAAGAATTCATAAATTTTTACCGTCCATAAACGTATTGTATTAAATAGTTTTCAAAAGGCACAAAAAAGATCTTGTTGTCAACTGGTATAACATTTCCAAATGGAGTATTATCTTCATTAAAATGGTGATACCATTCGCCGGCCAACTAAAGATAGAAAATAAATTATACAGGGTTATACTTATCCACTTGATTATTGGTTACAAAAAGTAGAAAAATTGGAAATTCAAGTTTTATCATGACTAAATCACTGAACTCCATTTTGTTATTACCACTACTGTAGCTCAGATGGTAGAGTGCTCGCTTCGTTTGTGGGATGTCGGGGTTTGAACCCCTGCTGGGTCTGACCCAGACTTGAAAATTCATAATTTTAATGTTTTTTTGCCAAGGACTTGGCATTTAAGTATGAAAGTCACGGGTGCCTTTTAAGGAGACCTTAAAAACCGATGCTCCTTTTCACTGCAGGCGTGGCACGTTAAAGAACCCTGCATATTGCCCTAAGGGCACTGCAAAGGTCCTGCTACTTCACCTATAGCTAGGGACGTCTCGATATAAGTAAAATATTATTGACTTGAAAATTTTAAAAGTGTGTGCAGACTTTTCAAAAATAAAATTTTGAGCAGAGGGTAAGCTTGTACATTTAGTTATTGTTACTGCGATATAACAAAAAATTACATACAGTGTGGCTACAATCCTGAAAAAAAACCAGGTTTTTCAGTAATAATGAGAGTGGTTTACTTCAGACTACAATTCAAGGTGAAATCAAATTCTTAGACATGAAATAAAAATTTACAACTCGTGATTGATCGGATGAATGAAATATGAATGTAGACTCCATCAATTTAAATTCTAGATAATACTAAAACTATCAAAAGTTGAAGCCAAAATTTCACGATTTAAGATATTTTATGTGTAATGATATTGAAAATTATAGAAATTAGAAATCAAAATATTTTCTATAGAAATTAAAAATCAAAAATACTTTCTATTCTCTACATAAAAATCAAATTATCTAATAATTTCATTTTTTCAGAGGGCATAGAACGTATGTAATGATATTGGAAATTATAGAAATTAAAAATCAAAATATTTTTTTAATATTCGGTTAACTTTGGCTATTTGTTTTATAACTTTATTAAAACATTATTGTCAGGTATATTACTAAGTTCCAGGTACTACCTGGTATTGTCTTTATACAAGACAGGGTTCAATGACCTGGCTTAAATGTTATTTAACAATTTTATGATTTTACTAAAGATATTATTGTTAGGTAAGATTCACAACAAGATACCGCATGGTATCATATTTGGACAGGACAAGGGTCAATGACTCTTGACCGTTATATGGATCTAGCTGGCAATAAACATTATTCAATAATTAAATCCAAATATATATAAAAGGTAGTCCTGTAAGCAAACCGACACACACACACACACACACACACACACAGACACACTCAGATCTACAAAATAAATTCAAGAAAATATAAATATACCACAAGCTTGTAGTTATTATTACATATGTGACTTAAAACAAAGTTAAGAAGAGTAAATTCAGAAAAAATAATACATAACATCTGAATACGTACCAACTCTGTTGAAAATTTTCTGATGTTGGATATATTCCTATTCGAACATATATCTTGTCCATAACAAATTGAAATTCCGAAAACGAAAAATAAAACAAAAAGTTTCATAATTTTCAGACAAAATTTTGTTTAGGAATTATCGTTAAAACGATAGAAGCTCTTTTTGAAACAGATTATAGCATTTTAAGTTAAAATTTAAGAAACAATAATACTTTTATCCCAAAGAAGTAATTTTTGTCAAATACATGTCCATCAACCACATTGTAAATATGCACCGCGGCTTTATGTAAACTGGTAATGATGCTGTGTTAAGATATGACATATACATAATGTTTGTGGTTTATTAAAACCAGTTTTAAAGCTCAATAAAACGTGAAAATACAATTAGACTATGTTCATACTTAATGTACTCCTCCTCGGTAATTAGCAGAAAGCGCGTCCGCCTAAATGTAGTGATGTCTGGATGTCGTGGGTTTGAACACAACCGGATCTTATATTAGATTTTAAAATTAAGATAACGCGACTGATTAAGGAGACAGTGTATCGAATGTTTAAATTGATTTAGTTTGACTGGAAGAGTGGTATGCTTGTTTGTGTGTACTAATTCTATAAGCTAGCGCGTAAAAATTGGTTCGAGTGCGCGCTAGTACAAGGGAGACTATACAACGCAATCGCACATTCAACGCATACGTGAACCTATTTTTCCCTTTAAAAAAAACTTGCTCTCGTTGCAAACAGCTGAAAAATTGCTAATGCGACGTTTTATAAAATTAAAACTGTGATTTTTGAGTGGTTAGGCGTTTAGGTGTTTGCTTTCAAACTCAAGGCGTATCACCGCTGTGGGTTGTGGGTTCGACTTCGGTTTTTTATCGTCGTAGGATACCAACCAACCTTTTTTTAAGGATGGAACATGTAATTGCATACATTGAATTTACAAAGACTAACTTACATTTGTAGCTTAGAAGTTAAGCCACCAATGTCTCTTCAAAATATCTTACTGAAATCTCTGGACAATTATACTACAGTTGATACTAGATTCTCATTTCGTGCAATATACTGCAACAAAATTTGAGGGTTAAGTAATTATAAATATGCATTAGAAATCGGAGAAGATTCTATACAAATACTTGTTACATAATGTAATTATCATTAAATTTATTTTGATATCCTAACAGATATTTCTAGAAGTTTGTGGTTTTGTTCTTAATGTGTCCCTCGTCTGTTAATCCAAAATAAAATTTTTAAAAAAGAAGAAAAATGTCTATCATAAATGGTTTCTCTGAATAATGCAATTGTCTGAATTATGTAATTGTTTACCGATGTTAACTTGAGTTGTTTGTAATTAATTTAAACAGTTTGTCACTAATCTGTCACATAATAATCTAAAAGCAACAAAAGAAAAGGAAATGATGAGTTTGACCGAGTTCAGTAAGTTTGACCGAGTTCAGTAAGTTTGACTGAGTGCAGTAAGTTTGACTGAGTGCAGTAAGTTTGACTGAGTGCAGTAAGTTGACTGAGTGCAGTAAGTTTGACTGAGTGCAGTAAGTTTGACCGAGTTCAGTAAGTTTGACTGAGTGCAGTAAGTTTGACTGAGTGCAGTAAGTTTGACTGAGTGCAGTAAGTTTGACTGAGTGCAGTAAGTTTGACTGAGTGCAGTAAGTTTGACTGAGTGCAGTAAGTTTGACCGAGTTCAGTAAGTTTGACTGAGTGCAGTCAGTTTGACTGAGTAAGTAAGTTTGACTGAGTGCAGTAAGTTTGGACTGAGTCGCAGTAAGTTTGACTGAGTCAGTAAAGTTTGACCGCAGTTCAGTAAGTTTGACTGGAGTGCAGTAAGTCTGGACTGAGTGCATTAAGTTTGCCTGGAGTGCAGTAGTTTGACCTGAGTGCCAGTCCGTTTGACCTGAGTGCAGTAAGTTGACTGAGTGCAGTAAGTTTGACTGAGTGCAGTAAGTTTGACCTGAGTGCAGTAAGTTTGACTGAGTTGCAGTAAGTTTGACCTGAGTTCAGTAAGTTTGACCTTGAGTTCAGTAAGTTTGAACCCGAGTTCAGTAAGTCTTGACCTGAGTGCAAGTATTTGACAGTGATTTTGACTGAGTTCAGTAAGTTTGACTGAGTTCAGTAAGTTTGACTGAGTTCAGTAAGTTTGACTGAGTTCAGTAAGTTTGACTGAGTGCAGTAAGTTTGACTGAGTTCAGTAAGTTTGACTGAGTTCAGTAAGTTTGACTGAGTTCAGTAAGTTTGACTGAGTTCAGTAAGTTTGACTGAGTTCAGTAAGTTTGACTGAGTGCAGTAAGTTTGACTGAGTGCAGTAAGTTTGACTGAGTTCAGTAAGTTTGACTGAGTTCAGTAAGTTTGACCGAGTTCAGTAAGTTTGACTGAGTTCAGTAAGTTTGACTGAGTTCAGTAAGTTTGACTGAGTTCAGTAAGTTTGACCGAGTTCAGTAAGTTTGACCGAGTTCAGTAAGTTTGACCGAGTTCAGTAAGTTTGACCGAGTTCAGTAAGTTTGACCGAGTTCAGTAAGTTTGACCGAGTTCAGTAAGTTTGACCGAGTTCAGTAAGTTTGACTGAGTTGAGTTCAGTAAGTTTGACCGAGTTCAGTAAGTTTGACTGAGTTCAGTAAGTTTGCCCGAGTTCAGTAACGTTTGACTGAGTTCAGTAAGTTTGACCTGAGTTCAGTATAAGTTTGACTGAGTCAGTACGTTGACTGAGGCAGTGTAAGTTTGGACGGTTCAGTAAGTTTGACCGAGTTCAGTAAGTTGGACCGAGGCTTCAGAAGTTTGAATGCGTTCAGTAAGTTTACCGAGTTCAGTAGAGTTTGACTGAGTTCAGGAGTTTGACTGGAGTGCAGTGGTTTTTTGGACGAGGTGCAGTGAGTTTGACTGAGTTCAGTAAGTTTGACTGAGCAGTACTTTGACCGAGTTCAGTAAGTTTGGACTGAGGCAGTAAGTTTGACTGGAGTGCAGAGGTAAGGTTGACGAGTGCAG
Source organism: Tegillarca granosa (assembly GCA_029721355.1). Lineage (NCBI taxonomy): Eukaryota > Metazoa > Mollusca > Bivalvia > Arcoida > Arcidae > Tegillarca > Tegillarca granosa. Next base: position 26,456,936 of record CM056609.1, on the reverse strand, counting down.
TAGTTACTGGGGCAGTAAGTTTGACTGAGATGCAGTACGTGAATGAGGCAGTAAGTTGACGAGAGTAAGTTTGACCGAGTTCAGTAAGTTTGACTGAGTGCAGTAAGTTTGACTGAGTTCAGTAAGTTTGACTGAGTTCAGTAAGTTTGACTGAGTTCAGTAAGTTTGACTGAGTTCAGTAAGTTTGACTGAGTGCAGTAAGTTTGACTGAGTGCAGTAAGTTTGACTGAGTTCAGTAAGTTTGACTGAGTTCAGTAAGTTGACTGAGTTCAGTAAGTTTGACTGAGTTCAGTAAGTTTGACTGAGTTCAGTAAGTTTGACCGAGTTCAGTAAGTTTGACCGAGTTCAGTAAGTTTGACCGAGTTCAGTAAGTTTGACCGAGTTCAGTAAGTTTGACCGAGTTCAGTAAGTTTGACCGAGTTCAGTAAGTTTGACCGAGTTCAGTAAGTTTGACCGAGTTCAGTAAGTTTGACTGAGTTCAGTAAGTTTGACCGAGTTCAGTAGTTTGACTGAGTTCAGTAAGTTTGACCGAGTTCAGTAAGTTTGACCGAGTTCAGTAAGTTTGACTGAGTTCAGTAAGTTTGACCGAGTTCAGTAAGTTTGACTGAGTTCAGTAAGTTTGACTGAGTTCAGTAAGTTTGACTGAGTTCAGTAAGTTTGACTGAGTGCAGTAAGTTTGACTGAGTTCAGTAAGTTTGACCGAGTTCAGTAAGTTTGACTGAGTTCAGTAAGTTTGACCGAGTTCAGTAAGTTTGACTGAGTTCAGTAAGTTTGACTGAGTTCAGTAAGTTTGACCGAGTTCAGTAAGTTTGACTGAGTTCAGTAAGTTTGACTGAGTTCAGTAAGTTTGACCGAGTTCAGTAAGTTTGACTGAGTTCAGTAAGTTTGACCGAGTTCAGTAAGTTTGACCGAGTTCAGTAAGTTTGACTGAGTTCAGTAAGTTTGACCGAGTTCAGTAAGTTTGACTGAGTTCAGTGAGTTTGACTGAGTGCAGTGAGTTTGACTGAGTTCAGTAAGTTTGACCGAGTTCAGTAAGTTTGACTGAGTGCAGTGAAATTGAGTAGTGGTGCTTTACGTCACGTCTAGATATTTTAACTTGAAAGGTTGCGCTGTAGGTTCTAAAACTGTAAATGAAACTTGGGTTCCCGGAATCAACTACAGACGTTTTTGCAAACAAGCCGAAAACTTTATTGCATTAGATTCTGCGCATGCACGAAAAATTCGAAAGGCGTTTAATCCGTATGCACGCTCATTAGTGTTTATACGTTTGATTAACCTAAAAAAAACCAGGTGGCTATCGATTTATTCATATTTTCAATCATCAAGCTAGTGTTCTGTAAATCCTAAAGCCATATCTTATTTTGAATAAATAATTCAGTATCTAAGTTACAAAATAAATTGCTGATCCAGGGATATTGCAAGCCTAGGCTTATTCCGCCTTATAAAATGAATGGTTATCACAATATTTTTGTACATATCCTTGACATTTTGGCGTCCCACAGTCGATTTTTTCTTTTATTCTCAATTTTGATTCTAGAAGTACTTACCCTTAGCAGCATTTTTCCTGGTGCCAGTTCACGTGTCAAACTGAATTTTTCACTTCGCTTTTGCGATTATGATTTCATAAAAATCGGTAGGTATGCTTTTGCTTTTTTTATTCAATTAATTATTTTTGTGACCGAGTGCTAAAATATAAACTCCTATATTGGTTTATAACTGAGGGTTCGACTAGATCGTACTTATTGCTGTAAACCCATTCTGATTGAATCCGTACCAGCTTTATCGACCGAGAAGTCTGCAGTGCTTATTTGCGACATAGCATATACGCGCAAGTTTCCTTAAATTCTTAGCACCCAAAATTTTGCTCAAAGTAAGCAATGGTATCAAGCAGATCAGTTTATTTGTACAAACCTAACGCTTCACATGAATTTGGGTTTAGAATAAAAGAATAGGATTATTATAGCCCACAGAAAGTTTTATGGCTACCATCACAATATTGTTAATAATTTATGATGTCGCAGTATCCAAAATTATCCTGGATATATTTGACATCACATAGTTTCGTGTTCCTTTCAATTTCAACTTTGAGTTCAAACGTGGCGGATCATGCTAGTTTGACATGATGTGCTTAACTACCGACGGCATATATATTATCAAATACAGGGTAGGTTGTTGACCTAATATGGTTTAAAAAAGGGTCATTAAAATCCATATCGAGCGATAATTAATTAAACTTACTATAAATATTCGTCAAACAAAGTAACTATACGAGGATTGTTCGATGTGTAATATGTACATGTATTTTACGAAAATAGTGAAAAACAAAACATCCCTCCAAAGTATTCTACTTAGTTTGAAAAAACATAATTTCAATCTCTGAATTCATTTCTGACATGAGTAACGTTACGCTGATTTAGATAAACCCTCTGAGGCCCTGACTGATGGCTGAGCCATAGGCTTGTCAGGACTTGTAACGACGACCCGAAAAGGTGGGAAATAGGAAAAAATCGCATTGGGCTGGATCTGGAGAGAATGGTGAGTATGCTGAGTGCGGCAAGACAGCAACATTCGACTTCAAAATTGTTACACTAGCTCAGATTATGTGATGGAATTATCATGAAGTATACGAACATGCTAATATCATGAAACAGGGCGCCGTTTAGGATAACATTCTTAAGCGTACATCTTGGTAATAACGACCTTTAACACTTTTGTCCTTCAGCACCGGAAGTTTGTTCGCTATACACACATGAGAAGAATATGGAATGAAGAACCTTCTTTGTGCTAATACTTCTTTTGGCAAATACAGTCCTTCTATTGTGTTAAGTTAACTAGTAGTATATTTTGTTTCCAATTTTTTTCACTAGTTAAAAATAGTGAACCTATGTTTCGTTACCAGTAACAATGTTTGCAAATTGTGTCGTAACGGTCACAGTTCAGCCAGTTTTTGCTGTATCGTTGACGAAATCTATGCCAATCAGAAATTTCTCCACCTATGAACTTTCTTATAATATATCTTATCAGACCCAGAAATTTTACCTAATTCAATAATAAATTTGTATTACCGAATGACACAGTTTTGTGCAACTTTTATATGAGATCTAGTTTCTTTAATATTCTCAACCCGTTTCCCAACCATTTTTACAACTGGCCCCATCGAAATGGCGATAATATTTTTTAAAACACGTGTTTATACTAATGGCTAAGTTATTAAATAATGCAACAAAATCGTGCAAAACGTTATCGCACTGTGGTAAAATACACATTACATATCGAACATCCCTCGTACTCTTGTTTCTTGAATTAAAAAATTGTTTTATTACAATCTTTGTGTCTTTATTTGCCGCAAGTGTTTGTAACAAATATGACGTGTTTACTATCAAACGGTTGTCATTAACGTCGGCCAAGGGAAATAACTCTCAAACTGCCTAGATATGGAATCGGACTGTCCCGATATGATATATATTAGATCATCACGTAACAAGAATTGCCCGATGATACTTTTTGATTGTTTTTTTTTAATATCAATAAGACTTTTGACTGAAGTTAAACATTCTTTCTACACTCAATTCCATTCTGCATAAAGTTTGATAGACTTTATTAATTTACATGCAATATCCTATTATTTTTAATGGAAATGCTTCATTAAAATTATATATATTTATACACACACAATGGTGGAAACACACAGTACATAAATGTCGTAACTAATATACATTATATTTCAAATGCAACTTAAATGGGCAATAATTCTAATTTTTAAACTATAATATATGAAAATTAAAACAATGTATGCAGTATTCTTTCATAAAGTTAAATTTTAATAGGTTCGTCTAAAAGTATAAATTTTCCACTTAATACGTTATTAAGAAATTGATGTTGGGTTATTGTTTGGATGAAATGGCCCTTCTTTTTGCAAAAAATATTGCAAAGTGTTTGTTTCTGAGATTATGAGAGAGAGAGAGAGAGAGAGAGAGAGAGAGAGAGAGAGAGAGAGAGAGAGAGAGAGAGAGACATTATGCAACATTTTGGCTTTATTATCGTGCCCTGGTCTTTTAGGTTTATTAGCGTGCGTTGGTCTTTTGGCTTTATTAGCGTGCCCTAGTCTTTTGGCTCTATTACTGTGCCCTGGTCTTTTGGCTTTATTAGCGTGCCCTGGTATTTTGGCTTTATTAGCGTGTCCTAGTCTTTTGGCTTTTTTTTGGCGTGCCCTGGTCTATCGGCTTTATTTTTGTGCCCTGGTCTTTGGCTTTATTAGCGTGCCCTTGTCTATCGGCTTTATTCTTGTGCCCTGGTCTTTTGCTTTATTAGCGTGCCCTGGTCTATCGGCTTTATTCTTGTGCCCTGGTCTTTTGCTTTATTAGCGTGCCCTGGTCTATCGGCTTTATTAGCGTGCCCTGGTCTATCGGCTTTATTCTTGTGCCCTGGTCTTTTGCTTTATTAGCGTGCCCTGGTCTTTGGCTTTATTAGCGTGCCCTTGTCTATCGGCTTTATTCTTGTGCCCTGGTCTTTTGCTTTATTAGCGTGCCCTGGTCTATCGGCTTTATTCTTGTGCCCTGGTCTTTTGCTTTATTAGCGTGCCCTGGTCTATCGGCTTTATTCTTGTGCCCTGGTCTTTGGCTTTATTAGCGTGCCCTTGTCTATCGGCTTTATTTTGTGCCCTTGTCTTTTGCTTTATTAGCGTGCCCTGGTCTATCGGCTTTATTCTTGTGCCCTGGTCTTTTGCTTTATTAGCGTGCCCTGGTCTATCGGCTTTATTCTTGTGCCCTGGTCTTTTGCTTTATTAGCGTGCCCTGGTCTATCGGCTTTATTAGCGTGCCCTGGTCTTTTGGCTTTATTAGCGTGCCCTGGTCTATCGGCTTTATTAGCGTGCCCTGGTCTATCGGCTTTATTTTTGTGCCCTGGTCTTTGGCTTTATTAGCGTGCCCTGGTCTATCGGCTTTATTAGCGTGCCCTGGTCTATCGGCTTTATTCTTGTGCCCTGGTCTTTTGCTTTATTAGCGTGCCCTGGTCTATCGGCTTATTAGCGTGCCCTGGTCTATCGGCTTTATTCTTGTGCCCTGGTCTTTGGCTTTATTAGCGTGCCCTTGTCTATCGGCTTTATTTTGTGCCCTGGTCTTTTGCTTTATTAGCGTGCCCTTGTCTATCGGCTTTATTCTTGTGCCCTGGTCTTTTGCTTTATTAGCGTGCCCTGGTCTATCGGCTTTATTCTTGTGCCCTGGTCTTTTGCTTTATTAGCGTGCCCTGGTCTATCGGCTTTATTCTTGTGCCCTGGTCTTTTGCTTTATTAGCGTGCCCTGGTCTATCGGCTTTATTCTTGTGCCCTGGTCTTTTGCTTTATTAGCGTGCCCTGGTCTATCGGCTTTATTAGCGTGCCCTGGTCTATCGGCTTTATTCTTGTGCCCTGGTCTTTGGCTTTATTAGCGTGCCCTTGTCTATCGGCTTTATTATTGTGCCCTGGTCTTTGGCTTTATTAGCGTGCCCTTGTCTATCGGCTTTATTCTTGTGCCCTGGTCTTTTGCTTTATTAGCGTGCCCTGGTCTATCGGCTTTATTCTTGTGCCCTGGTCTTTTGCTTTATTAGCGTGCCCTGGTCCTATCGGCTTTATTCTTGTGCCCTGGTCTTTGGCTTTATTAGCGTGCCCTTGTCTATCGGCTTTATTCTTGTGCCCTGGTCTTTTGCTTTATTAGCGTGCCCTGGTCTATCGGCTTTATTCTTGTGCCCTGGTCTTTGGCTTTATTAGCGTGCCCTTGTCTATCGGCTTTATTCTTGTGCCCTGGTCTTTGGCTTTATTAGCGTGCCCTTGTCTATCGGCTTTATTCTTGTGCCCTGGTCTTTTGCTTTATTAGCGTGCCCTGGTCTATCGGCTTTAGTCTTGTGCCCTGGTCTTTTGCTTTATTAGCGTGCCCTGGTCTATCGGCTTTATTCTTGTGCCCTGGTCTTTTGCTTTATTAGCGTGCCCTGGTCTATCGGCTTTATTCTTGTGCCCTGGTCTTTTGCTTTATTAGCGTGCCCTGGTCTATCGGCTTTATTCTTGTGCCCTGGTCTTTTGCTTTATTAGCGTGCCCTGGTCTATCGGCTCTATTCTTGTGCCCTGGTCTTTTGCTTTATTAGCGTGCCCTGGTCTATCGGCTTATTCTTGTGCCCTGGTCTTTTGCTTTATTAGCGTGCCCTTGTCTATCGGCTTTATTCTTGTGTTCTGGTCTATTGGATTATAGACGAAAATGTGGCTTCGCGCTTCTAATCTTTATTAAAACATTAATTCGCAGTTTAATTAAAAGACCATTAGATAATGAAAAAAAAACCATCTAAACATAACAGAATATTGAAAATTACAAAACTGCTATAAATGGGTGCCCTGCAGGGTTTGCGTATTCTACTTCTGGTAAATTGTAAACTTGGTTCCAATGCATTCGGAAATAATCAACTACACCGTGCGACAGTGGCTCTGTTATTTGTGGATAGAAATGCTTATAAAAAGAAAAATATTTTTTTATTGATGAATTGTATTGTATTTATCAAGTTTCCATGGTAGCAATAGAGCCCGATTCACCATCAATTTTAACGTATATCCACGTATACAATTTACGGAACTCCATTAAAAGAACCGTGTAGTTTAAGTTACTGATACCGTCTTTGTTATTGTGTCCATAAATCGATTCTAATATCTCTAATCTGAAAAAAATCATAATCAAAGTCAATGATTTTGTGTTAGGCCGTTATGTTCAGTATTTTTATTTCATTTTTGTTATATAGTTTTTAAGAAAATCCAAAGTAATACACCAACAATACAATCGACACGTAAATACCAAATGCGGCAAAACTAATGTTTCTACACAATAATTTAAAATAAATCGCACACGGCGACGTTCATTTACGAATAGGCTTTAGTGAACTGCAATATCATATTTATTAAGTTTATTAAAGTTTCTATGAAAAAGGCGTGCAATGCATTATCACAAATAAAGTAATTTTTCTGGCATTGAATAGTGCTCGGGCATATCCTAGTGTGAGAATGTTTGTCAGTTGACAAGCTGAAGGTCGGTAGTTTTTTCTACAAACACTCCGGTTTCATATATCATCCCAGAATTGACCACATCGAAAAAATGTTGACTGAGGCGTTAAACCTAATTTCTTCACTCAACTCAGGGTTATGTAAGTTGATCTTATAAGAACTCTATATGCATTTTTCTTAAATGAAATGCGTTTATATACCTTTTCGTTAACTTAACATCACGTTTATGACCGAGAATAGTATACCATCCATAACAGAGAACGTTTATGACCGAGAATAGTATACCATCCATAATAGGGAACGTTTATGACCGAGAATAGTATACCATCCATAATAGGGAACGTTTATGACCGAGGATAGTATACCATCCATAATAGAGAACGTTTATGACCGAGAATAGTATACCATCCATAACAGGGAACGTTTATGACCGAGAATAGTATACCATCCATAATATGGAACGTTTATGACCGAGAATAGTATACCATCCATAATACGGAACGTTTATGACCGAGAATAGTATACCATCCATAATAGGGAACGTTTATGACCGAGAATAGTATACCATCCATAATAGGGAACTGGTCTCTCTAGTCTCAGTTTCTCGAATTTCAGTCTGTAAAAAATCAAGCCAGTAATTTAAAATTAAAGCAATTCTGTCCTGAACAAGCTTCCGTTTACCCAGCATACGTGAAATGGAACATCATCATCATCATCTCTCTCTCTCTCTCTCTCTCTCTCTTCTCTCTCTCTCTCTCTCTCTCTCTCTCTCTCTCTCTCTCTCTCTCTCTCTCTCTCTCTGTGTGTGTGTGTGTGTGTGTGTGTGTGTGTGTGTGAAAATATAAACATATAAACCCTTTATACATTTTATTAACAACTGCTGAATGAATTTGACCAACATTACTGAAATTCATTTGAAATATAGGACTCTTAAAATATTAATGAAATCTTTTATTTCAGAATAAAATAAATGTACTTCACATTTTAATTACATGCTGGATAATATTGGACCTCGTTTCTGAGTCCAGTTCTTTAAATGGCTGTATGTGACGAAAACCTTCTGCTTGGACACTTCCAGGAAAACTTTAAGTCATTCTGAGTCAAAATGGTTACTTATGTTAGAAAACTGCATATTTTCATGTTCAAACAAAGAGACCAAATCATAATTCAGAATTTTGTTAGTTCTTTTTATATTCATGCAAATATAGATTTTTTGCAAACACCAGGATAAAACATACACAAAGAATACATTACATAACAAATATATTAATAGGACATGATATGTTATTGGCAATAACCAGAAACTCGATAAACTGACTCAAAAAAAGAAACGTAAAAATGACAGGACTCATTAAGACAATAAAACTTTAAAACTCGATGCTTTAAACGGGTTTTATACATTTTTCTAACATTATCTTGTAGTACAATGTGTTTGCTTGAGTAGTAGTGTCCAGATACTGATTTAACTATTATTGTAAAATTGTAAAACTTTTTCTGGAAGTACTTTTTCATTTCTTACCTATTTGATATATCGTCATCTTCTCCGCCCCAAATAAAAAACTTATTTGAATATCCATTTACCGCTAAAAATTGTTCCTTAGTAAAGCAACGACTCCACCAGTCATATCATCATAAGGTATCCTACATACATGTAGTTGTAAATAAAATAGATGCATCTAAATGTGTAATTACGAATACCAGTTAGTGTCATTGACATAAACTGTGTATGTTACGAAATAAAGCATGTAATGATTAACTAAATATACAGTATAGGCCTGTCGAAAGTTTAACACTGAGCTGACGAAAAGGAGTCGAGACTCGAGGCTGTCGAGGGGCTGAGCTGTGGACAACTAGTGGCCGAAAAGTTGTCAACTCTCGGCCCTCGGCAACTGGGGCTGTCCACAGCTCGGCTACTTGGTTGCCGAATCTCGGCAACTCAATTAGCTCCTCGGCACTTTGAACTGTCCACGGCTCGGCAGTTTCTTGGCCTCTCGGCAGTCGAGTCTCGGCCACTAGCTAACGAATGGTCGATCAATTTTCATCTGAAAGAGATTTATTGTATATATAATAATCATAAAATATATCATTCGGTAATGATAAGGATTTTAAGTGCAAATTAAATAAATAAATAAATAGATAAAAACCATTAAATAAATGAACATTGGAAAAGATACATATGTGACTTTTTCCAGAATTGCATAAATCTTTTATATTCCATTATGGAGCGGAATTTTAAAAACAACAAACTGGACTACTGCCATCACAATTTCGATTTAGTCATTAAATGTTCGTATACAAAATTAACCAGGAGAGAAGATTCTCTTATCAATAACATTAATGAACCTACATAAGTTTATAATTGTTAATTTGTTTTTAGAAGAAAATAATGTTTGAAATTTAACAATAGTAGGCCTATAAGTAAACATTCGATGCAAATATTTCTTTCTATCAGTTAGAAACTTTTCACATACCATTATATAATAAAATCCATCTCCAAATTCTTTATTACATAAAAAACACATACGATTTTCTCTTAAAGTATTAATCCATTTGCCAGTTTCAATTGGGAGTCTGTGATTACATGTTCCACATTCACCCTTTTCTTAGAAGTTTAAGAATTCTAGTTTATAAACATCAGAAACTATATCAATTTCATTATCACCTACACCTAATTCAAACTCCGATATGACTATGTCACATAGATATTCATTAATATCAGACACTCTACTGTTAAAATCGCATTTCAAACGTATAAAACTGTACTTACTTTTTAATGTAAGAAACTCTGATTCAATTTCAGTAAAAACGTCAGGCGAACTGTAAGAAGTTCCTTCTGGTGGAACATAAACTATTCCAAAAACAACGTCAGAGTCCGTTACAAGTAAGTTGCCTTTAATTTTGAACCACAACACATATTGACAATCTGTTTCTATTACATCATTAAATTTACATAATTCACTTCTAAAACCAAGAATTATTCCGCTGGATCTGGTATTAGAATAAGTAGATCGGGTTTTTATAAAAAATTCATAATTATCCAAATAAATTATATCCGAATCGTCTGTTTTTGTTTTCGTTAAGCATAGTACATTATAATTCTTTAACAATGATTTGAATTCTGGATAGTTCAATCTGTTTTTAATTCCACAAACATTTAATGATAGAAATGATAAAGATTAAAGAGAATCTCTCCAGCATTTTCAGTAAGTTGAATTGTTTGGGTCACTTTCCGAAGTCTCTCCTTGGTAATCCTATGTGTGTCCTCCTCGTTTTCCCCCTTCGTTCCTTCTCGGTCTAAATTCCTGAGCATCTGGTGATAATCCTGCTAATCCTCGATCACGATGTGGCGTTTGTCTTCCGGTCTCTATTTCTACTTCCGGATCGAATAGTTTCCCTTCTATGTAAAGCTTATCGTATGTGAGCACTTTTTTTACCTTGCCGTTTCGCCGATTTCATGTAAGGGTAAAGTTTTTTCCTCCGGTCATTGATTTCCCGCGAATATTGTTTATTGAATGATCGATTTCCTACCCCTTTAAGCTTTGTGAACGCTGCTTTCCTTACTCTCTCTCTATCTTTGAAGTCGATAAATTTTGCTACAATTGGACGTGTTTTCCAATGAACTTTCTCCCTAATCTATGAACACGATGAAACGATATGTTTTCTTTGATTTCTAACTTCGTGTCAATGAATTCTAGTAAAGCTGATTCACAATTTTCCTGTAAGTGTTCCTTGAATCCTGTGAAAAGTAGATTATCGCGCATGCTGCACGCTTGTAAGTCAACATTTCTCTCTTTTAGATCCCGAATTTCAGCTTTAAGTTTTTCGCTATCACTTGTCATTATATCCTTTTATTCCTGTAGCCTCTGAACACTTTTATTTACTTCCTGACTTTTTGTAACACTTGCTTCAAACTGCTTATTTATGAAGACTAAAACGTCTAAAACGCTGCAAAACTTGTTCACCGACACTGTTGATTTATGAATATTATCTTCTCTACTAATTTTCCTACTGATCTCTCTATAACTTACCCCAGAGTTAGATAATCTCACGATTTTCTCTCTAAAATATGGCGATATGCGCGTAACTGCAAGCATGTTTATTGTTGGCCAAAAAAGTGCCAAGGAGCCGAAGAGCCAAGCAGCCGAAAAAGTTCCGAGCAGTCAAAAAGTGGCCAAAAAAACAGTCGAGCGATGAACAGCAACTGCCGAAAAGGTGCCAAGCTGTAGATTACTATTGACCAAGACATAACTCTATTTTTATTTATTTATTTATTTATTTATTTATTATTATTATTATTATTATTATTATTAAATGATATAAATATAATGTTAATCTTATTGGATTCACGTTTTTAAATATTAGAAATTCCATAGCGCCTTATAAACCGTTTTTATTTTCATTTTATTAGTAAGTATTAATTATATGTACTAAATTTGAACAAAGATTACATAACAAATGCTTACACATACAGAATCCTTTTTTTTCACTTAACACAAAGTCGACATCATAAACAACCTCGTAAGTGTTTAAACATTACCTGTAAATTATGTCTCGAACAACATTTCGTAAGATGTCGAAAATCCCAAGCCGTAGTTCCGCATCTATACAAGTTCCGGTCATCTTAGATATCATAATCAGTTTTTCTTTTTCAAATAAACACCAAGTCGACATTATAAACAACTAAAGTATTTAAAACATTAGTAATTATGCCTCGAACAACCGTTCATAAGATGTCGAACATCCTTAGCCGTAGTTCCGCATTTATACAAGTTCCGGTCATCTTCGAGAATCGTATCAACGTCATTAAAAACAAAACAGGTATAGTAAGCTCTTTTTATGGCCTCGATGAATCCAATATTCCTCATCATACCTCTGTTGAAACCCACACTAGGCGCCTGAAAGTACATTTTAACTATTGGGGCAGAATTTTTGTTTTTATCTTGATGGATAATTTGTGTAATTTTTTTATTTTTTGCTCTGTCGAATTCCAACAAAAGCTTCTCAAAAACTCGATCATGAACACGAACATAAACACATAGCAAAATGTCTTAAAAATAACAAAACAGCATTACGATTATCACCATCAAGTTTCAGGTTCTACAATGAATTTGAGAATTTGATATGTGTATTGTGTAAATGAACGTGAAATTAAAGTGCTACTAAATTGTCTCAAAATCTAAATTTACTCTAAAATGTCGCATGCTATTAGGAACTTTGCCATGCAAGAAACCCAATCTGCCCTCAAATATGTAACATAACAAGACCAAGAACCTGCTCTGACATTTTACTGAAATTGAAAGAAAGAAAGAAAGAAGAGAAACTTTGAGGAGAAAGAAAAAATCAATCGGTGGGAAACGTTGGAACTCTTTAACTTCGGAAATCAATAAAATCTTACCTGTTCTATAACATAGACTGTAAAGTCGACAAGCTGTCTTTTCAGTATTGGGATTAAATTATTCAGAAATATCTTCAGCTGATTTTCTCTGTCTCGGTATGGTATTATTATTATTCCATCTTTCGGCTGGCAATATTTTGGTCTAAATCTACCACCGCCTTGGCTGCCATTATAACGGTTTTTCTAAATCTTCAAAAGGTAATACTTCAAGACTTATGTTATGTCGGCCTTCTGAAACAGATCGCGTTCACATTTAACGCCAAGTGAATCTTTGTCTCAGCTTCAAGCATACGAACACTTATTTCATTTTTTTCACCAAACTTATTTAGGGAAAGCACAGAAACCTGCTGTTGTTGTTGTTGTAATATTGTTTAACGTCGCATCAGCATTTTTCAGCTTTTCGCGACGAGATTAAACTAATAACACGTTCATGTATGTTGTGCTATTTATTTATTTAATTATTTATTTATTTATTTATTTATTTATTTATTTATTTATTTTGTTTTATTTTATTTTATTTTATTTTATTTTATTTTATTTTATTTTATTTTATTTTATTTATTTTATTTTTTTTTTTGACTTACTGAAAACCGTTAAGTTTACTTCACAAATTGGAAGCGAGTCATTAGTCTCCATTGTGGGATCATATTGGTGGCGAATAATGTCACGACTCATCCTGTTGTCTTCCTTCTTGATCTTTTCACCTCTCGGTTCTTGACGGTCGTCAATTCGGATTATCTCTAATTTTTATAGTAATATCACTTGACGGCGTTAAAGAAATCACCAAAATCAAAATTAAAACTCCAAAAACAGAGACATATACAAAGTATTTCACTTTGGCAATTAGCCGTTGTTCCATCACAAAAGGATTCCAAAAGGGCAACAATCACAAAAGCAACTTTGATATTTTTATTCTTGTTCTCTCTGGAAAGAATAATGGATTGGTTAATTTAGATATCAAATAAAGAGAATTTTTAAAGATAGAGCTATTTATTAATCTTTAGCTCCGAAAATGGATAATAAAAAGGAGTGAGGGAGAATTAAGTAATGGTGTTTTACGTCTAAGCTAGCATTATTTCGCTTAAATCGAGGCTGTCAGTTTTATGATGGTGGAGGTTAACGGAGTGCCCGGGGAAAACGGAATCCGAACTTTCACCACTAGGTTATACCCATGTGTGATTCGAACCTAGCCGGTAAGAGATACTCTGTTCCGTAAGCGTGCGCTTTGGACCGCTTTGCATATAGGCAACGGAGTGGAAAGTAATAGAATAACAATGTGTTACGCTTACATGTTGGTCAAGATCCTTTATTTGATTTATATTGAGGCGGTCAGTCTCCGTTAAAAACCACAAACCATTTACAAGCGAACTGAAAAAAATCAAATAAGTTTCTACTCGACAAGCATTCGAACATTGCATTGAGTGGCTTTGTTAGTTCCTTTCTTGTCGGTACCCTGTGTGTCTGATTAATCGTTCTAATAAAAGTGACAAATTATGACTTGAACGACGTTAACATCTTTTTCCCTTCTTCACATCACGTTTTGCTTATATTGGCATCAAGACCTCATTTTAAAAAAAAATTACCACATGCATTTATAAATATGCGAATCTAAAGCCTATGGATATATGATGCGAACGTCCTAAAAACGGATTTTTTTAGAGTTCAGGATTGCAAAAATTACCATTCTTAAAATTTTGTTCGAATTAAGCTGATTTCAAATCAATGTAGTCTGAAAATATCTGTGCCATTTTGAAAACTAAAATATACTTACAGTTATACTTGTTTTAGTGCAAGACCACACAGCCAAAAGTAATTACTACAAACAACCTGTTAAATTTACAATAAATCTCCTTCTACGCAACACTTTACAAAATAACATTATACGTAACTCTGAGTAATACCAACCAACTAACAACAGGTGTTTATGAAAATTGCGTCATTAACATCCATTATTACGAGATATCATGAAAAGATTGATGATATAATATTATTATAAATATGAAATAATTTGTTTTTTCTTTAATAAAAGACATGTTATTTTTTAAAAAAGCGGAAAACCAGATAAAGACCACGTTAGGAAAATCTGATTTTTGAAGGTTTTCATTGCAAGGAGTGAAGTAAAGTGGAGAGGATAAGAGTAAAGGTGTTTCCCGTAGTAGTCAAAATTCAAGGAGGTCAATTCTGGGATGGTGGAGGAAACCGGAGTACACAGAGAAACCCACCGACCTACAGTAAGCAAATTGAAAAACTACTACGCAAAAGGATATGCCCGAGAGAGATTTGAAGGTAGGCGGTAAAAGGCACTGTGATCCATAAGCACGGTTTAGAAAATTCCGAAGCTCTTGTCTAGACAAAGAAAAAAAAATTATTTATTTAACTTTATTTATTTATTTATTATTTATTATTATTATTATTATTATTATTATTATTACTTCAAATGCAGGAAATATCTATAGAAAATTAAAAACGTTGTGAGTAACATAACTCCTTTTCCCGTATGATAATCAGTAAACGAGTTAATTTTTTTTAATTTTACAAATCAAGTTTATTGTATTTTAAAATGTATCGGATTGCGTTATACATTCTTCAGTTTAAATTAGGCGTATGAATGTCACATTTAATTATAAACGCAGAAAAATACAAAACTTTCTTCTGTAATTAAAGCTGCATTGAATTTTCCAAAGAAAAAAATTAAAACAGTGCTTATCTAATTAATGATGTTCCGAATGAACAATGTTACATTTGGTTCAACGATAAAAGCTCGAATAAATACAGAAATTACAGTATTTACCCAGCGAGATGCAGCATTTGGGATCTAATATTAGAACATGGTTACGTCATCAAAACCTGGGTCATTTAAACACAACTTTCAAAACGGTGAAATACGATAAATTAAACACAGAACTTCGTTGAATTTGTCATTTGTGACTTAGTAAGGGATACATAACACCATTTCAAATGCATCTGGATATTAATGAAGGACAATTAATGCAATCTGTCATGTTTCACCTTCGATTCTAGGGTTTTCCGTACATCCGTGCGCATGCTCCAAGCTCATAATTACCATCGTAAAACACTGACCAACCGGTCAGAGGATTCCGTTTATTTACAGCTAAAAGAAATGAAATGATTGTCACGGATCGTGGTTAGAAGGTATCTATTTAAAAAAATATATATTTTTAGAAAATCAAAAAAAAAAAAAAAAAAAAAAAAAAAAAAAAAAAAAAAAATCAGAAAATTGAAAAATTTAATGCAGCTTTAAACATACAACATTATCAGATCGACAAATGCCGCAATAAATAATACAACACGCCATACTAACTGATGGCAATGATTGCCACTTGATAAGGGAGAGTACAGCATGGCTGTTACGTCTTGTATCATCACATCATTTGACATGTTGTTTGAGATGGAAATTTAAAATTCAAATAACATTGTATAGGATAGATGTTATTGTTTATAGTAATAAAACAATGAAATGCAAAGATAAATACCTATGTTCGTATAACTGACGTAGCTCTGTGGTTTTATTCCGTGGAAATGAAATTAATTTACTCTGCCTCTTCTTCCGAATTTACCACTGCGGTAGCTCAATTGGTAGAGTGTTCGTTTCGTAAGTGGAAGGTCGTGGGATCGAACCCCTACCGGGTCTGTCCCAAGACTTGAAAGTGGGTAGTGACTGTTCTTTCGCCAAGCACTCGGCATTACGAAATGAAATTCACGGTTCTTTCGGATGGGAACTTAAAATAAACGAGGTCCCGTGTCATGGCAGGCGGGGCACGATTAAGAACCCTGCTGTATAATGCAATCAGTGCAACGAACAGGCAAAATTTCTGCACTTTCGCCTATAAGCCTGGCAACGTCTCGATATAAGTGAAATATTCTTGACTGGGACGTTAAACACCATTACTCAACTCAACTCTTCCGAATTCCATTCGGGACAGATATCAGTATCTAAGTTTAGCTGTTATTGAGATCGCTTGACAAAGTGTAATGGTATTCTATGGACACTGTGATATTAATCAAAGTATTTTAACTGTGGCCTAAAACTATGAATATACCTATATGTATACCATTTCCTTTGCCGAAAGCATCCATCTTTGAACGCAGCTATAATAGGATCCGGTAATAAAAAAAGTTTTCTTAAAGTGACCCAATATGCAAGCGTTATCATCATTGCAGCAATTATTTAGGAAACAAGCTGTCGGAAACAGTAAAGGTATTAACTTAATACTCGTTTTCATTTTAAACTAGAGTATTTTTACAAACAGTTTAGATTATGTATTTTCTCATTATATAGCCTCTTTTGACGGGTACATTAGGATTTAAATTCAATTTTTTATGTTAAAGGTTCTTTCCATTAGGCTGTAAATTCTTTTAATATATAATGCTTTCATTGAATAAACAAATGACCGCAAAGAGGCTTTATTATACCATGTTACAAATCGTTAGGGTTTCTTTATTTTTCAACTCGGTGGTTGAAATGTCTAAAGAACGCGCTCATGGGTAACTGTCTCTTATCGCTTAGATTTCAATTTCACTCAAGGTCATACTAAAGTGGCCTTTATCAATTAACAAGGCTGATGATGTAAGACATTCACTTTCTTTTCTTCCATCATCCCGAAAATGATATCTTTAAAAAGGAATTTAACGAGAGCGTAAAAACAATATTGGTGATAACAAATAAAAAAAAAAACAGATATTCCTCAGGTTTCGTGTTTATTAAAACTTGCTTCTTTCTTCAGATTTGCAGCAATGGCACTATCAGTGATTGTTTTAAATCTTCTCTCTATATTAAAAGATTCTGAAAAATAAAACAAATAATTTTAATAGTGTTAGTGTGTGTGAATGCTTTATCAGAAGTCAACGAAATGTGCAAATATCAGTATTGCGACATCCTCATGTATTTAATAAATGAGAGATTTAAACTTTAACAGTCCATGACAAGGCAAAGTGGTGTACTAATATACTATATAGGCTATTCCATCATTTAAGCTGTTGGAAACAAGTCTTTGTTGCTGCTTTAACCTATCCTAATTGTGTTACTTGAGACGTTTTTACACTATGGTGTGTCTGTCCAAATAGATAGTTTCAGGTATGAATTGCTTAGAACATAAAAATGTCCATAAATATTTTGGTGATTCCGTGGGTTCAATGACGTGATGGCTTTTATGCTGGTTGAGATTTTTTTTATTCTGTGTTCAGCTCTTTGATGTTAATAAAACCACAAACCTTCGGTTAGAAAACTAATAAACATTCTTACACAACAAATAGCCAGGTAAGATAAAGCTAAGTAGTCGGTAAGTGCTGTGATCCGTTAGACGGGTCGGTCGACTAAGGCTACCCTGAACACAGAAACAATATCATTGAATTTGCCGTGAGCAAAAACCTAAAAACAACTTATAATTTTCGAATAAATAATAATAATAATAATATTTACCCGAATGGAGCCAAATGAGTCATCGGATCATGACAAGCTAGAAGAAATAAAAATAATTGTAAACAAGTATGTTATTTTTCATGGTCATATAAAAATTTGGCGACAAAAAAGCATCAGTGTTTTTCTTACCAAAGAACAAAATAATCAATGCAAAAATAACGTTTTATTGTACAAGTGCAACGTTGTGTTTTTGTAAAGGACAGACTTTGTTTTCTGACATATGTTTCTCATATTTCAAAATAATAACAATGTTTCAAACAATATGAGATTTTTATTATTATTATTATTATTTTAGGCAATTGCTAGGGAGTTTCGTCTTTTTCCATGCCTTTCTATTTATTTATTTATTTATTTATTTATTTATTTATTTATTTATTTATTTAAAGGGGATTACGGTTATCATTAGTGGCTTTAATTGATTGAAGTTTACATATGATGTTTAACTGTGTGTAACACCTTACCAACATATCTAGTATCCGGTTTCATCGAATCATCGGTTGGATCCACGCAGTATTTCTTTAGAACCTTTTTGATCTGTTTTCTTTGACGGTTAGTTGGAGTTTCGTCCCTTGTTCCAACAAAAACAGACGGTATAAGACAGGACCCATCAAATACATTCATGACTACACATCGGTACCAGACAAAGAAACTGGTAGGTTCAAGGGCGACTACTCTGTAACGGACTGCTGGAGAACCTGGAATAAAATATGATAATTACGGTAACAAACGGGAGCTTAAGTTACTCTTCTTTGTTAAAGAAAGTAGCAGTGTAAGGCTAAGATTAACTACCTCAAGATCTGAAATCGAATAGGGTCAAATATATAGCACCATTTTTGTTTTATCGACGCATAATTGCAAATATAGATGGTATCTACTCAAACCTTTTTTCGGATTTCTTGTCTTTGAATATGGTATATACAGTAATTACAAAAATAATAACAAAAAACATAAATAAAGATACTTAAATACTCTCGGATTTTTGCCAAATTTGAATTTAGTAATGAAAAAAAGTGTTATGTTTTATAAAAAATCAGAGATGTTAAAAATACTAAGGCTCCAGGGGGAGTCGAACCCTCGACCTCCAGTTTACTAGACTGGCGCTCTAACCAACTGAGCTATGGAGCCTCATTATATTATCTCAGAAACGCGAAATTCTGCTTTATTATCGCCTAAAATTATTCCGAAAAACATCCGTCTAACACTCTATACCGTGTCGGTTATTTCAACAAAATCAGGTAAATCAATTTTAGTATCTTTATGCATTATTGAAAATTTCAAATTAGAGCAATAGAACTATTGCTCTAATTTGAAATTCAAAATCCCGTATATGGCATTTACCAGAAAAAAGTAACAATTTTAAATCATTGTTTTTACAGGTTTGACTTGTTTTCGAGGAATAATACTTTGATCACGACGAACCTCAGAGAATATATTTACTTGTATCATTCCAATAACCTTTTTCCAATAATGCAAAGAGTTGTTCGTTTTAAACTTATTACGAATAAAGCTGTTTTTGTCCTCTCAAAACAAAATATTGTTTTTGTAGCACGACTGAACTAATCGTTATGTTTTTAGGTATAATATTGTCAAACGCTGGCTGGTGCAGATCCTTTACCGTCGGATATAGAGCTTGCATAACTCCGGAAGCACCGATGTGATTCAATCTTTAACCGGAATATTAATTTGATTTTTCAGTTTTCATCCCACTTGTTGTATTTGCATCTTATTTAAGTTGTTTATCCGATTTTGGTATCATCCTGGGATTTGGAAACTTCAGACATTGCCTGATTCTACAAGGCCTACCAAATTTCCAAGGCTGCTTTTCCTTGACCAACATTCCCAATCTTGAACACAAAGCGCCTTAAACGGTCGTAGGTAGACTTTGACCTACTGTCAGGTAAATAATGGAAATTTTCAAACTCAGATACTTTGAACACACCTTTTCATGGCCAAATAACCAAATAACTTGGCAATTATATATATAATTATTTATTTCTGCATTTAAATTTTATAAAAGATATAAAAGGGGATATTCATTTAAATTTTATAATTAACGTTTAAATACAATCGTAAATGAAGATGCGATTGGTTAATGATGCACAATTTAAAACTCCTCGACACCCCTACCCCGCCTTCAGCCTGCAGATATATGAACAGATAACAGGAATAACAACCATTCAGATAAGAAGATTTGCAAAGGACAGAATTGCTATCTTAGTCACGAATCTTCCTGCAGCACAAATGACAGAACTGCTTCTTTGATGTGAAACATTTAAGTTGTGTTGTAACTTACTATTTCGATCTAATCCCCGCACGATCAAAGCGTTACTATTAGGGCTCATAAACAACGCTCTTAAATTACGAATTTTACATTCCATAGAGGCTGGTTCCCTACAAAACATAATAAACATGTATGCTAAGAAATATTCAGAAGCCCGCTAAACATAAAGAGAAAATGTAGAAAAATTAGTTAGAAAAGAATACTGAATACACAATATTATTAACTGCCAATCACTTAACAGCCTTATTTCAGAAAAGTATTGTGTTACACGGTAATACATTATGATAAATCGCAATTCGACTAACAGCGCAACTAATTTTAAATAAACCCCAAAAAACAGAAATTAAAACTGAAGCCAAGACAAGCGAAAAAGGGACACACACAAACCGATTGGTCATTAAAAGTCAATTAAAAGTAATTAAAATTTTAAAAAAGATATTTACGATATACAGGCATACAATTTACAGAAACTTTCGAGTAGCCTAAAGTTCGCGCTATCGGATCACAGAACCTTTCACAGTTTGGTTCAAATTCAATTCGGGCGGATTCTAGTTTGAGAAAGTTTGTCAGTTATCTTGCCGAAGGTTATTGGTTTTCTCTGGGCACTTCCTTTCCTCCACCGACCCACTATCATATCATAAAATAAATAATTTACTATTCTGATCAGATCCACGCAGTATCATTCTGTTTTACAAGCCACGGGTCATCTACAAAAGTAAGTTTATAAACGTATAGTTTCTACCATGATAATGAAAATTTTTATTTTTTCCGAAACTCTAAAGGCACGCTAACAAATCCGCACATCTCTAAGCGTCTATTCCACTCACACAGATCATTGTAGTTCGATAGTTTGTTTTTATCGGGATGCCTGTTTCTTCTTTCATAAAAATGACCGCTCTGATATATAAAGAAAAGATTCCTAAGTTTAAATCAATATCACCCTTTCCAGTCTCCGTAAATATATTTGAAGTACATAAAAAGCTTATCATGTATCTTACCTGCCCATTAAGGTAATATCTACACTTAACGGTGATGTCACATTGACCAGCACACTAGCTCGTCTTAATCTCACCACGTCTGGTATAGTCGGGTTCGGTATAGCCGTTTGTTCAAACCAGAAACCAGCCATCTGTAAGAACAACGAAAAAATTCTCGCTAACTCAAAAATAAATGTCGAGTGCTTGGCAAAAGAACAGTCACTACCAATTTTTAAGTCTTGATCAGACCCGGACGGGGTTCGAACCATCGACCTCCCACAAACGTAGCTTGCACTCTACCAACTAAGCTACGTAGTGGTTCTTTAAGATATGGAGAATGACCGAGTAGTATAAATACTAGCGTGTACAACCTGTTTCGGGGCTTTTCTAATCTTGTCCATTCAAAATAGCTGAAATAGTTGACTGCCTTGGACATATTTATAACTAGACTCCATAGTGTTCGGTTATAATAAGCAGTCAGTTAGGAACCTTACGAATTACTTTACAATTAAAACAGACGTGGTAAAGGATATATAATACTACTGAATCTTTATGCTTACATGGTGTTTAATTTACATTTGTCTGGACATTTGTCAGTTCATACAACTGTGTGCATGTCATATTGAAAGTCAAACACAGACATACTGATCTATGTTCAAATATCACTGCCACAACAAGGCAAAAACTTCAAAGACTGGCAAATAAAGTTAAACCCGTGAACTTCTACCAGGGGATTGAGGCTGGGTGCTCCGGAAGGATAAGGACCTATTGCCTAGAAAGCAAAAACTCTAATTCATAAATGTTTATGGCATATAGTGCTAAATAACAATTTAATTATGCTAGCGTGTAATCAATTACTGGTTCTCGATGTGACTCTTGCGAAATTCTCTCTCTCTCTCTCTCTCTCTCTCTCTCTCTCTCTCTCTCTCTCTCTCTCTCTCTCTCTCTCTCTCTCATCTTACCTGTAATAGATATACTTCAGGGGCTTGGAATGTTCTAAGGATACATTTTTCATTTTTCTTCTGCGCATAAACGGTTATACAACTAGAAACAAATAGAACCAAACTGGTACAAGATATCCACTTCATCTTATTGACCTGACTATTCCAAGCTCCAAACGACTATTAATATAAACGTGTTTAGCCATTCTATATTTCCGATATAACATCAGACGGATAAAATATGCATAAATCTAATTTAAGATGGACATTCATTGCCAAAGGTGACAATGTAATAATTATATATGGTCATTTTTGTCAATTGACGTTATACTATGTTATAAAAATATCATAAATAACAACAAAATCTGCATTACAAAGGCACGTTCAAAATCATTCATTGTAAATCGACACCATCTGCGAAGTTAAAGAAAGATTAAAAAACGTGACATCGATATGACATAAAAACAATTTTTATAATGCATTTAAAAATATTTTTAAATGGTTTAAGAAAGATAGGAAGGGCTACAAATAAAACATTGTTCCTATCTTCAAGACAAAAAGATCCATGTAGTCTTATGTCCGACAAGGCTAGGTAAATTATCATTTAATTTTGATGTTTAATTTTCGATAATAACATTTGAAACTTGACTCTGACATCCTGTCGTCACTATTAAAATATTACGTTTGGTAATGCTGCTAAGCATTCATTTATATTAAAAAAAAAGACGGTTTTGTCAAGGTTTTTCCAAATAGTTTCTGTTATCGAAATTTCTCTGTGAACGTTTCAATTTTGAATCGTGCAATTGGTGACAAATTTCTAGAACAGAGTATAAAGTAGCGTATACAGTCTTATTGCATCAGATACTATGTGGTTTGACACTGTTATAGTTGCTTAGAAGGTATATTGCACTGTGTAAGATTGGGGTAGGCGGCTTAAACCATATAACCAGTACTCATAATTAATAATATCCCGCATTTGAAATATTGTAGCCACATTTAAAAATCAATAAATGACAACTTTGTCAAGTGACATATTTGCATAAGAGGGGACTTTATGACCAATATTGTTTTTGCTACAAATGTGTATTAAAAAACAATATACACTCATTAAAAGCGTCTTTCATTTTACAAAATGTTGTTTTCACTTTTAAAAGAAATAGAAAAAAATGCTAGATATAGCTTAGATCCAATCCATTTGCATGTTTTAATAACTGTGAATATCTTTTTAACCTCGCATTTTCGGAGAAAACTTTAAAACCTTAGCAGTATCTAGCCACAGAATAACTGATGCATTTAAGATTGTTTACGCTACTTAAACAGATTTATATATCAACAATCAAGTTATATCATGATAACTTGAACTCCGATACAATTAAACTTTACTCCAATTGATAAAATACCTTGTCTAACGAATTTAAGGTTTAAAACGGGTAGTTTTTGTTATCGAGTTTAATAAATACTTACATTAGATAAAGAAATTTATTTGATTAAAGGAAGATACCCCTAAAGAACCTTGGTCATCCCCCATCTTGTACAATCCTGTGACCGACATGGTCATACAACTACCCTCCATAAATTGATAATTGTTATTGATAATTGTTGTTTTTCTAATAATGTTTTGCGTTTGAAGTATAAAACAAGGGGAAGAAAAGCGCTGTTTAATGAATCTCGAAATCATGGATTTTTATACAAAATTGTCATTTTTCATCATATGTTTCGTGATATTACAAATTTCAGTCGGTAAGTGCAATTTTAATAATACAATATAGATGTATTATAGACTTTTAGATAAACTATGGTACATCTTTGCAATATATAAACCAATAAGTAAAAATGGATGAAGTTTAAATTTTATTGTCGTGGTTATACATGTATAATTATACTTTCCGATGAGTTTTTTAAAAAAAATTATTAAATTATGAACATATACATTGAGGTGTTGTTGAATAATTGTTCAGTACAACAGGGCCTATTCCTTCGGTTTTAAATGTTCATTTGTGTTGTTTGAAATTAATTACAGCCTAAACTGCCGTGCTAAAAGACATCTGATCACCTGTTGTTAATTTGAACGTTGTGCGATACTAAAGAATTTGTTATGACTATATAGAAGAACATCATCTCATTGATGATGAAAAGTGTTTAGTCATTTTGTGGCACATTTTTCTCGGCTCATTTTTAGAACTATTTCTTTTTTTATTACTACTCTGTAATCAATAGTTCCTATACGTCTCTTTTCGTATTGTCCTCTTTGGTCGATTTTATCATTATATGCAGCGGTTTATTATTACTATTTTGCAAAGTTCGTGTTTATCTTCGTTTACATTTTTGCCTTTAAAATCGTTTAAGTTGTATTTAGAAGTAAGTTTCCCTCCAAAATAATACTCTCCATAATTTATGGTTCTTAGGTAAGGGTTTGTGAAAAAAAAATTAACTTGAATATCAACGTTATTCAAAAATCATACTTTAAAAAGTTTTTGAAATCGTTGCAGAATACAGATAAAGGGGTGATACTAGTTTTAGAATCCTAACAATTGGTGAGTCTTCTACGTAGATCGTTTTATTTCTGATTTTTTCTTATTTTCTTAATAGTAAGAAAAGTTAGAAATCTGGACCCAGTTTCACAATGATTCACTCAGCTGAGTGTACACTCAACTCAAATATTCCAATTTTTTTCTTATCAATATTTTAAAAATTTTATGTTTTATAAGACAATGTTTTGATTTGTTCTACAAAACTACACTAAACAATTTAGATATAACATTAGATACTCAATTTTAACTGTGTAATGTCTTAAAATTGACATTGTTATATTCCCGAATTTGAGTTGAGTGTACACTCGGTTGAGTGAATGATTGTGAAACTGGGGCCTGATCTACATAATCTCGAATAGACTTGTACGTGACCAAAAATGAATATGAATACCCATTACTTTCTTAGAACATACTGGCCACTGTATCAGGAGTAAAAAGTTATTCATGAAATAACACGCTCGGTCAGATTCTAGTGTTAGAAAGTCTCCGAATGTCGATACTTTTATCTGGGCAGTCGATTTCTCCTGACATAAAAGAACTGATTGTCTCTATATATAAATGACAAAACCTTGACTGGGACGTAAAACACAATTAATCCATCTAATCTTGTGATCTAGTCGAACACTAGTATAATACAAGCTGAACAGACCATTATAAAAGAGTGAGGATATGCACACATGTCCATATATATTATCATTCCCAATACAATGGTTGCAAAAAAAACAGGACAGAATCTATATTTCAGGTTAAAACCTAAAATAAATGACTAGTTTTGTTCAAAGAATAACACTTTCATATGTGCAAATCTGGTTAAATTTGAAATTGAAACAACCTTCTTGATGAAAACTATGACTAATTTATTTTAATCTTTCGGGTACTAATATACAATGTACTGATATTATCGCTGTATTAAAATCCGTATATACAAAGTAGTTAATGTCAATTATAACTTTATTTTATATCGTCTAACATTTGATCTGACCTTTGCTGTTTAAGATTATAGACATTTTAATTTTAATTCTTGAAAAAAAAGAAAAAAGAAAAAAAAAAAAACGTTTGTCGAATGTTAATCACTACATGACAAAGTGCTCATTTAAGGTAATTTTTCTGTATAGCTACATTATCGATTTGAAAGCAAACATTAAGCATGACGACCGGGTTGTCTTAGCAAGGTAAAATGCATAAGTTAAACAAAAATGACGTTTGAGAATGTTATTTGTTAAACATACTACTCCTATTTTTCTTCTTTCTTTCTATCCTTTATTTCATGTGTACATAGATACCACGTGTTTGATAGCCATGTGACTTATCACACGACATTCAAAGATAACCTATCGTTTTGATGAATGGAAAGATAACAAAAGTACGTGATAACCTAGCTTACGGAAAAAACAGTAATAATAATAATGATGAAGACTATCAATGAATACATTGTCAACTGAAATTTGCATTTAAACCTATGTGATAATTAGGCTCAATGAATTCTTGCTTTCTCGTAAATGAAATTATAAAATGCAAAATAATTAATTTTTTCATTTTTTTCTTAATATGACAAGTTGTTAGAAATTTTCTCACGATATTGTGTATGTTCTCTACAAAAGTTTCTCTCTCTCTCTCTCTCTCTCTCTCTCTCTCTCTCTCTCTCTCTCTCTCTCTCTCTCTTCGTATGTGTGTATCATTTTAACGCACTTTGTGCATTTCACCGTAATATGTAAACACATACCTGTACAGAAGATAAATATTTATTTAGAGATAAATCATGTTAGATGTTTATACAGGGGTTACTGTTTTTGCTATTATGACTCGCAATTAAATATCGATAACCTTCTTTCAAAATATCAAAATTTCATGAAACAAGAAAACTGATTGAAATTGTTTTCGTGTCTCTTCATGCACTTTGGCTGTTTAGAGAAAAAAATGCGAAATGCTCTTTATATTTATTAAACCGGTTTCTACTTAGAAGTACTACATACGGTACTGATTGTTGTTTACCTTTTCTCCATAAAACAAGAATATTTAACATTTCACATGATAAAATATTTTCTAATCTGCATACAACGTAAATGACTCTTAACATTTGTTTTTTATTATTATTATTATCTATGAATTTATTTCATTTACTTTATTATTATTGTTGTTATTATTAACTCGCGCGCGCGCGCGTACGTTGGTGTGTGTGTGTTGTGTGCTTTTGACAGTTCTCAAATTTAAGTACATTTTCAAAATGTAAAAAACTTTTGTCAATTTTTGCACCAAAAATTGCATCATTGGCAACATTAGAAGAAGTTATTCACCATAAGAATGATTTTTAAACAATCTAATGATACTTGTATAACTCTGCATTACACTTTTTTTTTGGGGGGGGGGGGGGCACGAATGTGAATGATATTACTCTACAAAAAATCTTTATACAACCTTCATAACGACGTTATTTCTCCTTATCAAATAACAATCAGATACCATTTCTCTAGGTTACAAAGGAACCTCGATGGCCGAGTGATCTAAACACTCTTACACATCACAACCTAGGTTCGTATTCAACTCGGGAGGAATCTAGTGTCAAAAAGTTTATAGATTCGCTTACCAAAGAAAGGCGGGTTTTTTAGGGCACTTCGGTTTTCTCCACCATGGATATTAACAGACGCGAAAAACACCATATATTCATCCATTTTGGCAATCATAGGTTATCAGAGTGTGAATATATTGTAACATTAATACAGAAAACCTATTTATATTTGGAAATCAATTCATCAAACGTATGGCACTTATAAGTCGCCATACATACTCAAAAAAGATATTAAGTATTTACAAAAAACAGCTTAGGTCATGTGACACTTCAGGAAAGTAGTATGGATTTTGTATCCTGCTTCATCGGATAATCTCCAGTAAATAAGTAGTTTAGATCAGTGAAACAATATTTTAAGAGTCGTTTAAAGTGATTTCAATTGTTTCATGTGTGTGTTTTATCACGTGATTTTGAAACAGACATTTGGACATCACATGTAGATTTAATACAGATTTGTTATGTTTTACTTCCGGATTGTATCGATTTCTTGTGTATATTTGATAAGCATTTTGTCTCTTTCAAAGACAGGTAAGGAGTATAGAAGATAAAATTTCATAAATTAAAAAAAAAGTTTAATGAATTAATGAAAAGGAACAAACTCTTCCAAAAAACACTTTGAAACTTAAAAAAACACTATTTCTTGACACAATCGATGATGTGCTGGTGTACATGGATTCTGCGATTTTATATTCTTGGTGATTGATAACATACCTTCGTTGCTAACTTCACGTTTAAAAAGTAGTGGGTCACTAAGTTCAAACAATTTTATTTTCGATATCAGCCTTACCTTATTGCAGATAAGAAAGTTTAAGGGTTTTCAGGTTATTAATATTTTTTGTGTTAGTTTTAAAGATATAAGTCTATTTCCAAATAATTTCAATTAAAAGATAGGATAAAACAGTTGGCATTTTGAAATTCCTAACTTTGTTTTCAATTCGTCAAAAATTTGTAATTTATTTATCTTAAGTTTTGTTGTGAGACTTCTGATGAATTTTTGGTCTCTCTCTCTCTCTCTCTCTCTCTCTCTCTCTCTCTCTCTCTCTCTCTCTCTCTCTGTGTTTTATAATTCTAAGACATTTTTTGTAAACTGAAAGTATGAGGAAATAACGTGTTACACTGACATTTTACTTCGTATCTGCTTTTCAATTTCAGCTCAGGAATGTCCGACGTTTTGGGCCGGGTATGGAGATTCCTGTTACCGTTTCCGGTGGATAAATACAAAATCATGGAAAGATGCCAAGACCTGGTGTCAAGCACAAAATGGAGATCTGCTGAAATTAGAAACAACACAAGAACGGGTATGCGATGAATTCAATAATACACAAGATCGTTTTGTTATATTTTAATCAAATTAATGTCTAAGTTTCTGCTATTAATGCAATCGTTTTATTGTATTTACATAAAACAAATCAATACTTATAACCAGGTTTAAATATCAACATCGATATTTTGAAAGCCGTACTTAAAATAAAAAACGCTTAGTCCCTATTTTCTGGAAAAAAACAGCAAGTCACTTGTTTTGATACACACTGCCGATAAATCTCGTTTACTGATCAAAGAGCCTAGAATCAAATCCCACTCGAACCGATTCTTTGTGAGAAAATATGTTTTCTAGCTGTCCGAAGCTCTGCGTTTTCCGTGATTTTTGCTATCTCAACCACCCTACTGTCTGATTCACGTCAGTCGTAGCACCAGTTTTTCAAGGTTTTAGAAGAGATATCAAAATATTTTGTAGCATGTCACATACCGTTATGACGTTTGCATTTTGTCGTAATTAACTGACACCAAACTAAATGCCATCTTAGCTGGAGTATAAAATGCAGAGCTTTTTAAAATCCTTACGGGGATTTAATATGGGAAAACAAACAAACACTCATTCCAGAAATACATCGCTGTAATAATCATGCGGGTTAGGGTAGAAAATTCTCGAATAGTTCATTCAGCTGTAGGTAAGATCGCTGTTGTTAGGCCTACAATATAAATTCCTTTTGCTGTCAAGTTGTAGACGATATTACCTGGTCAGCGAAAATGGGAAATTCGGTCATGCGCAATTCTATTTTCTTAACCCGCATGATTTTTCAGCGATGTATTTCCGGAATGAGTGTTTGTGTGTTTTCCCTTTTAAAATCCCCGTAAGAATTTTTAAAAGCTCTGCATTTTTTTACTCCAGCTAAGATGGCATTTAGTTTGGTGTCAGTTAATTACGACAAAATGCATACGTTATAACGGTATGTGACATGCTACAAATTTTTTTGGTATCTCTTCTCAAACCTTGAAAAAACTAGTGCTACGACAGACGTGAATCAGACAGTAGAACTAATCGTATCGATATTGGCACGGTGATGATGACATCTGGCTCCAGTTTTACAAACATTCCTTAACTAAAATTTCCCTTAACTTTAGCAAATTTTGGTAATCTCTATTTGAATTACAGATAACATTTCTGACGGAAACTTAGTACAGATGTTACATTCTTTAAGTGATCTTCAAATGACAAACTAAATTTTTAAATATCTAAACAATTAACCAAATTATAAAGATTTCAAATTTGTTAGATTTTATTTAAGGAAAATTTTAGTTGAGGAATGATTTTGAAAGTGGGACCTGGACGTGATACATCTTTACTTAACTCTATCATGTTAAATCAAATCAGCGTTGTATTTTCATTTTAATATTTTTGTTAGTCATGGATCATGAACCAAACCAACATTATCGACACCAATCACAAACAAACCGGAACAACATGGTGGATTGGACTTAATGATATAAATACAACGTCTCAGTGGGTATGGGGAGACAACTCATTAGCTGACAATTCTGTTGTGTGAGTACTATTTACGGTGTTGTTGTTGTTACGGATGGTGGTTGTGGTGGTGTAAGTAGTGGTGTGTTGTTGTGCTTAATGGTGGTGGTGTAAGTAGTAATGTGTTGTGCTGGTGATTGTAGTGCAATTGGTGTTGTAGTTTTGTGATAATGGTGCTGGTGCGAGTGGTGGTTTGTTGTTGTGGTGGTGGTGGTGGTTCGAGTGGTGGTGTGTTGTTGTTATGGTGGTGGTGGTGGTGGTGGTGGTGGTGGTGGTGGTGGTGGTGCAATTGGTGATGTGTTGTTGCGCTGATGGTGGTGGTATAAGTGCTCGTGCGAGTGGTTATTTTTTGTTGTGCTGTTGGTGATGTGGTGCGATTGCTGGTGTGTTGTTGTGGTGGTTGTGTTTGTGGTGGTGTAAGGAGTGATGTTTTGTTGTGCAGGCGGTGTTGGTTTAAGTGATATTTTATTGTAATGCTGATGGTGGTGGTAAGTGTTGGTGTTAATGGTTAAGTGTAGTTGTGCGATGTTGGTGGTACGAGTGTTGGTGTGTCGCCGTGCTGATGGTGGTGGTGCAAGTGGGGGTGTTGGTGCGAAGAAATATTATCTCTCTTCTGTTCGAGGCCTCGTTGTGATCATAGTGTAAAGAAGTTTGTAAGTTCGTTTACCGAATGTCGCGGCCGTTTTTTCAAGGCTCTCCGGTTTCTTCCACAATCCTAGAACAGGCCTCTTAAAAATAGTTTAAGATTTTTGATTTGGGTTTAAAGCAGCTTAAATCAACTCAATTCCATTCAACTCTTTTCTGTCCGATCTGAATTTTGTTTTATAAGATTTGCATTTTAGATTATGGAGTCCCGGTGATCCAAACAGTGCTGGAAATAGGGATTGTGCGGGAGTAAAAAGTGGAAAAGTTTACTTACAAACATGCACAACAAAAAGTAAATATATCTGTGAACGGAACAGAAGTAAGTTTCTTTTAGTTTGAATAATAAATAAATTTGAATAAATTTGTTTCAACATTATAATTATCCCTTAATCTATTAAGTATTAGTATTAATTGGTAAATAAACAATCTAGTAGTTTTTAACAATATATCGATTTTGTATTTATTAATTGATTTATTTATTTATTCATTTGATTATTTATTTATTTGTATGTTTGTTTATTTCTTTCTTTCTTTATTTGTTTGTTTATTCATTCATTCATTTATTTATTTATTTATTTATTTATTTATTTATTTATTTATTTGTATGTTTATTTATTTATTTATTTATTTATTTATTATTTATTTATTTGTATGTTTGTTTATTTATTTATTTATTTATTTATTTATTTATTAATTAATATATTTATTTATTTCTTATTTATTAATTATTTATTTATTCATTTATTTATTTATTTAAACATGAAAGTATCAATTCAATGTTGTTTTTTGTTACTTATTTTGTTCCTATTTTTGTGAATGTTTTAAAAAATGTTGTTTTTGGTCATTTTACTACAAAAACAGTTTTTGATGTTTATGTTTGCTCTTAGTTGTTGTTGCCGTGTAGTAGTGGCAGCAGCAGTTGTCGTTGTTGTTGTTGTCGTTGATGATGATGATGATGATGATGATGAGGAGGAGGAGGAGGAGGATGTTGTTGTTGTTGTTGTATATTGGTATTTATTTTTGTTATTTTATTTGTATTTTAATGCTTTCTGTAGTCACGACCGTAATCAATTTTTAAACATATCCATTGTATCATTCTTTTATGATTCCAGAGGTCATTTTACCTTGTAATACGGATGAAAATTTTCAAACATTCAATGGACATTGTTACAGGGTACACACAGAACTACAGTCTTGGTATGATGCGAAGTAAGTCACAATCTTCACAATCTTTTCGAACAATCATCCTTTTAACGCAAAATACGTCTTCAAATTAAAGACAACAGTAGATTCTGATTGTAAGCTCAATAAATGAAATTTTGACAATAATTGAAACAAGTTTGAAACCTTTTAGCCAAAATGTCAAAATCAATCACAAACCATTCCTTTTTATTATTATTATTATTTATTATTATTATTATTATTATTATTATTATTATTATTATTATTATTATTATTATTATTATTATTATAATCCTCTGTTATATACTTTATCTGTTTATAAACAATAAAAGCCTTATTAAATGCGAGTGTGACTGGCACGATATCTTTCAATGAAATCCTAGTGTTTCTAATTCTATGTAAAAAATTGTATTTCAGAACTACGTGTAATAATCAAGGTGCAGAGCTGGCAACCATTGACAATGCAATGGATCAGACGGTTGTGATTGATTTCGCCAGGAATACCCAGAGACCTTATTGGATAGGTCTTCAGTCACTTCAAACAGTGGTAAGTCTGAATAAACTAGTTAAAAACTTTGATATTAATGGAGTACAGTCGATATAGATGTAGTTTCCTATCATTATTGAACCATTGCCGGTTCTGACCATTACTTGAAAATTGGTAGTTTCTGTTCTTTCGCCAAGCACTCAGCATTTAAGAATGAAAGCCACGGGTCCTTCTTATTGGACTTTAAACACCAATGTCCCGTATCTAGGCAGGTGTGGCACGTTAAAGAACAATTACTGAACATTGCTCTAAGCGCAATGCAAAGGTCAAAATTTCTGTCAAAAATAGGGACAGAAAAAGTTGATAGATGCAAAAACATAAGCCAAAAAGCTGAAAACATTTATCAATCCAAAGTTCAAAAATTTTAGGAATCCAAATCATTAATTTAAATATGTCATGTAAATACTAGTATATAACAGACTATTCAAAAATTTATTAAAGTAAACTATAGTGCCTGTTTGATGATTCGATGAACGCTAATCAGTATTTTGCCTAACCCTTAACGATGTTGTATATAATTTATATATAAATGTACAAATGATCTATGTTTTTTTCATTGGTCTTTCATTTATATTTGTAGAATAATGGCCCCGTTAAGTGGATATGGAGTAATAACACAGGGTTAAACCCCAGTCTAACGTTTTGGAACTCAAATCAACCTCAGATTACTAGGTATGTTTTAAGGGTGCGAAAGATTTTTTAGCTCACCTGACCGAAAGGTCATGTGAGCTTATGGCATGGCACGGCGTGTATATGTTTGTGCGTGTGTGCGTGTGTGCGTGCGTGTGTGCGTGCGTGTGTGTGTGTGCATGTGTGCGTGCATCGTTAACACCAATTTTCGACTTCTCCTCCAAAACTGCTGAACAGATTTCAATGATACTTGGTCAGAAGCATATATGTGCCGGTGCAATTCAGATTTGTTCATGGCGTTGCCGTGGCTACCAAAACTAGGTCAAGGTGACCTAGTTGTCCAAAATTCTTAAAAAATCTTCTTTTCCAAAACCGATGATGGGAGAAAAAATCTGATGTGATATTTGGCTTCTCTAGGGTCTTAAGCCTATAGTTTGTTCATTTCTTGAAGTTTGGTCGAAAAATGGGTTACGCGTTTTTGCGTTTAATTTTAAAAATCTCGTAAAATGGCTCCAAATTGATTTAACTTGACTATTTGAACAGATAATGACATGGGGTTTTTTAGTTTTACTTTTTCTTGAAATGACCTTTAAATTAGGGTCAAGGTCACAAATCAAGGTCATGACCTAATTTGTGATTTATGCAGTTTTAGGCAATTTTCTTGCAAATATCAAGAGATACATGAAATCAAATTAAATCATTGTTAAAATGTTCAGCATAACAAAATTTAAAAAGGTACCAAGTTTCGTAACTATATGATAATCCGTGTAGGAGTTGTTGCCCCTGAAATGTTATTTTTGGCTTTTAAATACCAAAATTGTGCATTAGCTTGAAAACTATAATCTTTTTGTATAGGCATGTATATTAGAATATTGTAGGTATTGTGACAATGATCATTTTGATATATGGTTCAAGGTCATATGATCAAAGGTCAAGGTCACAGATACAGAAGACATAAATTGCTAATTATCTTGAAAACTATTAACTTTTTGTATGGGCATGTATATTAGAATATTGTAGGAATTGATATGGCGATCATTTTGCTTTATGGTTCAAGGTCATATGTTCAAAGGTCAAGATTGCAGCTGCAAAAGAAGACCTAAATTGCTAATTATCTTGAAAACTGTCAAGTTTTTGTATAGGCATGTATATTACAATATTGTAGGTATTGCAGCAACGATCATTTTGATATATGGTTTAAGGTAATGTGTTCAAAGGTCAAGGTCACAGCTGCAAAAGAAGTCATAAATTGCTAATTATCTTGAAAACTATTAACTATTTGTATAGGCTTGTATATTAGAATATTGTAGTTATTGACATGGTGATCATATATGGTTCAAGGTCATATATGTTCAAAGGTCAAGGACATAGCTGTATAAGTATACTAAAATTTGTTAATTATTTGGAAATTATTCATTGCATTACAATAACTTCATGCATATTATATATGCTACCTATAAATGAAATGTGACTGGATATATTTCTGATTAAGTTCCTAACTTGAGAGAACTTGTAAAGTTTCTGTACCTAATATATTGTCTTTTGCGCTTTGCAAGCAATTTTGGACGTATCCTCAGGTGAGCGTTAAGGCCCATGGGCCTCTTGTTTTCCTATTTGATACCTACATGTATCCATCATAAATGTTTGTGAAAATATTTGTCTAACTAGTAACAGAAAAAGGTTTCAATCGGAATATCTTAGAATTACATATTTTAGGAAAAATTCCATTTTTGCTCTCTCTCTCTCTCTCTCTCTCTCTCTCTCTCTCTCTCTCTCTCTGTTTGTGTGTGTGTGTGTGTGTGTGTTTAGACATGTTAATATAAGTCTTGTTGATAAAACAAGTGTAAGTGTATCGACAGACCTTAAGGAAGTTATAAATCTCCAAATTACTAAACTGCTGACATAGATGATTAATTGATTCATTTTTCAGTAACAGACAGAATAGCAGCTGTGTATACATGAGTAACACCACCACAGACAATAATGCTTGGGTTGTCGATTTGTGTCAAGTTAGAAAAAGTTTTGTATGTAAGAAACCTGAAGGTAATTTATTTTAATAGCATTTCGATAATTACAAGCAAATCAAAAAGCAAATATACTAGCGGAAAAAAGTAACTAAAAGTTACTAAAAGTAAGTAAAGATAAATTTATAATTTCGCTATTATTACTGAATGTATAAATCTTAAAATTTGCACAAATGGTAAGTGTATATACCTCTATCATATCGCTCGGTCATTGCATCAATTCTCCGTGATTTTTAGGCTCCATGCGCACGGATCGGTTTTCACGCAATTGTCGCCCAGCATTTCAGTGTGACAATATTTTAGGAATAATTTACTGTTGTTTGTTTGTTTGGACACCAGAAAATCAGAAAAGCAAGTTTATTTGGTTGAAAGCTTCCATAGTGTAATGCCTAGGCTAAATTAAAATGATCGC
The DNA here is from genome assembly GCA_029721355.1 of Tegillarca granosa. NCBI lineage: Eukaryota > Metazoa > Mollusca > Bivalvia > Arcoida > Arcidae > Tegillarca > Tegillarca granosa. Next base: position 26,421,547 of record CM056609.1, on the reverse strand, counting down.
CTCCGCGCAATTGGTATGCTTGAGGCCGGTATGACCCAAAGCTTTGTCACTAGACATTTTGGTGTCCACAGAAACACTGTTTATGCTTTATGGAGACGATACCAACAGTTTGGCACCACTAGAGACCGCCCTCATTTAGGACGTCAACGCTTAAAGACACGTCAGCAAGACAACCATATCCGGCTTGTGCACCTCCGAAACCGTTTCCAAACTGCCAGTACTACTGCTGCCCAGAGCAGCAATACTACTGTCCGGAGCATTCCTGGACTTCGCCAAATCAGCACCAGAACAGTACGGAATCGTTTACGGGAAAGACATATTCGCCCACGACGTCCGGCAACTCGTCTAATTCTACAACGACGTCATCGCACAGCTCGTCTTGCATGGTGCAGAACACATTTACGCTTCAATCGACGAGACTGGGCACAAATAATGTTCACCGATGAGTGCAGATTTCACTTGGACAGCAGTGACGGACGCTCCAGAGTGTATCGCCGCATTGGAGAACGTTTCCATGACGCGTGTGTGGTGGAACTACGTTCGTTCGGTGGGGGCAGTGTAATGGTTTGGGGTGGCATCACAGCGAATGACAGAACTCCTCTGGTAGTCATCGACAGGAATTTGACCGGTGTACGGTACCGTCCTATAGACCCATGTCATCCCATTCAAGGACAGCAACGTAACGTCACTTTTCAGCATGATAATGCAAGACCACACGTCCCACGAGTAGCAATGGATTTTCTGTCACAGCATAACGTCAATGTGTTACCGTGGCCAGCCGTTTCACCTGACCTTTCTCCAATTGAACACGTATGGGATGAAATGGAACGCCGATTACATCATCTGCCCAATCAGCCTGTTACATTGCAAGGGTTGGCCCAAGCGTTAGACCAGATATGGGACAACATCCCTCAAGCATTCTTTAGGCATTTAATCAACTCTATGAGGCGTCGCTGTCAGTCCTGTGTCAATGCTAATGGTGGTCACACACGATACTGATCTTGTGAACTGACTTTTACTAACTGCTATGTTTCTAGTCCCCTGTGTATAAAATAACAGTATCTGTAACCTTTTCAATGACATGAATTTGTAAAGAAATATCTAATAAACAAATACGAAATTATTCATTGCTTTGCATTTTAAAATTATTTTATAATCTCGCATTTCAATCTTGCACAGTTACTTTTTTCCGCTAGTATAGTTCTGCTCTAATAACTGAAGGTGGATAGAAACTATGTTTGTAAAGATGCAACAAATAGACTTCTTAGGAGCCCAAAAACAGTGTCAGTTTTACATACGATGTATTTTTCGAGGAAAAGAGATCCATTTCTATTTTTTCTTTTATAAATTGACCATCAAGTGACAAAAAATTCATAAATGTTAAATTCAGACTGGGTATTTTCACTTAAATTATCAATTTACGATTAACTAGATGTCACAACTAGTGTTGTGTGTGTATGGATTTAGGTAAATGATGACTTTTGAATTAAAATTATGTGAACTAATCACATGAAACTATTAATGTTAAACAACAAAATTTATTTTTAAAAATAATAATAATAACAATAATTGCATAAAGGTACCGGTACACAAAACTAACCTGAAAAAGAAAATAATGCTTTACATCCATTCAGTTCATATTAAATGTCACAACTTTCAGTCAATACAGATACATGTACATGTGTGTAGTGTATGATGCACACATAAGACGTTCATAATTTTCACATATCTAGGAATTTCAGCCCTTTAACACATTGCCACTGCAAACTAACATGCATGAAAAACAAAATCCAACATAGGTAACTGCATACACATACACCAAGTTCTGTAGTAACTCCTTGTAGAATAAAATGTTAATTCTCACAATTTAGCATTGATTTAAATACCTAAATGTCACTAACTTCTAGAACAAGTTCGAATTTAAATATCTCACAGTCTGCTACAACTTGTTATACACCTAACTGACTGGTCATTGTTGTTAATGCAAATCTCCTCACAAAAAAAAACCCACAAAATATCTTGTCCCCACAGGAAACTCCACACAGGAAAATATGACCATGCTGACTACACAGGTACACCATTCACAACCACACAGGTTCAAAATGACTTAACCACACAGGTTCATAATGTTCTTAACCACACAGGTAAAAATTATTATTACCCACACAGGTAAAAATAATACAGCCACACAGGCAAAAAAAATTAACTCAAAAATTCCAGACCATTCTCCAAGATAAATTCACATCCACACAGCACCTCCACAACACATGGTCTGCCTACACTCTCACCTTCCAGCAAGGACAGGTAAAAAATTACCATATAAGGAAATTGATTTGCATATGCACATGCCACAACAATGACCAGTTGACTGAAGAACTACACCTATTTTCATATAACTATTACCTACCTGTACACTAAATTTTATAAAATAACAACAATATGTGACACTAGATAATGTTGAAATTAATAGTACGGAGTAGCAGGTAAGCCCTGGTGGTTTAAAAAGGTATAGTGGAAATGAGATAAATTATGGACATCAATACCTGTTTTAACGTTAGACTCTTATCTCATAACTCATCAACTAATTTTGACATAAGTTTTTCTCGTTTTCACACTAGGGGTATGTCCGAGAGGTTGGATTGCCCATCAGAAGAAATGTTACCAATTTAACATTCAATATCAATATTCTTGGACACAAGCCAGCTCCTACTGTCATTCACAGGGAAGCACATTGATACATATATTTGGGTATGTAAAAAATTATACATTTTAGACAAACAATGAAAGCCGCGAATGAAAAGGCTAATTGCTTTTTCTAAATATAAATAATCATAGTGTCGACTGCAGGTAGTAATACAAATGTAGAAACTTTCATAGAAGATATCATTCTTACGGGTCGCTTCAGTCTGCAATGCTAAGGTTGTCCAGTTGTTTGGTGTGAAGATAAACTTCGATGTACTAATGATTTTATTTTTCTGTAGACGAGCAGTTCCGATTAAACTGGAGATGGTCATCTATTATGTTTTCAATTTATCATCGTTCTGACCGAATCAGATATTTATTAAACCTTCTTTTTAATTAAAATAATACCTAACCAGTTAGATTTCTCTAACTAGAATGGCTTCTGTTTGTTCATTTTTTTCCCGTTGTTTTGATTTAATTTATTTCTTTTGAAGTTTTTATGTAGTGCATTTTTTTCTACTGTAAAGTTTTGTATTATTTTGATATATAAATGCATATTTCATTTCCAGATAGTTACCATAATAATAATCTTTTATTATACGTTATTTAAAAATCTAGATAATTTATTCCTCAATAGCTGTTTGTCAATTTTTTACTAACACATGATTTAACCACACCTGCTTACCGACGGGAGTCAATAGATTGTGTTAAGTTTTCATTTTTACACTCGTACCCCGAACAATGCCAAACACTGAATATTATCACATACCGTCACCGATCAATTTAAAGTTCAGTATATTACTTACTGTTAAAACTTGTTAGGAGTTTCGCAGTCAGGCACAAACTGATATCGAGTTTGTCAACTTTTCGTTTTTTATACTGTATGATTTTCGTATACATTTTCAATAAAGAAAGATATTGGTATCTGAAAATGTGAACAATAGCAAATGTAATCAAGAACATGACCTACGATCAAACAAAAAAACGGGCCAAAAATGCTAATATATTTTAGAAAAATTGATTGTGAAATTTTCGACTTTGGGCGGGCTCTAGAGTTGTCAAATGGTGTGATTATATTTCCTTTAGGTGGCTCAAACAATCCCTTTATTCTAAGAAAAAGTTGTCCACAAGTATACGAATTTTTAATTCTTTTAATATTTGTCCTTGGTTTTGTTATTTTTTATTTATTTATTTTTTTTTTTTTTGTTGTATTTCGTGCTTTATCGTGTTTTTTTTTTTTCTTATTCTTAAAAGCGATGCTGCAACTTACTTTTTACGTGGATATTTCGACGAAATGAGAGCTGCCGGTGTAGATAGTTTCTGGATAGGTGCATTCGGTTAGTAATATTTAAAGTTAATAAGTGGTACCAAAAAGACATAATCAATAAAAATGTACATGTATTTTATCAAAGTCTCACAACGCGATATTTTATTAAATGTGTTGTCAATGTATCCAAAATATCCTGGATATTTTTATGCCCTTTGTTCTTTTCATTTTTAATTTTGATTACGCGGGTGAAGATAGCTAGATAGGAGGTGTTTACCCTGCTGATAATTCAGGCCTCATTTTCCAGGTTTAAATTTACGTGAATAAATTTATTTCTAATTTTTAAAACTTATGTATTGTACTTTGAACGAGGACCGATGTGTTTATGTTATTTAGTCTCTCTCTCTCTCTCTCTCTCTCTCTCTCTCTCTCTCTCTCTCTCTCTCTCTCTCACACACACACACACACACACACACACCAGTGTATAATCAACTGTTTATTTTTCTAACCATTTATATATTTATAACAAACTCCAGATTCGTTTTCTATCTCGTTTTAGACAATAATACAGACAATGGCCCCTTTATATGGAGTGATGGTCAAAATACTACAAGATACCAGCGATGGTTACACAACCCACCGCCCAATACAAGAGGTCAACTAGACTGTGTTTACATCAGTACAAGTTCGTTGTATCTTTATTTGTATAATTTACTGTATTCTATTTTGTGAAGTCTCCCACCCACAAACGTGAGGGGGGAGATGTATTGTTTTTGTACTGGAATCAACTAGATAACAAACATTATCTAAAGGTGTGTTAACAACACTTTTTACAATTTGCAAACAAGAGCTACATTTTTAGAGTTTAATGCCCCTTCCAACAACATATTTTCATTAAACAGTTTTACAGATATTTCACCCTTAAAAAACTCGGTGGTGGGAGACTTGTTCGTCAGTGACAATGCCTTTTTGGTGCTTTTAACAGGTTACTTGTACAAAACTAAAGATTTAAAGCTTATACATATATATATATATTTAATTTTAATGGTGTCAGAACAACTCCGATATTTAGAAAACGAATACTGTCTAAGTAAGTTTGATGGTTAAGGTGACGGAATCAATAATTTGTCAGTAAGCCCATTTCCAGGCAAAATTCAGGTGCTAGAACAAACAAGTTACCACCAGTCTCAAATCAGAATTTTTTTATATTTATCTCACTACAAGTTTTAAACATGAAAGTAGTCTTAAATTTGAAATACTTTAGTATTGATTGCTTTCAGTTGGTACTAAAAAGCCATGTATTAAAACTTATTCTAAATCGAAAGTTTCATAATAAAACTAGGTACCAGTTTAAAATCGGAATTTGAGTCACTAAGGTCCCTTCTAGTCTATATTAGGGAGTTATGTTATAAAACAAGATATCGGTCTTATACTAAAAACTGTGATTTAGGTCGCCTACACTCTTAATCGGCAGCTATGCCATTAAAACTCGCGATCTGTTTAAAACGACATCTATATCATGCAGCTCGTTATCTTGTTAGAATCGGGAATTAAACCGTTAAGATTTTAGACAGTCTTTAATCGGGATTATGCCGTAAGGTCCGCATTTGTCTAAAAACATTTGTTATGTACGTATTGTATGTCATTAAGCTTGCTACCAGTTTGAAATCAAGAGCTATGCTGTAAAGCTCGCTACCAGTTTGAAATCAAGAGCTATGCGGTAAAGCTCGCTACCAGTTTGAAATCAAGAGCTATGCGGTAAAGCTCGCTACCAGTTTGAAATCAAGAGCTATGCGGTAAAACTCGCTACCAGTTTGAAATCAAGAGCTATGCGGTAAAGCTCGCTACCAGTTTTGAAATCAAGAGCTATGCGGTAAAGCTCGCTACCACTTTGAAATCAAGAGCTATGTGGTAAAGCTCGCTACCAGTTTTAAATCAAAAGCTATGCGGTAAAGCTTGCTACCAGTTTGAAATCAAGAGCTATGCGGTAAAGCTCGCTACCACTTTGAAATCAAGAGCTATGCGGTAAAGCTAGCTACCAGTTTGAAATCAAGAGCTATGCGGTAAAGCTCGCTACCAGTTTGAAATCAAGAGCTATGCGGTAAAGCTAGCTACCAGTTTGAAATCAAGAGCTATGCGGTAAAGCTCGCTACCAGTTTGAAATCAAGAGCTATGCGGTAAAGCTAGCTACCAGTTTGAAATCAAGAGCTATGCGGTAAAGCTCGCTTCCAGTTTGAAATCAAGAGCTATGCGGTAAAGCTCGCTACCAGTTTGAAATTAAGAGCTATGCGGTAAAGCTTGCTACCAGTTTGAAATCTAGAGCTATGCGGTAAAGCTAGCTACTACTCTGATTGGTTGTGTTACGTCACAACAAGTTATTTCAGCCATTTGTGACAAGATAATATTTTTAAATACTGAAAAGCAATCTTAACACAAGTTCATGTAATGCGTGAGAATGCAAATGTTTCTTCTCTGCTTGTGAGTACGATTATGCACTTATGGCTACATTAAGACTGCTATAACACTCGCTCTCAAAGTAGCAGACCAACACCGATGACCAAACAGTCTATCTTTGGTACCGAGTCAACCAGTAAAGGCATACAGGAAAAAACTTTCTCACATTTTTTTCAATTACAAAGAAATGTGTAAATGTGTAATATAATGTTTTATATTTTAGGCGATAACAATGCTAATTGGAGACCAACTAGTACGTGTTTTGTCAAGAAGGCGTTTGTGTGTACAGTTCCTATTGAAAAGAGTAATACAATAGTACAAATAACAACACCTGCTCGTAAGTAACTGCAATATATAGATAGTAAGAACTGTTTCCCCATGTTTACAAGGAGTTTAAAGTTGATAATCAATTAAAAATAGGACTTATGTTTGTTATGCTTTTCATTAAATTTTATAATCAGTGGTCACAAGTACTGAAAACCCCCGAAAGTGTTTCTAGTCGACATTGTCGTCGATTATAAATCAAATTATATCATTGTTGTGTGACGTCATTTAACGCGGGTTTTAATCATATCTATTGTTTTTGTACCAGTGTAAACGCAATTTACGCTGGTCAGGTAAAGAGACCCACCGATCGTTTGTAGATATCATTTCTTGCGGTATCTTAACATACCTTTTGTTCCTGTATTCGAAAATCTAAAACTGGTCACATAACTGTTTTTTTTTTCTGAAATCGACCGTCTTTTTCAACGTCTTATAGACATTAGATTAAAAAACTATCTAAAATGATTAATAAACAAACCCTATAATTGTTACAAAAACTTTGTAATGTAAAAAGGTCACTCTTACCGTTTTTATTGGTGATTGCCAAATATATAAAACCTCCCCCCTCTTCTCAGACTTAGTTATTTTAAAACACTTAAATTAATTTTGGCTTCCATCAATCAACTATCTTTATCATTTTATTTCAGCGTCTTATACTTGTGATGCCAATTGGCAACTCCATGGAAATATGTGTTACCAGTTTAATGACACGCGCCTTTCTTGGTCTGCAGCTCGAACCGCGTGTCAAGGTGAAGGTGGTGACCTTGTAAAAATATTAAATGACGATATTCAAGGCTTTATAAGTTGTACGTATGATAATTTACTGTTTGAAAATTTGGGATGGTTTAGCATCTCCAGTTTATACCTAATGCGACTTACAACATTAGCAGGAGTAATAGGTAGAAACAGCAAACAGTCCAAATTTTAAGAACAAATTGTTCTCGTCAACAGTCAATACATTCAAAAATATAAAATGAGCTTTAGACAGAATGAGTCAAACAAGATCAAAATAAAAAAATGTATTGAGACTAGTGATTATAAAATTTCCTACTTGATGGGCACTGAACCAGAAAGTACAAATAATTTCTTAGTTTGATTTATTGAAATCTTAATGACAAGAAAGTAAAACTCAACGTTTGGACCTCGATGAAAATTCCTTAAATCTGACCTTATGCACAAACAACAGTTATATAATTATATCAAAAGTGCTGACCCGAAGCACCCGGTCTCACTTCCTTGATGGAAGTTCACGTGTTTAACTAAATTTGCCAGCTTCCAAAGTATTTGGACAAGGACTTATATGTTTGTTTTCTGTTTTATAGTATTGCCTAGTGTTAAAAAAATATACATCTTTAGTTATTTATTTGTTGTTGTAGCTAATACACATCAACAAGAATACTGGATAGGTTTAAATGATAGAAAAACGGAACAGACGTATGTATGGCTCAGTGAGACTATTCCCGTGAGTAACCTTTTTATTATGGATAACAAAATCACACAAGGTATATTTTACTAGAAAAGATTTCTTAAAATAACATAGCATTGTTTGGCTGCAAGGTTGTTTAGCAATTTTCAACTATTCGCAAAGAAAGCAAGGTTAACAAACTCTGAGGATTAATCTAAAAACAAGTTCATGTAATCGTGAGATTTTAAGTCTGTTAATATTGCTTGTCTTGAATTAGCAAGCACCTAGGTGACGTTTTGTTTAAGTGCAGGCTCATTGAGTGAGAAGGATGTAGAAAGCATACCACTCTCCCAGTCACATTATCCTAACACCGGGTGAACCAGTCCGACAGTGAATAAACTTTCATCTAAATGCCGAGCATCTGGCAAGGATACGTAATGTCAAAGTGTTATATTTGACCAGGTCCGATCTCCTGCTCTCGAGACGCACGCACTACTACTGATCCATTAAATCTCTCTACTCTTTTATCCTACGATTATTTCACTTACCATGAATAAAACTGATTTAGCAAATACAATAAATTTAAATCTTTATCTTATATAAATGAAACGAACAACAGCAACAATTGCAGATGTTTTTTTCATAGTCACAGCTTGCAATGGTGGAGATTTGGTGGTGTTCAACTATTGACTGTGTATTTGTTTGCTCTTGCTAAAGTGCAATAAATTTTAAGGATTTGAGCATATTCGAGTCACTAAATTAATGACTGCAGTCTTTAACTTAACAAGATCAGTTCCCTTAGTTTCGTTTATTATATATATATATATATATATATATATATATATATATATATATATATATATATATATATTCAATTAAGAGAAAATAATTTGTCATATTTAGTCCAACTATACGAGGTGGAATCCCAATGAACCAAACAACCTACAGGGTGAAAACTGCGCAGAAACAAGGGGGACTGGATGGAATGATTTTGACTGCTCCAGACAAATTAAATACGTATGTCAAAAATATGCAAGTGAGTAAAAACCTTTTTTTTCTTGTACACCCGAGGTAAATACTAGCTAAAATTTTAGTTACTCAGTTTATATAATTTGTTTCATAGATTGCTAAGATAATCTCTACAATAGATTGTGTGTATGCATTTAGAATTTGTTCATAATTTTTGTCTCGTATTAATATCTTCGTTCTATACAATACTGGATTTGCCAATTAAAATTCCGACCGAAATATGAATCGGTTTTCTATTAAGATTTTACTTGACCTGACAGTTCCCGGGGTTACCATTTTATTCTCAAATGTATTTAGGCTTGTCTGGTAAACTTTAAAATAAAATGACAACATAGAAATTACACTTGGTAAAAACAGTGCTTTTGTACGAAAAAACCCGAAAATTCAGAGGTTTTGTCCCCCGTCATTGTAATATCTAAATAGGAAAATGACTCACGATGACTCGGAACATTTAATTGGCAAATGGTCTATTACATGAAGATAATCAGACATGTTTGAAAACGGGTAAAATAAATCAATATTTTCATTGTTACGATTGCTATATTTATTACTTAGCCATTCAAAGGCGTGTTTATTCTCATGGTATGAAAACACACAGGGCTGTAGAAAATTTGATTTTGACCAACATAATTAAACCATTGATGATAATGTATGTCTTTTAAATTTTGTTATTGTTACCATTCAAAAAGGTTTTCAAAAACCTCTCGTTCGTTAAAAATTTTAGCAGCTTAATACATCACTCGATTTAGTACAGTTAATGTTTAATTTCACATATATAATGTGAAAAAATAAAAACTTAAATTTTACAACCTTTTTCGCCTAGGGAATTACCAGCTGCCAGTGTCGAAGAGCACACAACCTCCACGTAAGTATTTTGCCTATAATTTTTTCGTACACCTTTTTATCAGATAAGGGATATACTTTTAAATAAGGGAAGAATTATAAACTGTTCAATCACATGATATTGTGATTTAAACGCTCGTATATAAATACCTTTCAAATGTGGAAATGAACTTTTTATATACATCTCAGATACAATTTATACAAAAATAATTAATTAATTTAAAAAAGTATTACCTGTTATATGAAGTTCCCCAGATATCCCTTGTTGCTTTTTGCAATGCTGGTGGGAACTAACAAGTTTACTTACAATTTTCAATGGTGTTTAATTCCTGTCATTTAGTCTAGCGAATCATGAGAACTATATTTTTATTCAAATATTCGATAAAAAAACTTAAATAAAAATAATTATTAAAAGACGACGAAATGTACAAAACGAAAATAAGAGACTTCTTAATTTTAGTTCTTTGTAATATTACTCATTTTTTCATAAAACAAATCGGCTTTATATCTCATGTCATTTTTCGATTTTGACATTTTCCTTAGAAAAATACAGTGCGAAATGTGGTTTGTTGTGGGAAGAAGATCCAAATAGTGATTATTGTTATATGTTCAACACTGATGCTTTAGACTGGGAGGATTCCAGGGAGATGTGTATGACTCACGGAGGAGACCTAGCCAGCATTATAACTAGAGAAGAAGGTTTCTATATAAATGGTAAGTGTTCCTCTTTTGTGAAAAAATGTTGTCAAATTTCATTAATTGCCTTTCAATGTTAATACACCTGCAAAAAATAGATGATTTGAAACGAAAAATGTTTTATCTTTAAACTTACCTATAAATAACTTCGAACGTAAAGTATTGGAAGTAAACAATTTTCAAAACAAGCCAACTACTTTATTATTCACAAATAGGAAAACATAACTTAAATGACAAGAACATACTCTACATACTTACAAAGTTGCTAGTTAAAACCTAAACACTGTAAAAACAAAAACATATTAACATTTTTCTATGAAGAAACGGAAAATATATTAAAAACTCAGAAAAAATGTTCGAACAACATTATTCATTTGATATAGGAATATATTGTGTTATATATTTACTACCCCTGAGCGGGAACCGCTGCTGGTGGAGTATAACTCCCCGAGGGTATCCATAACTTAATAGACAGTACTTTGTGCTGTCAGAAAATGTACCACTTAGGGAAATTTTCAGCCGTCTTAAATTTGAAATTTATTTAAAACTAAGGTTTGTTCCCTCATGCAAAGCATTCCTTAGCTGGATTCGGATTTATATAATTTTGGAACTTTAGATTCATTAATTTTTAACTGTTTATCTTATATTTTTTATGTATCAATCTTTTCGGTCTTAGTGTCACTAATGAGGAATGAATTTCCGAAATGTGCGCATCATGCACATCGAAATTTAACTGGAATTTGTGTTATATATATTTAAAATACATTTATTTCTTTGCTACAAATATTAAACAACTTATTATGTACTATACGTATATAAAATGTATGTAAATATTTTTTGTTTAAAATCCACGTATTGAGTTTTGGATTACTGTTTTTGTTTGTAAAACAGCACGTATACAGTCGATTGGTGGCCCTACATTGTTCAATGCTTTTTGGATCGGTGCAAATGATAGAAGTTCAGAAGGAGGCTGGCGTTGGTCAGATGGAGGTCCTTTTGCTTATCTAAATTGGGGACCAGGTAATACTAAGATTAACATTATTAAATTACTTTTTCCTTTTGATTTTTCTTCAAGAAATCTAATTGTTGCTGACAATAATATAACATTTTCATATTTTAATCTGACTATCTTGAAACTTAGAATTAGATATCAAAAGGATAACATGTACATGCATTTAATAATTTATCTTTAAATTAAGATACAATAATGTTTGTTCCAAAAAGTATCTTCTTACAAATATCATTATTTTGCATTATATCATGCAGTTTTAAAAGAGGCTGTCAATTAGTGAGAATAACACAGGCGATGTAAGCGTAAAATAATGTCAATATAACGTAAGAAAACAGTGACACTAAATTACTATGATGATTATTACAAGTGCAAAATGATCATTAAAGTTTTTAAAAATGTCTTTTTCCAGTTTTCATTTATAATTATTTTAGGTGAACCAAATGACAACAAACATAACGAAGATTGTGGCAATATTGTTTATAAATCAACAGAGCACACCGTAACATGGAATGATGGACAATGTACTAACAGACTCGGATATATATGCAAAAAATTAGGTGACTAGTTTATTTTTTACAATCACTTGTATAAAGGTTGGTATTAGACTACCTAATCTATTCTCTCTATTTCTTTCTGCTTCATTCGACATTACTGTTGGCAACCATTTAGGGCAATTTCAGGATTTTTTCAAAATTGTATTTTTATGAATATATTATAAAATCTAAATCTTTTTAGATTAACACTTTAATTCAACTGCTTTTGTTGATGACAATTTAAATAAGCGGTTCGCGGATCGTTACATTTTGTTTTGCTTTTATGCGTTTTTATAAGTAAATTACGGAACATGTGCAGTGTAATATAATGTAGATTTCTATTACAGGATTGTTAAGTTCCACAACTAGAAAACCAACACCTTCACCTACACCACCCTGTAAGTATTGTAAAAAGTAAATAAGGTTTGCTAAAATAAATATTTTTACAAACCCACTAACTCTTTATTGTTGTGTTTTTATTGTGAATATCGAAAATGCATTCACTTTAAATGTTCTTTTTATTTGATAAAAATAAATTATTTTATATTAAACAAGAACTTAAAACCGCCGTTTTATCCTTCTTCCAATGTGGTCGGTGAAATTCAAGAGAATGCTTGTTGACAATAGTACCTTGTATGGATATATTTTTTTCAATTTATTTGAGAAAAATTATCCTGTTATTTTCTGCTAAACTCTTATATATTATGTTTTTGTAAATTGTAGCAAACATGGTGTATGGATGTAAATCTCGATGGAAAGCCAATGGAGAATATTGTTATTTATTTAGCCATCAACAGCTTAATTGGTATGATGCTCGAACCCGTTGTGGACAGGCGGGTGGTTCCCTAGTATCAATTGCCTCTGACGACGAACAAAATTATGTATACAGTCAAATGCAGTCTTGTGAGTCTATTATACAAGGGTAGACCGGAAGCTCCGGGCGGTATTATATTTGCTTACGTCACACGATTGTCCTTGATGACGTAATATTAGACTAAACAAAAACAGAATCTTAACCCGAATAGTTTAAGTAGTGGATTAACGCTAATACAAAGTTAGTCAGGAACGGCAACTGTAATACGTAAACAATCATCGTCTTAAAGGAATTAACTAATTCCAAAAAAAATGCTGATGCCTTTTTGAGATGGTATCCATTCGTTATAATATAACAAATATTTCATGGGGTTGCGGGCTGTATCGCAGTTTATGGACCGGGCAGGTACCCCGAAAATACAATATAGACCTCAGCTTCTGTTCGGTCCATATAATATTTTCGGGGTGCCTGCCCGGTCCATAAACTGCGATATAGCCCGCAACCTCATGAAATATTTGTTAATTTTTTCACATATACTCGGTCTGGTTTTACTTTGTTACGTTCCAATAATCACCATCGTATGTTTTCAGACAACGGGACAGCTGTTTGGATTGGTCTAAATGATTTGGCAACCAACAGAAACTTCAAATGGGTTGACGGTACCACTGTTACATACACTAACTGGGCACCAACAGAACCTAATAACTTCTTTGGAGCACCAGAAGATTGCGTTATGATGTACACATCTGTAAGTCAGATTTATTTATTTATTTAATAAAAATGAAAAGTTATCTAAAACTTAAGGCATATCACAATTAAATTTTATAAAAATCAAAACATGACCTTTATTGTCTACAGTTTATTTTTTCATGCTGATTTAAAACAAAACTTCCGTATTTAAAAATTCATTTGTTTGAAATTTGTTTGGTTTAACAACGATATATTCTTGTAAAAAAAACTAAATTTATTTAAAATGATTTCAGTCAACGTTCATTTTACAGAAATTGTATTAAGGATTTTGCAAAATTATTTATGTTTGAATTTTAGCACTACGTCCGTTTATTATAATGAAATGACGTAAGCGTTTTTATTATTTATTTATTTATTTATTTATTTATTTATTTTGATTTATTTCATTTTTTTTAATTTCAGGGGTGTGCAAAATCTGGATGGACTTGTAAAGAAGGAATGTGGAATGATGCCACTTGTGACACTACATCAGTAATTGCTGGTTTTATCTGTAAAGCAAGAAAACAGTTAATGTCAGCAACACCAAAACCAGAAAATGTTGGATGCACTTTGGTATTTATCGTCCTAGTTGCTAAATTACTTTGACAAATGCAAGCGTTGTCGAATTATTTTGATAAGCCACTTGAGTGGTATTTAAAATGAAGTCTTATGTCTCGCCTTATCCTAAAAGACAGGAAGCATTTGAAATGAAATGCAAAAACAATTGCTGAATCACGTGTCACAAAAATCCATCAAATAAATTTTATGTTGTCTTACTCCTTAACTACCCGTACGATTTATTTAGTAAAAGGGAGATAATGCATTCGAGCAGTGAATGATAAAAAGCCTTCTATAAATTTTCAAAAGTAAAGGTATCAGAATGTTTGAGTTTTAGTTGGGAGTTATATAATTAGTCTTTCAGTTACCTCTTTTTGTCTTGTTTGGTTGTTTCCATCCATCATACATGTATAGTATGTCTGGGTTGCCTCAGTTTTCTCTTAATCTTTTTTCTAAAATAAACCTTTTCATCTTACTTGAAGAATAGGGATCATCTGGCCTATTTTTAAATCGTACAGCTTTAATTTCAATGCAAACAATGTCGTATTATGTGTAAAGATAAACGATATTCCTCGGCAAATAACAACTCAACAGAAGTAGCGCTCCAAAAAATAGTGAAATATTTATATACAGTGTTATATAATTTTATAAATACTACATTAGCACATCTAGTGCAAGAACAATCTATCTTGTTTTCCAGCCTGCGGTTGGCTACGGCGATTACTGCTATTTTCCTGTATCTGGTATCACGAATACTTGGTTGGATGCCGAAGCCGATTGCTCTAAAAGATTTAACGGTCATTTGGCCGCGGTAAATGACAGGTCAGTATACATAAATACTTTGCAATCCTGGATTTTCAATAAATAGACATTTAAAACTTGTACGAATCACTTGTTAAAATAATGAGCTTTTTATGCCTTCTTCAATTGTTGGTTTGACTAACAGTACTGTAATGATTCTCGATTAGGCACTGTGTTTTTTTTTTTTTTTTTTTTTTTTTTTTTTTTTTTTTTTTTTTTTTTTGATGCAGTCTAAACTGCCTTAAAGGCCACCTCTCTATAAGGGCCACCTGCTTATATGTGATGATATTATTTCTATTGAAACACCCTATATTCATGACAGTACGGTACGTTTTAGTTCAATTTGGGACAATTGTTTGGTTGAATTATTCCATGTAGTTATATAAGTGCCTGGAAGATTTTATCAAAGCAAATTATGCGGTAATAAAGAAAAAAAAAGCTTTATGAGTTTTATGAGATTTTTCGGAATAGCACTTTTTATCTAATTTGTGAATGTTTCCATGGTTCACTAATTAAAGCAATCACTTATCATCATTGCGACCAGTATTCGACTCCCAGCGTGTTTTGCGATACGGTTTGGGATACCCTGCTTCATCTCGTTTTTTTAAACAGGCTGTCTGTTTTTTTTTCTACACTTTTAGATCCCACTCTATCGAAATTGCAGGGAAACCAGCCAAATTGAAGAATGTTATAATATTGTTTTCTCATTTTTTTAAAAAAAATGAAAATAAAAAATTGTTATATTTTAATAGCGATTTTTTGACAATATTAAAGTTTAGTTTTATTGCTTGCACATATGTTATTTTTATTGAAAGCAATTGCACATGTTTAGGGTCTTTATACTTCAATATAAATAATCATGCTGTAATACGCAAGAGGACACATATCACTTACCAAATGCATCTTATGTCTGGATTACACCTTGGATTGAATACACATTTAGTCTTAAAAAAATAAATAAGTCTAATGCAGCTGACAAAATGAAAAAACCGGTTCTTACTTTGACACAATTTCAGTTTTATATTTAGAGCAATTTTTAATTTCTGGATACTGTCTCCATTCAGGTATACCCAAGCATTTATGTCTAGTTTTATGGAACATAAAAATGATGTTTTCTGGATTGGTTTGTCTGATATCAATGTCACTGGTACTTACTACTGGATAAATGGATGGGCTGTTAGTTTTACCTTCTGGTCTGCTTCCCATACAGGTGAGTGAAAATGTTGCATGAAGATAAAAAGATTAATCAGAACACAGAATGTTTGTAACGCGGAAGTTTTGGGCAGACTTTTTTCACAGTAAACTTCTGGTTTAACATTGTGGTCGGGGGAAACGTTAAGAAATGATATTTCATAATTTTTACATCAAACTAACTGCACGAACGATATTAGGTTATGAAAGGTTTGTTTTTGAAACTCATTTCTACAACTGTCGTTGAAAAGTTTTGAATATAATAAGAACTACAATTGATAATATTAATTTTTTGTTTTGTGTGTCTGCTTGCTTAATTCTTTGGAAAGTATCTGCTATTCAGTTAAAACAATTGTCTCTTTATTTAATAGGTAACGAACAGCACTCATGTGTCTCCATGAGTAATAAACATCCCAGGGGATTGTGGGAAAACAAGAACTGTTCTGAAAGACATCATTACTGGTGCCAGTATCCTCGAGGTAATCATACTGTACCACAGACTAGTGTACCAACAACCACAGTCAAAGTTTCTTGTCCATCTGATTGGGTTAGCTATGGATCAAACTGTTACAAAGTAAGTACTTAAATGCACCTCAGGTAGTTCCATTAATCACACAACTGCACTCAATTTTGTCATTCATTTTAGTAACCCTATTTTGGGTATTTTTATGTTTCATGCTTATAGAGCAATATCTCTCTGATAAAATATGTAAAAATATATAAAAATCATGTAACTGGTAAACTAAATCCCACGAAGTTCAATGCTCTCTCTCTCTCTCTCTCTCTCTCTCTCTCTCTCTCTCTCTCTCTCAAACATTCATTACATTATTTTTATGATTCATGCTAATGGAGCAATAGCTATCTGATACATTATTTTTAAATATTTAAAAATCAGGTAACTAGAAAACTAAATCCCATGTAGGTTAATCTCTCTCTCTCTCTCTCTCTCTCTCTCTCTCTCTCTCTCTCTCTCTCTCTCATTACACGATGATCCTTCAAAAAATATTTAAAACATTGTCTGTCGGAATATATAACCTATAACAAATCACACCTAGCGTTCATTTTATAGCTTGAATCACATTAAAAAAGTTTCATTTTTGGAAAGCAGATTTAACTTATTAATATCTTTTTATTGATAAGAAACAGTTCTCTTTCAAGGACTTGAATGAGAAAGAAAGCTGAAAGGGGCGTATTACTGTAACATGTAGGACAATCAATAATTGAAAAAAAACATTTATTTTAAGAGTTATTGTCTAGATTTTTAAAACCTCTTATCTGTGTTTTACTAGTGGTTCTTGTTAAAGGAAATTACGTATTTATGGCTTTTAGGTTTTTAATCCAGCAATACCATCAAATCGCAAGACATGGATGGAAGCACGTGACTACTGTCGTAGCATTGGATCAAATCTTGCAAGTATCCATAGTCAAGCAGAAGACCACTTCTTTTCGAGAACTTTGTTATTGTGAGTATTTTATTTCACCAATATTAGGCTTAATTTTCAGTTATATAAATTTGGTCCCAATATGTCTATATTTTACTTTTCGTTTTGGCTGTTTCTTTCACTACATTGGCCTAAGTATGTGTCTTCACTTAAACAGTTTTCTCGTATCAGATCAAGATAAAAAAGTAAGTTTTTATGTATTTATTATTGGATTTCACTAATAATGATGGCAAATTTTATAGTTCTTTATCATCATTAAAATTACTATTCCTTTATTTGTAATGAAGTGATTTAATAATATATTGCTTTTTTAA
This sequence comes from Tegillarca granosa, assembly GCA_029721355.1. Classification (NCBI taxonomy): domain Eukaryota; kingdom Metazoa; phylum Mollusca; class Bivalvia; order Arcoida; family Arcidae; genus Tegillarca; species Tegillarca granosa. The sequence continues at coordinate 26,403,453 of CM056609.1, read as the reverse complement.
ACGCATGTTTGATATTTATTTCAATATAAGTATTACGAATGTTCCTTTTCCTGTGTCTTAACCTTAAGGGCTTAAAAAATCGGATGAACAATTCGTTTTCCTTTTGCGAAATGTATTTAATTGTGACCATGATAACTTTAATTTGGACCTTTATAACAAGTGTTTGCCACTACAAGATATTGTCTTAAAGCTGGTTCAGAGAAGCTAAAAGACATTTATTAATAATTGTCCTATTAAAATTACTTAGTGCACTAATGCGCTTTCATTATAACATTGTAAATAACTCCAAACAATTGCCACTATATATCGCTTACTGCATGCGTTATTTCCAGATCATACAGTAAGATATTTTGGATAGGACTAAATGATCGAGATAACGAAAATGGTATGTATGATTTGAAGTTTACAACTTGATTGATTTTACATTCATTCATATATATATATATATATATATATATATATATATATATATATATATATATATATATATATATATATTAAATACGCATGGTTGTTAGGAGGAATCCATTGTAAATGAAAAGTAAAACCATTTGCCTCATAACTATAAAATATTTTAAAAGCTCATTTTCAACTAAACTATTTCAAAATATCAACCGATTTTTTTATGTATTAATTACAGTTGAAAGCTCTTTCAGTCGTAGGTAATGGTTGAGTAAGAAATTTACCAGTTTAGAATAAAAAATTAAATATGTAAGTAATAAAAAAAATGGGAGGAATATCGCAGATAGATTAGGCTGTAGTTTTTGAAGGCAGATCCAATTTTATGTTTTATCAATGTTTTTTTATTTTTTGTTTATATCGTGTAACTGATTTGTCAATATATTCTTCTCTTTTCTGTAATATTTTGAACGTTTCTAACATGTTAAACTTTCAACACATGATCATACTTAAACTCTAGTAGTTAAACCATTTTAGGGTATGTTTGGGTTGATGGAACTGGAACTGATTTTACTAACTGGTTTAGAGGCGAGCCGAACAACGTGAAAGATTCGGAAGATTGTGTTGAATATTCAGCCTACACTAATGCTTGGAATGATAATAACTGTTATATATCAAGGAGTTTCATTTGTAAAGCACCTTCAGGTACGTATAGATACCTAAATATTTAACAAAAACGCTTGTTTAATTTCGAAGTGTCATATGTGAACATTACAGAATTAAAGGTATAATAGAAAAATAGCTATATTTATGTTCCCAGAATTAATTTTTTTATGTTGTAGCCTCTTGTTTGCAAAAGTATGAATTGACATCAATCGTATGTTTGCCTTTAATGAGATAGATCCACATTTTGTTCATATATATACATACATGTTATTTATTTCTTAATTTATATACATGTATTTTCTATAATCACAAAATATATTGAAATGATAAGAATAAAAGTCTTTTTCCTGTTTGTGTAATCTTATTTGAGCTTTATGCCATCATTTTAAATCATTACATTTTCAGTATTAACGATTGATGCTAGAACGTAAATTACTCTTTAAAAATGGTTTTGCTCTTTAGTTGCGGTATAACATGATATTGTAATAACTTAACAGGATAATGTATGGTTGTCTATGTATTATAATTATGAAATTTAATACTCAAATATGAAAACTGATGTTTTTTAATAACTACAATTTTAGGTTTCCAACCTTTAACAACAGTAGCCCCACCTACAGTGGCAACTTGTAAGTATTTGTTAACTTAAGCTTAATAATTGCTCGTGCTCCTAGCAATGAGACTTGAAAAAGTATTTCAACAATCTAATCATGCCTTTTTGTTTTTTTTTCCACTTTTTTAAATTGTTTTATGTGTGCAGAACAAATAGACACATTTATAATTATAAGTACGTTTTGTCATCGAATAATTATAAAATTTAAATACTAGTATAGTTAATTTAGGCCATTGTTGCAGGAATATTAGAGCATGTAGGTGTTTTTTCACTTGTTTGGTGATTGCCTAGAGAAATTATACAGTCAAACTCGACGAGTCATTATGTCAATATAACTAGCTTCCGACAAAACCAATATTTTTTAAACTTTGTTTAATTTATTAAATGCAGTATGTTTATATTTGAAAAACTAAACCAAACTTTGAACATTTTATGCATTTGCAATTTTTAACATTGACATTTTCAGTACTCATAAATCAAACTTGAATGTTTGGATTTCGTTTTTTTTTTAAATATGATTATTTTCTCTCAATGTCTTCTACCTCTAAATAATAGCGTCGGTATGTGGGACCGACTTGAGCTGGATCTTTTATAATGGATCCTGTTATTACGTCAGCTCCTCATCAGATTCCACGAAGGATATTTACGATGCTACTCAATTTTGCAATGCCAAGGGAGGCTACTTGGCGAGTATTCACTCATTAGATGAAAACAACTTGCTGTTAACACAGGTAAATTTTACACTAAATAACGTTAATTGGTTACCATTAAAAATCGGATTTATTTAGTTCCTCATTTTGAAACAAAAATACTAATTCTAGATCATATGAATGAAAACTTTATACAGCGAAAACTAAGAAAAAATACTGTTTTCTTTAAAAAAATTTGTTGTACCACATGTGTTTGGTTTTCAAATGTTCCACTTTATATGTAACTGCATTAAATAAAAATTTACTGAAAAACGTCGATATGAACTATAATGACTGTTATGACTTTATTTATTAATTAATGGTATTGAAAGAAAATTTTTGAAAGATAGAAACTGGAGTGGTGATTTTAATAATATTTCATATATTTTAACTGGTCTTACTGTTCAAAATTTAAATTTTTGTCGTTTAATCTAGTACATAGGAAAATCGAGTGATTTTTCAAATGTTTAAATATGATTTGATTCGTCATGTCTTTTTATTTCCGCCTTCATGTATTGGTTATTTTGGCTTTTTAAGCCTAAATTTCAAAACCGATACACCTTTGTACCTTTCATTACATTATAGATGACTAAGAACAACATAGAGAGCTACTGGATTGGTTTAAATGAACTCAGTACAAGCACTTTTAGGTAATTTAAAGTTTTAGGTTTTAACATGAACTTCAATAAGAATTGAAATCGTACTAGTTAAATGAAAAAAAATAACGATATATTATTCAATTATTGCAAATGTGTGTAGGTTTTTGGTTATATTTGGAAAGTCAGACATGAATTTTGTATGATTCATTTTTAAACTAGAAAAAAATCTGCAAATTGTGTCATTTGATCAGCACAAATATGCAGTCTTCGAAAAGTAAAATTCGTGTACTAAGCAATTGTGTCAAAATGCCATTAACCAGTTTGTTATCTAATGTATCTTAGGTCTACTTTTGACAATATATAATGTGCAAAAACGTTTTTGGTCGGTAAACAGATTATAATTGTCTCTGTGGTCCTTGACAGAATCTTTCTGAAGGTTTAACATGTTTCCTTTACAGCTGGTTTGACAATACTGTTGTTGATTTTGATTTCTGGGCTCAGGGGGAACCAAACGATGGCTATGGCGCAGAAAGATGTGTTGTAATGACAGATAGAGGAGGTATGAGTTTTTTGAAAAAAAGAGCATTTTACTGAACGCCTTACACATCGCTGAAAATACATGAGCTAGCTTACTTCTATTTTATTTCTCATTCCATTGCGCTTCACTGCATTTGAAAACAAAATCTATTCCAAAAAAGCATGCATATCATTTGTGTATAACTATGACATAAAGCTAATTATGTTTAGAAAATATTCGTAAATTAGGACTTAGATTAGGAAGCATCTTTAATTTTTAATTTTCGGTACATCTTTTGCTATATAACGACGTAAATAATAAGTATATAACGTATAACGTATTGTCAAAGTTTGTTTAGCTTGTGACAAGAGTTTTTAAATAAGATGAACAGTCAAAACAAGAATAAACAAATTCTTTCCAATTGTTTATGTAGCATTAATTGTATTATGAATTGTTAACAGGACTTTGGAACGATGATAATTGTAATGAGAAGTATGGATTTATATGTAAAAAGTCAGTGTTGTCTCACCAACCAATAACGGTAGCTCCAACACCGCTGGTACAGGGTGGTTGTAATCATGGATTTATTGGCGTGCCACATAGTGAGTTTATATATAGACGGTGTATTCTGGTCTTTTTATGGACATGCAGTTATTCTGATACATATGTTTCGAATGCAGATGTCAAACAATAGCTAAATACGTGTATTTAAATAGTAATACTTGTAGATTGTGAAAATATATTCTATGAAACAAGCAGTCTTTGTTTTATAAAGACATATTTATAATAAACACAAACATAACAGTCCATGTCTAAATCAATTATCTGTGGAACATTATTTGTACAAAAGGCGAGTCGGGTGTTGGCCATTAAGAATTACTACATCCACACAAATGGAATTTTACTTCAGTACCTGTTCAACGTCGGCAGCTTTATATTAAATTTTTCTAATATGTGTTCTTGTTCATCTTGTTCGGCAGTTGTGTCATGTCGAGTTCTTGGTTGCGTTGGCATTTGCAAATTTCTTATTTTTAAATCATCAGCTTATAAGTTTTTATAATATTTTCTGTTCAAGGTAATAAATGTTTCCTAATTCAATCCACGAACGTAGTGAGTTGGAGGACAGCAACAGAAAAATGTAGAGCTTTTGGAAAAGGGTATGATATAGCATCCATATCGTCAGCGTTAGAGCAAGGTGTGTATTCGTAGATTTTTGTCCAGTTTCTGTGATTTGTTAACATACCACATTCAATAAACTCCACATGGTAAATAAATGCTTACATAAATTTTGTTGGTCAAGAAAAATTAAGAGTTCGCAAAAACAAAAATAAAAATGCATGTGTTAGTGTTCTATTAATTTGTAAATTAAAAAAAATCAGAAATTTAGTTAAGGTGTACCAATAATAGACTTTATTTTCCGTACACACGTGCTGCAAAATTACATTATCCAATCATCTCTTCCATTACGTAAACAAAGTCGGTCGTAGAGGTGTCTTTTCGCTATAGTCACTTTTTGCACTTATACCAATAAGATGTTTAATGGTGAAAAAACTGGAGCAACAGATAACTACGTACCTTCGGCAAGCATTGAAATATTGGAATCTGCCAAAGCGGCACTCAGACCTAGTCGGTGAAAGGCATTGTGAATCGTAAGTGTGCTCATCGAACCACACGGTCACTGAGACCCCAATCAGTTTTTTTTAGATCAGAAAATTATTCTATTACTTTTTACCATAATATTGAAATAACAAAGTAACATCCGTCATGTTGGTACTATATAACTTATTTGTTTTAGAATTTATCATTGCAAATACAAAAGGTTTAGATAGTTCCGGGTTATGGATTGGACTGAATTCTCTCCGACGTCGTAGACATTTTTCATGGCAAGATAGTTCTCAGTTCACATACCAGAATTGGGCGATGTATCAACCAAATAGCTATAGTGTAAGTAAAAAAAATAATTATATTGTACCTTATCTAGGTAAATTTTAAAAACCCATTATTGAATAAAATCTTTTAACTTGCATTGGTATGTTCAAACTAACTTGACAGATTTTGGTAAAATATGTTTTTTTTTGATTGTCCCGGTTTAGGACCCACTGATAGTTAATAATTAACAAAAGTACCTGTTTAATTTTGATGTTCCATATGTGCATATTTACGAAAATTCATTTCTTATCAGTGACACTGCGGGCCAAAAAGTTGAAAAATAAAAAAGATAATCCAAAATTAAATCAGTTTGAAAGGCATATATTTGTTTCTTAACCATACCTTTTGTGATTTAATTTGTATTAAATCCATTGATGGACTAAAGTTTGATAGTCAATGGTTTTATAGGTATGTAAATCAACAAACATTCCATTCGTTCATATGTATAAAATAAATTCCTTTATTTGTCAAAGCAATCAAATACAAACATACCGGTCCGTGTCCAAATTTCAGAAGCAAAGATAAAACTATGGAAAAAGCAACCTTATACTTATCAACAATATTATAATGACAGGTGTAAGATAAAGAAATGTTGTGGTTACTTTATCTAAAAGTTATTTGTATTTAATTTTAACAAGTATTTACGGCCAGTTTTTTATACTCTGCTTTTAGGATAATTGTGATTTTGACATGTACCGGTATGCTTGTGTATGATCATAATGGGTGTATTTGGGCGAGCAGTTCTCGGCACGAGATCGTTGTTCTCGTGCAAAACTGTCGCTCAAACGCTGAGAACACGAACCCCGAACGTTGTTCGCGGGTCGAAATTTCACACTACCTATTCAGCAGGAGTGAGAAAAACAAAGAATGCTGCAATCTAACGGTAGGTAAACAACCGCTATGTCTTATGCAGGTTGTTCCCAGTGTTATGGCGATTTTGCACGAGAGCAATGTTTACTCGACTCTAGTGTTGAAAAAATAGTCTCGCCCAAAGACACCCAATATTACTCACATTTAGTAGAACTATATAATCTTGACTGGGTCATAAAACACCATTACTCAACTCAACTTTCAATGCGAAACAAAATCAAAATGGGTATCGGTGGCCTAAAGCATGTTTTTGGATATCATTCGTTTCACTTTAAGTAACGTCCGAATCAATTTGGACAGTACTTAGTGTTAGAAAGTATGTCAAATATCGTATGTTTTCGCTGCTCAACTTTAATATCAGACATCGCACTCTTTTTTAAATAAAGTACTTTTGACTGTAGTTTTAAATTAAATTTCACTTTCAAAAAAATTATGTTGATACATTTTCCAAACAGCAAGCGTGTGTAAAACAGAATCTACCCGGCGATTCAAGAATTCCAAAAAGCGACAGAGGAAAGTGGGATGATATTGGTTGTACTAACTTACTCGGATATATTTGTGAAGGCCAAAAAGGTAAGACAAAATTTAAATTTAAAACCATTTACTATAGGCTGTTAAAATTATGGTGATCTACGAGTTGGGCATCTCTAATCAAACAGAAGTTGGTAAGCAATTTGTTCCACATTTGACTGTAATTCTGGATCAATAAACATTGGAAGAAGGGCATTACGTTTTTATTGGTTCAACTTAAAAAAAATGAATAAATTCTATTGAAACTCTTAATGAATGTAGTTATGACAGTGGATTAGTAATCGCAATAATCGATGTTGTTGATGTTTATAAAGAAGCGTTTAGACTCAACCCATTCGACTTATTTTTCGCTTCAGTACTCGAGAATCCACTTAATTGTATATCACTTTATGACAATTTTTAACAATAATGTGTGAATCGTATAGAATCAACCATTTTTTTTAAAATCAGCGCTGTTGAAGTTTTCAATGGAATCGAAGGAGAATTCATCTCCAAAATATTCTATCTGAAATTGACAAAACTTGGTAGAAAGTATCAACAGAACCGGGAGATGAAAACAGAAAATAAACAGTACTGGTTAAATTTTTGTTTCTAAATTTTGCACCTTAAGGTACAATGTTATAGTTTTAAGGTTTTTAAAATTCCATTTCATACATCAAAGCAAAGCGTCTCGAACATATGTGCAAAGCATTTTCAATTGCCATTGATAATGGTACATTTTTCATTTTACAGTTAGCGGTTTACCAATTGCCACACCACCAGGATCTCTATGTAAATCAGGTTATTTTCCCTATGGACAAGGTTGTTATAAAATGTTCAGCAAGACAGATTGGCAAACTGCAGCTACTAACTGTAGTTATGATGGTGGATCGCTTACATCAATTATCGACGTTTATGAAGAATCGTTTATAAAATCTGTATTTATCAACGTGAACCAGTCAGTTTGGTTAGGGATGACATTCTCTGCACAGGTATGATAATAAACCATACTTCCTTTATGTTTGATAATATCAGAGACTTGGGATGAGCCCTTCAAAAATACTTTAGTTACCCTTCAAAAGATCCTAATATCCAGTCAAAGTAGTTAACAGTTAGTGGTCAAAATTATGTTCATTTTTTTGTCTTATTTGCTGATTCTATCCCTTGTATTTTGTCGCGTTGTTGTTTTCGTTGCCTTTTGCTATGTACATGTTTTAGTAACAAATTTCAAAACATTTTTTGTTTAAAAACGTAAAACTGACATGCATGTTATATTGTTTAACAGTGTTTTATTACTTTAGAAAAATTTAAAGTTGTCTTCAAATATTCCTCTAGTTTTTTGCATTTATGTCTCATAAAACTGTATAATTATTTTTCGCCACAATACCAAACTTTAAATTGTCTATTTAAATATGTCTTTTATATACTTTTATATTTCAACACTAAAACCTTCTGAAAGATTTTATTTACCACTAAGTTTAATTTGGTATAAATTTAGAAAACTTCTCCGAGAAGTCGGATAAGTTATACATATATATTTTCATTTGCCTTGTGAAATTCCCATAGCTGCAAGCTTGAGAGTCGTTGCCTTCATGATTGACAATGAACGCTAAAAACCTTGTCACTCCGAGTTTGAATACATAAAAAATGCAGTACACATTTCGGAACTACATAACCATAGGTAAACAAACATGGCTATCAAGACACTTTTGTTATATTCGCGACAAGCTTGAAAACGCATTTTTATGAAATTTTACAAGAACGGTTTAATGGTTAAATGCACAAAATAAAATCAAAGAAATTAATCCAAAAAAAATTTGAAAACATATTTAAGCATCTGGTTGATATTCATCGTTACATTGACATAGTCAGAGACGATGTTTAAAAAATCAAATGTATTTTGGAAGAACAGACAAGAACTGGTCTGTCAAAACCATCAATCAACAAAAATTCTTGAACAATCGGATCTTATAAATATTTCTTCCTACCTTGACAAAACTGCTATATACCCTATTATTTTGAGGCAATGTGTAATGGTACAACTTGTCAATCAATTTTTTGTCTCGCGGGATGTAAATTTCAAGCGCTGTAAATTTCAATTGGAATTAGATTCCCGCATGTATGACACATCCAGTGAAAACTGTCCGTTACACATGCTGTGTATGTTGATCAGAAAAACTGAAAAATCAGCTACCTGCTTTTAATTAGTTTACTAGGGAAACAATAAGAACTCCTCAAACAATAATACATGGTTAAAGTACTACAAAACTCTTTGCTAAACTTAAAACGATCATTTTCTAAACTTTGAGAGATATTTGCACCGCAGCAGGCGTGGAGAATAAGTATACTTCTTACTACTTTGTTGTCTACATTTGAACGATACCGAGTATGAAGCTCGGCACATAATGTTAGAGTGAATCTCAACCTTACAATGTCAACATTCCAGAAAAATTCTCTTGGTAAATCCCTGTCTACGCTCACATACTAGTATCCCAGCGCAGATTCGAAACCCACATGCTTAGCCATTAAGAATTTTTCCTCTGCTACAGTTTCCCCCCGTTTAAAATTAACAAATTTCAGTTCTGACATATAGCTAGCAATTTTTTACTCCAGACGTCTTTGCAATGAAATGGGGTCACACAGGTTCACCCGATTTTCAACCGAAATATAGTCCACATATAACAAAGCATCTATGTTGATATTCAATTTATACAATATTATTTTATATCCAATATTCTCAAAAATACATTATGTTAATGACAAATCGACAAAATACCTGATAACACTATAATTTTTCAAATCAAAAACTCCCCGTTGTTACCCCACATCAAAAATAGTGACGGATTAATAATGTGTCGTTCTCGGTTGCTGGACTCCCCCTAATGCATATGTGTTACAGATGGATTTTTTTCTTTTCAAAAAAAATATTCAACGAAAATATAACAATTGAACTGTTTTAAAATGGTGTTCATTGTCAGTATGAAGGCAACAGCTTTGCAAGCAAACGGAATAACGCGGGTTAAAATAAAAAATACATATTCCAATAACAAAAAGTCTCTCTTTCTCTCTCTCTCTCTCTCTCTCTCTCTCTCTCTCTCTCTCTCTCTCTCTCTTGTATTTTACCATGTGTATACATTCACTCTTTGTCGTTATAGGGAACATACACTTGGTTAGATGGATGGCCTGTTCTATACACAAATTGGGGTAGTGGTCAACCGGTCAAAGCAATAGGTGGAGGTTGTGTAGCGATGATAAATGGTATGTGGAGTGACCACAACTGTAACTCGAAGTTCAATTTCATATGCAAAATAACATCAGGTAGGTAAACTTTTTAAATGCAATTATTATATTTACTTAAGAAAAGACATTCTTTTTGTCAGTGTTCATGCGTTATGAACGACAGTAGGCTGTCGCAAACTGCATGAACGTCGAAGCGAATGTCATTTCTTATATTTGAAATTTTTTCACCATTTCAGTTCAATTTCAGATGATATATTCTAAAAATCACCTTTTTAATATGTCAGTTTACTGCCAATCTCCACATAGTCAAAATGGAATATCCCAACGTCATGACGTCAGAAAGTTCAGAAAGGCCATCAGCGTTCATAACATATGAACGCAAAGAAGAGTTATAGAGTCATAGAAAGAAAGATAACAGCAATTATAAGTATAAGCTTATGAACAGGTTTGGGGTATTTAATATGACAACGTAATTTTTGTATTATAATTTTTAAAAAAAAATCCTATTTAGTTAAAAGGGAAGTTTTAATTATTTTAACCATAAGTTGAGTAATAGTGTTTAAAGCTTAAGTCAAGATTTTGTCACGTATCAAAAGATGAGGTTATCTGAGTAAGAAATGCATTGTTATTAACTACTTAAACAAGACAGGAATGAAACGAACTAAATCGATGTTGTTTAATGCTCAACGTTAACCCTTTCTAACTGAGAAACCAGTAAATGAATGTAGTAAAAACATCTACAAGCAAAATAATCTCGTCAGTAAAGAAGATTGTTAGCTAATACTATAAACTTAAAAACTCGTGTTTTGAACAAGTTTATTACCTGTTATATATATATATTATTCATAGCAACCCCTCCACCAAAAACAAATCCGCCACCAGGAACATGTCTAACAGGACAACAACATCGTGGTATTTATTGTTACCAAGGTGATGTTGGAGCGTCAAAGTCTTGGCCTGAAGCCAATTACATGTGTCAGAAACTTGGAATGAATTTAGTTAGCATTCACAGTCAGGACGAGAGTAAGTTTATTCTGAACAACATGCTTACCACTACAACCACTCCTTCTAGATATAGCAGAACACCAAACAGCTTTTGGATTGGAATGAATAAAGGCACATCAGGTAAATTATCTTGCTCGTTTTGGTCTTTTCTTGCTATAAAGTTTTAATGTCTCCGCTAGCCTTTTATATTCAGATACAAGTTGCTCCCAACGTTTACACACAATAAACGTTATTATTGGTTAACGCTAAGCACGAATTTGTGAATGGTGTCATTTCATTTGGTTTGCGTGCTTTTGGTTTTTTGTACTGCGAAACGCATATGTTCGCTGGTCACCTGGCGCGAAATCTAAGATTAAGAAAAAATCAGTTTTATGTTAGAAGCTTAAAACACAAGCAGATTATCTTAGTGATGCATGAAATAGTAGATTGGATGATTTTCATGGTGATAACGTCCTGGTGAAGTTTTGTTCTCATTTATTGGGTGTACCAAGCTTTTGGCGAAGTCGAGTAATAGTAGGGAAGAATTACAATCCGGAAAGAAACTACCGACATTTGGCAAGCAAAATTGACCAATTTCCTTACGACAAAAACAAATTCCTTTGTAGATAAGCAGTTAGGGTCACTATCGTTCTCAGCCTTCCGGAGCACCCGGCCTCACTTCCTTGATGGAGTTCAAGTGTGTAACTAATTTTTTTTAGTTTTCAAAGATTTTAATTTGTTTTTAGGATTGTGATTTGAACAGAGACTGGTATGTTTGTGTTTTATTTAGAACAAATGACCAACCATCAGTAGAAAATTTTCTTGTTTATTATTATTATTATAATTATTATTATTATTATTATTATTATTATTATTATCATTATTATTATTATTATGTTTACATCCGTTTTCCATGTTAATCTTCCACATTTGACAAAATTCATTGTACTCTTTACACTGACATAGGGCGCAATAGAAAACAATCAGATCATCTATATTTGCACACAACATAGATAATTTCACATAAACCGAAACCCGAAATATTTTTTCTTGTAAAATGGTTTAAATATGCTGATATTTTATGCCTAATTAATGTCTTTATGAAAACAAAGATAGTGAAACAATTTTGTTACTCTAAACATGTTTATTTCATAAGATGGATTCACGTGGACGGATAACACGCCTCTGAATTTTCTGAACTGGAGCCCTAACGAGCCTTCAGATCCAATGAACTCGACCACAGAGGAGTGTGTTGAAATGTACACTGGTAATGGAAAATGGAATGACGTGACATGCTTTGTTAACCGTGGATATATATGCAAGGGTATAGCAGGTATGAAGCACTAGTAAAATTGGTGAAACTACCCCTTCTTATGCTACTACCTCTATGTCGGGATTCATTTGCTTTCTCATTGACAAAACAATAAGTATGTTGGATAACAATTTAAAAAACCATGTTTAAATTTCTGCAAAGATTTTGCAGGCATTAAAGACAGGGAAAATAAAATAAAACAATGTAGAGTATATTCAACTGTTATCAGGACAAAAAAAAAACAATACTGTCGGTGCGCGACCAGGGGGGGGCTGTTTGTGGCCTATAGCCAACTGTAAATAAACCACTAAATAACTCGTGGAACGTTGTTATATAACAAGTAAGAAGACTGCTAGCAATATAGTTTAAGTGGTATTTTAAAAGATTTAATGATCAAACACTTTCTACTATAAGAATGACTTCTTTCTACTATAAGAATGACTTATGATTAACATGATAAGAACAATTGTAGCTAGAAACGTATATGTGACAATATTTCGACGTAGTACACGAAACGATATACAAACAATTAGAACTCTAATTATAAAATTCTGACTTAAACGTGCACTAAAATAATTGTCCAATTATGATGTATTTGTAAATAGGAAAGGAAATTCAGACCTGTATCAGATTGACCCTGTTGATAAATAACAAATCATAGCTTTCACTACATTATATGGCATCACTTCCATTACTGTGAAGGTGAAAGTCATGAACGTATTTCTTAAATATCTTTATTACTTTTATCATATTTATATTTTTCTTCCATTTCAGCTAATCTACCGACAACGACCAAGACGACCAAAATGACCCTGCCAAACAAGCAATCGTCTGCAACTACAAGCTCAAAAGAAAAAACACCTAGGACTAAAATAACTTCATTCACAACCTTTATTCCTCCTACTGCCGCCACAACTTCAAATCCCATTCCAAATATACCTAATGTAGCAAATTACAATGGGGGAAAAGCTACAGGTAAGGGAATTTTAATTTGCAGTCAATTGCGGGAACAGCCTGATCACTGTATTTAAAACTTGGTGAAAATTGTAATATTAGTATATTTTTGCATTAGATATTATTTTGATAATTTAATACTTGATCCTATTAATACTATTTAGTATTTATAGTGTTTTTAATTAACGAAATCAAGTTTCTTATTGTATCTTTCAGACGTTGTAACCACTAATAAATGTATTAATGATGTTGTTGTCTTGTAATCTGCATATCATGTCACTGTAACCTTGGCATTTGTAACATGTCTCGGTGGCCAAATGGTCTAAACTTCCTGCTTAAATTGCGTGTTGCCGGCTGGGTTTCATTCCAAATCGGAAAGTCGGAAGGTGTTCGAAATTTTAATAGATGGATTGCCAAAATATCGATGGTTTTCTCTCTCTCCCTCCAAAAAAAGACTATCTTGATATGAAGAAGACTATTGACAACATAGCATCAGACCATGTTTCAACTTATCATTTTATATTTGTTTACAGCTTCCTCGTCTAATCTGTCCATTGGAGGAATAGTAGCCATATTGGTTTCCGTCGTTTTTGTATTGGTGATCATTGGACTAGCGGCCATATTTATAAAAAGACGATCTAGCGGATACGAAAGTGGCTTTGGTGTAGGTGGGATAGACAATTCTTTGTACTATGAAAAACATAATGAACAAGTTAACATTTCTAACGGGAACTCTAATTTTAATCATGAAGAGGATGCTTAGATATATAGTCATTAAGTTAAATTCTACTGGAATCAATGTCTACCATCAGTTGATTATCAGAAAGACTAAATCAAGATGCACTTGTCCAAGAAGACAAAATGCAAGGATAACAATACGATCAGACTTTAAAGAATAATGCCATAATATAGTGTTATTGAACTGATATATTGTCCCGAGTTTGCCAGAGCAAATGTCAAGACAACGTGGAACAATATTTCACAATATCAGTTTAATAACCCTTTTATTATATATAGCAAAATATATTTAAATTGCTTCCCACTTGTATTTTATTCAAAAATCCAATTTTTGTCTAAAAATACACAAATATTGCACTAGTTCTTACATATTGAAAAAAATGTCCCCTTTAGCCACGTGGCACGTGACAAAGTATGCAATATGAAAAATGGATTCAGGAGGTCTGGGACCAGAAAAAAGTTTACGTGCAAACATCAATATATATTGCACGCTAGAACCTCGAAATTTGTCGTTTTATTTCTATGTAAAACATATTTTGCTATATAATAAAGTGTGTTTATCAATTAATATGAGATGTGTTAAATATATATGACTTAATGCTTATAAATTTTGTTATTTTATAATTCATAGGAACGAATGTCTTTATCTGTCATTTGCTTGAATTGTTTTGCTCTTAATTGCTTTGGCTGCTGTTGTAAAGCTTAAGTTTTTTTAGTTACATTTTTTCCACTATTTTATTCCATTTTTTTTCAAAGAACACAATGGGATGAATAATTTGACAAATATCAAAATAACAATCTTGACCAACAGTCACTATATCTTTTAAATAAATGTACTTTTATGTCTGCTTGTACATCCTTTGTGAATTAGTGAAACTAAAGTGGTAGGGATGAGGTACCGTTATTTTTTAAGCTATATAAAAGTGTTATATATATATATATCCATGTACATTATGTATACATTATCATTTCCACATACATAGTTATGTGAGTTTTTGTATTATTTATATTTCTTCTATAAATGGAAAAGTGCAATATATGAATTATGTATGCCTGGGTATGTGTTAAGTACCATATTTCAAGCAAGTGTGTGTATGAGAGATAGAAAGAGAGAGAGAGAGAGAGAGAGAGAGACTAACAATATGTGCTTTGACTGAACATTTTATGTTGTATTTAATAAAGCTGTGTGTGCTTACCTGGTTGAAGAATAATGTGTTTAAATCTATCTTTCCAAAAAATAAAAATGTGTTTCTAATACTTGTACTGTTATTAGAAAAACTTAGCCACTTTTTTATCAAAAGCTGACCAATATCATGTATTTTATTTTACAATTTCACACTTTAACAGAATAAAAACATTATGTTCAGTAAACATTTGCTCATTTGGTCGAATTATAGTCTTGCAAACAAATAAATTTTGTAACTTTTTGAAACAATGTATTTTTTATTATTTTTTTTAAATACATGTAATGTAAATATTACCAGGAACAGAGGTGACTAACTCAAGTTTCTGCCAGGGTACAGTTGTTCAATTTAGCTTGGTTAGTTAAAGCTATTATTAAACCATTATTCAAAATTTGTTCCTTGCATAATATGAAACATTTTGTGAATTTTTTTTTTAATGTCAAAAAATAAAAAAAAAATAAGTTCATCAAACAAATTAAAATTGTTCTTACTGAACCATGCATCTGTAGTAGCACCGAGTTGCTCATCATCAGGAAATCAGATTCCGCAAAAAATGAAATTTTAAATAATTTTTGCTATATAGATCATTGATCTGAACAGGTAAATAATTTTATTTGCTTAAAAATTTATTTATAAACAGTAGTATATATTTAATAACTGTTTTGTGGGATGGTGAAATGTTGTATAACGCCCAAGTCAAGATTCTTTCCCTTATTTTGAGGCAATTGGTTCTGGTATGTTGGCGGAAATCAAAGTACCTACAGAGAACCAATGACCTTCAGCTAGTAAAATGACAACTTTGACATGCCAAGACCTACTCAAGAAGAATTGGAACCTATATGGCGAGAGGTAATGATCTGTAAATGCTCGTTTTAGACCAGTTGACTTAACTAGGCCCCCAATTTTTGAATTGTGCACAGAAGTGATGCTGTGAAAATTAATACACCTGACTCAATATAATCTGAATGTTTATTTTTAACAGCAACTCTCAGTTGCATCATTAGATCTGCATAGTGACACCAACTTCAACAGGTTTACAATTGATCAACAAAATGTCATTAGAAATCAAAACCAAAGTGGCCATGACTTGCGAGTTGACGTTTTGGTTTTGAATTTCTTTAGAAGCATACACGCATGGTGCTTTCATTGATTACATATACTGTTTTTCTTGGTCCTAATTGTGAATCCATGTTTAAATACCAGTCAATATATGTACTTGTAGTTCCATGGGTTTTTATTATATAACAAATTCCAAACTCGACTGAAACTTTGAAATGCTGAATGTTGAAGTTATTGTTGATCCTTCTTGAAGATTTACACCTTTAACATTCTAAGATGTTCATGGATAGTAATGTGAAAACTTCTATGTAAAATATCACAATCCCAAGCTAAGTCATCAATCTCAATTTGGCTATCATTCATTACCAGTTATTCACAGAAAGAGCATTTCCTTTGTGATGTCATCACTTCGTTTTCCTGTCCCAAGGTCATCCTTGAATGAAATGTGCCCAGGTTTCTTTTTGCCAGTGTTGAATAAACAAGACTACCACCAACATATACCACTACCATTCATTGGAATTTCTTTTGTATTAGATCTTACTTTTGTGAGGAACTTTAACTCATCACTGCCTTTAGCTCAATATTTTCATTTTCCATCATCAAATGACAGTCAGTATTTGAATGTCTCCAAGTATCACACACATATACACACACACACACACACACACACACACACACACACACACACACATGTTAAGACAAGTGAATTTGACGAAGTTTTAAAAGGTCATATTTTAGTAGTCCATGAAAATATTACATATAACTCAGTTATTCTAGTAAAAACAATACACCCAAAGCTAAATATTTAATGAGTTTAATTACTATTTACAATGATCATTTACATTTACAAATACATTGTAATTATTTTTCATCATTTTTTTTCGGTAGCTTTAGTCCTACAAGTTTTGCACTGCTCTCTATATCTCTTTCTCCTTTTCCTTTGTACTGCTTACTTAATTCCTGACAATAAACAAAAATAAAAAATTAGCTTTTGACAAAAAGATAAGTAAAGCTAATAGTCTATATATATTCTCAGTGAGAAAGAGTTTTTTCAGGTGTTTAACTCCCTCCTGTTATATTTAGTGCCCAAGAAAATAACCCACAAAGGAGTTGTGTGAGATTTCCAAGGTAGTAATTCTCAAGATAACAGGGGAGTAATGTAGCGTACTGAGCTAGGTGTGGTGCTGTTGTGCTGTATATAGTAGATATAAAAGAGTTATTTATTGCCAGATTTTCTGGTCCTGATCTTTAGCCTTGTGGTCGAAAGCTTGCTTATCATCCATAAGGTCCAGGTTTAATCATCACTGGGGCACTCAGTGAGGTGTGGTTTTTAGGGTGTTCCTACCTCCAGTTAAACTATCAACATCGGATATGGAACTACATACCCAAACATTAAATGGATGTTATTTCTCATTTACAATAAGAACTATGAATTCCCTCAACATTCAACCATGATTAAAAAACTTTACCCAAAGACTGATGTGTTTTTTTCCCTCTTTTGGCAGGGGAGGAGATATTTTTTAGAGGTGCACAGTATTACCGGTACTCCAGTAACCATGCTTTTTTATCTCGCAGTACAATACCACGGTATCGTCAGGAAATACCGGTATTTAATGACATAATCTTTACTTCCATGCTTAAATGATGTATTTTTACTTTTATGATGGTAAACACTCTAAACGGCAATACTATAACAAAAAAAAAAAAAGTATACTTCTGGGATTTTCAATCTAAAAATAATTACCAGTGGCGTCATGGGTGTGTTTGTTTGAATCTTAACCGTGAACTGTATAAGAAGCGCTCCTATAGTTTTTAGCAAATGAATAAAAGTTAATTTTCAATGATGCTGATTACTTTAGTAATAACAACTTGAGTAACTTGTTAACAGAGTTAAATATTTTGAATCCAGCACATTCAAAGTGTCTCTGGAAACAATATGGCATCGCCAGTCGAGAAAAAGCAAATCAACAATTTGGGATAACTTTGTTTAATAAAACAAATTAATCATTGCATTCACTGCAATTGTACAATTAAGCGTGCAAGGGATGCAGGGGTGGCACATCCAATATGACAGCTCATATATGTCAACATCACCCAATCTAAATTTCCTGAAAATTTTATCATTATTTCAAAGACTATTAGTGATAGCCATACAGGACATGGTAAAAAGTAAAACTGAGGTAAACCATGGTATATATGGCAGTAAATAGTAAAAAAATGTAGTATACCGTGATATAAATTTCCTGGAGGTACCCCGTCCTAATATTCTTGGGTTTTTTATGTTTTTTTTTTTTTTTTTTATTTTTTTATATATTTTTTTTTTTTTTTTAATGCATGGGGAGTATAGAATTCTGTTTTTAAGTGTCAAATGGCTCAAATTACATCCTAGGAAGATCTTTATCAAGAAGTGGTCTATATGACATGTGACTATCACCCTTTATAATTACCTCTTGTTTTCTGATACTCTGTAGGTAACATAGGTAAGTTTCACCCAGGTGCTGCATCTCATTTTTTCCTCTACAGTATTTCTCACTTGTCATCTGATTGTTACGAAACTGATCAAGTATATAGATACATGCTGGAGTGTCCCAAACTTTATTCTGAAATAAAAATATAATATTTGTAAACAATGTAAAATACTATATACATTTAAATCTTGTTTGTATTTTTCTTGTATTTTTCTTAATTCGTATTTTAAGTAAAAGGTATAGGTCTAGTTAAATTGTTTGCTTTAGTTTAGGGAATCTGATTGGGATAAAAGGGCAGAATGATGCACAATTTGTGCTTTGTGCTCGTGTGAAGTAAAATCTGAATTCTAACTTTTGCAATTTTGAAAAGGAACATAGTAATGTCATAGATCTATGCCACTTTTGATAATTCGAAAAATATTTTGCATTGAAAATTTTTATGATTTTAAAAACTTAATTAACGAAAGTTTGGAAATTTTTTCTGATTTTTACCGTTTTAAATGTTTGTATCCCCCCCCCCCCACACACACACACACCCATCCAATAAATTCTTTGTAAAAAAAAAGTACGAAGGGTAATATTTTAAATAACATAATTTACAGTTAACAACAAGCACCCATGTACACAGTGACATTTGTAAGAAAGATCAGTAGGGCTGTATTATACAATACCAGTGCACCTATCAAAGTTACAGAAATTAACAATATAAAGTAAATGTCTAAATCGCTATTACCTTCGGGTGTATGTGATATCGAAATTCTTTGTAGAGTCCTCTAAATAGTCGAAGGACTTCCCCGGGCATTATGAAAGTATAAATAAAACGTACCCGGTTTTAAACAAACCATACAAAATATACCCAGGTTTGTGTATTAACTTGTATTCCACCTATTTCTGAGGCACCCTTAAGTTTACCAGAAATTATATATTATATTCATTCTCTATTAAGTGCATTAAAAAAATTAATTCCAACCAAGTTAGCATATCATATACATAACCATAAGTAGTAACTCAAGATAGTTCAAGATGTATATTAGCACAAAGTTAACAATTTAATAGCGGAAAAAATATTTGCTCTAAAAACGTGTAAATATACTTAAAAACAACAATGCAATGAAAAATACATATTTAGAATGAAACTCACTAAGCCTAAAGAAGAGCAAAATATGGTTTTAATCATGTATTACAGAGAAATGGAATATGTATTGGGCGGCTTGTTAAACCCTTTGTTAATGAAATATTGTAAATCAAGAATTGAAAGTTTATTTCAACAATTTTTAAAATCACAAGATTATTAGCGTGGTTATTTATGTACAGATTTTTAAATCCGGTTTCAATATAATGTGCATTGCTTTACTGATCGACACTGAATATGCCATACTTTTACACATTTGCGACACTTTTTTTGACTGACCTCGTATTAAAAGTGGGTACGTTATCTTTGGACACATTATTTTAAGTTACGACTATAAATTTGTCACGATGGCTGAGTCTGAAGATAAGATGGAAAACTTGCCATCCTTATATGATGAGATCTGGAAGATCTGGGAATTTTTGGAAACCACAGATGAACCGTCTGTTTCCTATACCGTACAGGTGTGGTATACCTATATTAATCAAGCGAGTACCAGTTTAATAATCAATCCTTAACATGCCGAACTTTGAATTGTAGGAACCTCTTTAAGAGCCAACCCTTCACCAGTTCTGTAATTACCGGCTGATCTGGGAATTGTAGGGAACCTTTATAGAGCCATAAATTTATCATCAAGTTATGTTATTACAGGTTGAGCTGGGAATTGTAGGGAACCTTTATAGAGCCATAAATTTTTCACCAGTTCTGTAATTACAGGCTGATCTGGGATTGTAGGGAACCTTTATAAAGCCATAATTCATTTACCAGTTCTGTAATTACAGGCTGATCTGGGAATTGTAGGGAACCTTAAAAGAGCCATAAATTTTTCACCAGTTCTGTAATTACAGACTGATCTGGGATTGAAGGGAACCTTTATAAATTTTTCACCAGTTCTGTAATTACAGGCTGATCTGGGATTGTAGGGAACCTTTATAGAGCCATAAATCCTTTACTAGTTCTGTAATTACAGGCTGATTTGGGAATTGTAGGGAACCTTTACAGAGCCATAAATCCTTGACTAGTTCTGTAATTACAGGTTGAACTAGGAAATGTAGGGAACCTTTATAGAGCATAAATCCTTTACCAGTTCTGTAATTACAGGTTGAACTAGGAAATGTAGGGAACCTTTATAGAGCCATAATTCCTTTACCAGTTCTGTATTTACAGGCTGATCTGGGAATTGTAGGGAACCTTTATAGAGCTGTAATTCCTTTACCAGTTCTGTAATTACAGGTTGAACTAGGAAATGTAGGGAACCTTTATAGAGCCATAAATCCTGAACCAGTTCTGTAATTACAGGCTGATCTGGGAATTGTAGGTAACCTATATAAAGCCATAAATCCTTGACTAGTTCTGTAATTACAGACAGATTTTTGAATTGTAGGGACCTCTTATATTTCTTACATTCAGTTACTTTAAATTTAGCAAAATCTGATCTGAAAACATCATTTTTGTATATAATTGATTGTTTTATCTTTAGAAAAAGGTGATAACTGGAATGGATGCTGGCAGTAAAGCAATAAAGATGATCAATGAATTAGGCTTATATAGTAATAATGAAGCATTGGAAGAAGTCGCTACAAATGAAATCAAGTAAGCAATGTTACTTTATATAGAAAAATATACATTTAGAATACATTATAGACAGTCTTAACTCAGATGTATAGATCTTCAAGCTATTAGGTTGGAGAGTCAAGAAATCAGACATAGGTTTGACAAGAAATTTGAATAGGTGATTACATGTGACTAAGACATGACATTCCTATCTTTGGTAGCTGAGTGGTTTAAGTGGTCACTTTTTGATCACAGTGCCGGTGGTCACTTTCGATCACAGTGCCTCTAATTACTCAGGGTTACAGACCTCAGTCATGAAATGACAGCCAAAATTGCCCAATTTTGGTCATAACACCTTTAGTGTTATGCACCCATATTTCAATAAGTTTTAAGTTACACCAAGAATGTTGATACTTTTTAAAATCAGAAGAATTCAAACACTATTTCTATACTGAATTTATGACCCAAATGCAAATTTTAACAAGTATAGCAAACATTTTGTTACCATGGCAACCACACAGAAAATTGTAAAATTTCACCTCAAAATAGACCATTTTCATAGAATCTGATGGTCAACAAACCCCGAACTACATATAATGGCACACATTGTTCCTGAATCCTCAAATATTACTTTTTTTCTTTTTCAAAAAAAATCAATACCTTGTCTGATTCATTTTTTCAGAAATTTGGAAAATGTGTCAATCATGCTAAAAGCACACGGCAATGTTTACATGCAAAATGTGGTCCAGGCATAGGAAGTGCATTGTGCAGCTCAGGTCTATACGCCGAAAATATAGTGTGATAGTCATCTAACTCAGCTTAATTCTTTAGCAAACCTCAGAAGCTCTCGCCTTGGCAAAATTGCAAAGTGCTATCTATTAACAAATTTAATTGAGCAGGGTCTAAGTAAGGACCCCGAGTTTTTTATATGCACTACTTTTGACTGTCCCCATCTGGCTTATCACGGCTGAGGTCTACTACCCAGGTTTGAATTTTCTTCCTGCAGATCCTAATGTGAAAAAGTCAGTTGAACTTATTTGGTGGTTTTCTCTAGGTAGTCTTGTCTTTTTCTCTCAACCCAAAACTTACCATCTTGATGTACATGTATGTCAAAACCAATGACCCAAAAGGCTGTGGCATGCTTAAAAACACTCCCAGCATATTGCCCTTAGTGCACTGCAAAGAACAAAATTTCTGCCACTTAACCTATAGCTGATGATGTCTTGATATAAGTGAAATATGTTGACTGGGACATCAAACCAAATTAATTCAATGAATCAATCAGATAAATTGTGAAAAAATACAAATTATTGCTATTATGATAGAAAGCTAAGTCTAAGCCTAAACAGAGATTTTTTGTTTTTGCAAACATTCCAAAATGGTAAAATGAAACAAATTCTAGATAAAATAATTCATAATCTTGTACTTCAGAGTGTACGTAATTGGTTATATTGTAAGTTAAGTTTTCAGTTTTAACCTTACATCAGTGTTGATGAAAGTACATCACATGTTAATTTGTTGAATAATCATTGGATAACTACATGATTACTATTTTATGTAAAAATCGTCTGTCCTTGAAAACGCATAGCAACAGTACTATACCTAGTTATAGTCCCACGACATCCAAGTATAGTCCCTCGCGTGACACCCCCCCCCCCCCCCCCCCCCCCCCCCCCCCGCCGCAAACCAAATCAAATTATTCCCCTTTGTTCCTGTGGCGCTCTGTTTTGTTGTTGTCTAATACAAAATGGCTTCTGACGACCGGTTGACAAATAATAATTATTAATTTATTTGAAAATTAATTCTTGCTCAGATTGGAAAAGAAAGACATATGATATACTGAATCCATAGGCTCGGTCACTATACCTTTCCAGACAACACTATAGGAGAACGGTTCCCTCAGGGAGAGGTCCATAATAGAATGATATGTAATACTTGTTTTTTATTTGATGTAGATACATGTTACTACCAGCATTTATGGGGTATTTTACTACAAAGAAATCTAGTAAAGACCATTTAGAAGTTGTAAAGCAAGGAAAGGTAATATTACACACCACAAACATTAATAAACCATAATATAGGTATAATACACGACTTATGTTGTTTTACACCCAAGTCAAAAATTTGGCATACCAAGGTCCGGATATCACCCCGGAATTAAAATTTGTGACTTGTTAATCTACAAAACTGTATAAGAAATTGTTACAATTATTGTTATTATAAGTAAAGTACCTTATAAATAAGCTTCCATATTGTATGGCATTATCTCTCCTACATGTTGTCTGTCAAGAACAAAGTTTCAATATATGACAGTAACAGTACGACAACTAGTTATTTCAAGAGGAAATATATTTTTGTATAAGGGGAGAGGAGTTGAATTTGGTAATAATTTTTTTACTCCTCGGTCAAAATTATTTCACTTATTTTAAGACTGTCAGTTTTGGGGTGATGGAGGAAACCAGAGTGCCTAAAAGAAAACTACAATCCTTCTGCAAGCAAACTGACAATTTTTCCTACACTAGGATCTGTTCAAGTGGGATTTGAACCTAGGCAGTGAGAGGCAAAATGATCTCTTCTAAGCTTGCACTTAAGACTACACAACAGTTACCCATTTCAGTATGAGCCAACTTCTGAACAAATTTCTGTTTGGACCCAGAAGTTGCAAAGTGCTTATTTGTATATTTTTCACCAATTTTTTTTTTCAAAGAAGTAAAGATTGTTTTTAAATTAATGATAATCAATTAATCACATTATATTGTTATTAATGCTGCAAAAAAAAATTACTAAGGTTTTTTTTTTTTTTTTTTTTTTTTTTTCAATAATATCACCAGATTTGCAATTACATGCACCGGTTGTTGCTATATGGTAAATTGTAAAATCCAGAAATGATTATTCCATAAAAAATATGACAGGAAAGTAAAAAGAAAAAAAACCATTATTCCAGAGCAGGGCTTCGATTATTTACTCGTCCACTCGTCCTGACGAGTGAAATGTGTACTTGGACGAGTGATATTGTTACTACCACTCGTCACAGTGCCGAGTTAAATTTATCAGAAATATACTTTAAGGGGCTTGTTGCAATTAATAAACAACAGATAATATAGTGTTGGTCAGGAAAATCTTGTATAAGTAGGTCAATTGTAATGAGCCCCTTTCTAGACATCGGCCGTTCTGTTACAAGCGTCAATCAACAAAATCATTTAAGCATTTGCATCACATGCGCAAACCTATTGTTTCGCATTCTGAATTTAGTGTAATGTAAAATCAAAACGATGTTCCAAGTGTTTATATACTTGTCGGTCTGTTAAGTATGTCAAATAAAAGTAAACAAACTGTTTTGTATGACTTTCTAAAGACAAACAAGGATGAAACAGCTGATAAAGAAATTTTCAAAGATACTGATTAGACTACCGCTGATCCTGACGACAAACCAGTTGCAGGTAGAATCAATTCTAAACCTGCCACTTTAAAACGAAAGTTACTGGTTACTAAAGTGGAAAATCCGAAGTTCGTGAAAAGCTTAAGAAGCTAGTAAGAAAACATATTTATTAGTACAAGCTCTGGCGGAAGGTATTGTTTTTCATGTAGTGACTGTGCTGAGTCAAATTTCCAAGTGACGAGTGGTTTTCTTCTTTAACTAGGCACTGTGCCGAGTGGCATTAAAATTTTTATCTAAGGCCTGCAGAGATTAAACATGTAACTTCTTGCAGCACATATGTAATTTGATTTACAGTGTACATGTATTAACTCTGTTTAAAATAATACGAATATTTAATTTAATCTGTTATTATTTCAGGAATATTTTACAGATTTTTTACGCATGTGTAAGTCTTATAATGTTGTACAAAGTGATATAAATATTGACGATGATGAGAAAGAAGATAAATCTGAAGACCAAAAATTGTCACAAGCAAGTAGAGGGTATGTTATCGCTTTTATATGGAGGCAGAATATTTGAATGTCTTATTATGTGATCTACTTGAATTTGCATTTTCAGTGTTTATTCTTAACAACTGTAAAATTTGACATAAGTTCAGTGGCATTAAATAACGGGTAAATAGAAAAGATTTTACGGAAGAACTGATGTCCTGATTCTTAGCAAAAACTGAGAAATTGGAGTGAAATAATAATGTTTTACACCCCAGTAAAGACTCTTTCACTTATGAGTTAGTCCGTTTTGGATAGTTTAGGAAAAAACATTGAATTTTGTGTAGCGAAATGCATACTTTGAGGGAGACATGTAGAAAAAAACTTTAAAAAAAATAGAATGTGGGATTTTAGAATTTGTTTACAGAAGTGATGTAAGTTAGGTGACAGAATTATTGCAGAAAATTGTAACAAGATTTTAGAGTGTATATTTTCAATTTCTTAACAGACCACCAGATTTAATGAAGATGATGGGACAGAGAGAAGATAAAATTCGCAGATACAAAGAACAGAAAGAACTAGAGAAGAAACTCAAAGAATTAGAGGATGCAGTAAAGAAAGAAAATGTAGATGATGAAATCAAAGTATGTTCATAAAAAGTATTGTCTGTTGAAACCCAAGCTATTTCTATTTCAACTTCAATCTCTCTTTTCAGTAGTTGGATAGAGGGGGTGTGGCTTCAGTAGCAAAGTGGTCTAAAGCATGTGATTGTGGAGCAGAGGGCATATCACCTAGGTTCCAATGATCCTTCTTGGGCACCACTGCGGTAGCTCAGTTGGTAGAGTGCTCGCTTTGTAAGTGGGAGGTTGTGGGTTCCAACCCTGGCCAGGTCTGACCCAAGACTTGAAAGTGGGTAGTGATTGATCTTTCGCCAAGCACTTGACATTACCAAATGAAAGTTATGGTTCTTTCGGATAGGAACTTAAAATAGACGAGGTCCTGTGTCAAGGCAGTCATGGCCTGCTGTATAAAGCCATCAATGCAAGGCACAGGCAAAATTTTTGCACTTTGGCTTATAGTTGGCAATGTCTCGATATAAATGAAATATTTTAGACACCATTTTAACACCATTACTTAACTTAATTCTCCTACTTGGGCAGATTCTAGCATGAGAATGTCTTTCAGTTCCTTTGCAGAAGTTTGGTGATTTTCTCCAGGTACCTTGGTTTCCTTCACTATCCCTGAACTGACAGCCTTGAAATAAATAAGAGATTCTTATCTAGGGCCTTAAAACATCATTTATCCTATCTTCTCAGTAGTTGATTCATTTTTGTCTTTGTTTGATGTTTTTTTAAAAAACAGACATACATGTATTATGTCACAGCTTTGTCTGTCTGTCTTTCTGTCTGTCTGTCTGTCTGTCCATCTGTTTCTGTCTGTTTAAGGTCATTTGTATTCCAAACAATAGAGACTAATTCTGCCGGGAAATATTTTATATTTCTGGCAGCTTGCAGGTTGGATGTCAATGAGGTCAATATTATAAGCAAATTCCGGACTTTTTGGGGTAATTCACAAGCTGACAGCCTTTTTCTTTTTGGAGGTTCTCACTTTACAGTAATCATGGAATAGTGTCAAATGATGTGATAGGCTTACTTTTCAAGTAGTATAAAAGATGAAAAACATTATTATTTGAAATAATTAATAGATGTAGGTCAACCTACCTTGCATGTCTTCAAGCTAAATGTCAGACATGTTTTATAGGTATTGAAGATAGAAAAATCGCGCAAAATTGTAAAAATGCTAAAATTTGATTTTCTTCAAAGCAGCAGTTACAATAGTGAAGGTTGTTTTATAGATGCCATTGTCAGCCTGGCATTATAAAATACATGTACATGTGTGTAAACTGAAGTTTAAGTTGCTTTTCTTAATAAAGTGACTTTTAGATAAATATATGATTAACTACATGTAAATGAAAAAATACCAGTAACCAGAACTGTAGAACTGTACCTGCTCTTTAATTGTAATATCTGGTAAGATGAATTATATATTTTGTTTTATTTTATATCAATAATGAAATAATGGAAAATATTTATATATTTTGTTTTGTTTTATTTTATATCAATAATGAGATAATGGACAATAATGAGATAATGGAAAATATTTAACTGATAAAACACATATTTTCACAGCTGTGAAATTCATATATTTTCACCGATGAAAATATATGTATTTCACTCCGAATTCCTTCACGTGCAATTTAGAGGGTTTTTTTAAATTAAGGGTACTCCCCTTTTTATTATTGCGAATGGGTGCCCTGTCCTTGTTTCTGGACACACTCTGGTGCCGCAGGTTTTTCCGAATTGCGTCAACCATTAGACGAGCGAATAATAGTGTACCTTGTCATAGTTGTTTATTGTCGTCAACAAAGGTCACATCTGAACGTTAATGGCGCAATCCATTGTTTCAATTAACCAAACATGTCAGATATAAATCAATTCAAACAGTGATATAAAATAAATAGAACATTTAACAGTGAAGAATGAATATGAAATTTATTTTGTCGAGTGGAGTGAGAAAATCTATATTTTCACGAGACGGCGTAGCCTTCTCGTGAAAATATAGATTTTCTCACTCCACTCGACAAAATAAATTTCATATTCATACTTCAGTGTTAAACATCCTCTATATATTTTATTTTTAGAGAGAATACTACACTTTATTGTTAAAGAAATGGGTTTCCTTCTCTGTAGAAGCATTTGATAGTTTAAATTGTAAGTAAAACTAGAATATATACTGGTAATTATGAGCAATTACATATCTGTGTATCATTTATGTAGATATTTTTAATCTTCAAAATGATCAGGTATTTAGTGTTTCTTTAAAACAGACTATACTTTTAAGCTTATTGTTTTATGATTTTTTAATGAGCTATCCATCTTTGTCTGTCATGCGTTGTCTGTCTTGCATAAACTTTTTACATTTTAATCTTCCAAAACCACTGGGCCAAATTAAATGAAACTTGGTAACCATCATGCCTGGGTGAAGCCCTTTCAGATTTGCACAAATGAAGGAGTTATGTCTCCTTGGGGCCCAATAAGGGGGGAAATAGTGGAAAGCTTTTAAAATCTTCTTTTCTTAATCTACAAGAGATATACATTAGTTATTTCATTTATAACATCCTTAGGTCATCTATTTTTAGATTTGCACAAATTGTAGCCATGGGGCTCAAAATGGGGAAATTGTAAGGCACTGAGTGGGGAAATTACTAAAAATTATATATTTGTCACTATATCTTGAAAACTATTAACTTTTTGTATAGCCATGTATATTAGAATATTGTAGGTATTGACATGACAATCATTTTGATTTATGATTCAAGGTCATATGTTGAAATGTCAAGGTCACAGCTGCAAAAAAAGACATAAATTGCTAATTATCTTGAAAACTAATAACTTTTTGTATAGACATGTATATTAGAATATTGTAGGTATTGACATGATGATCATTTTGATATTTGGTTCAAGTTCATATGTTGAAAGATCAAGGTCACAGATGCGAAAGAACACTTAAATTGCTAATTATCTCGAAAACTATTAACTTTTTGTATAGGCATGTATGTTAGAATATTGTAGGTATTGACATGACGGTCATTTTGATATATGGTTCAAGGTTATATGTTCAAAGGTCAAGGTCATATCAACATAGGAATACTAAAATAATTAATTATCTTGAAAGCTATTAATTTCATGCATAGGCATGTATATTAGAATATTTTAGGTATTGGCATGACAATCATATATGGTTCGAGGTCATATATGTTCAAAGGTCAAGGATATAGCTGCATAAATTTACTGAAATTGATTAATGATTTGGAAATTATTCATTGCACTACAGTTACTTCGTGCATATTATATAAGCTACTTATAACTGAAATGTGAGTGAATATATTTCTGATTAAGTTTTGTAGGAGTTCTAAACTTGAAAAAACTTTTAAAGTTTCTGTACCTAGAATATTGTCCATTGCACTTTGCAAACAATATTGGACATATCTTCAGGTGAGCGTTAAGGCCCATGGGCTTCTTGTATAAAACAGACTCTACTTTTAAGGCTATTATTTAACAAGTTTATTCAAAGTTTCAACTTTCTGCAGATAACTTAGTGTGAGAATTAGAAAAGAAAAAGAAAAATAGAATATGATAAGATAAGTTCAAGGAGATGCCCTGAGCTCGTATCTTTTTTATACGCCCGTCAAAGACGGGGCGTATTATGGGATCACCCTTGGCGGGCGGGCGGGCGTCCGGGCAGGCGTACTGGCGGCGGGTTTGTCCGGCACATAACTCTGACATCTATGGTCAGAATGACTTGAAACTTCGTATGCTTACTTACCACAATGATACGAAGTGCAGTGCTCAGGAACCGTAACTCTAGCTTCCTTAATTTTTGAGTTATTCCCCTTTGAATGCTGTTAGCATGTTTGTCCGGATCATAACTTTGACATCTATGGTCAGAATGACTTGAAACTTGGTATGCTTACTTACCACGATGATCCGAAGTGCAGTGCTCAGGAACCGTAACTCTAGCTTCCTTAATTTATTCTACCAGGGAGCAGATACACATAGAGTTGTAGGCTGAAGAACTTGCTGTCTTTGAAACAACCCAGTATACTAGAGATTACCTCAATTTGGTGATGAAGGTTACAAGAACATGATGGTAAAATTATATAAATGGTGTGGCTGGTGGTAAGTCTATTTTGTTACTGAAAATAATACCAAAATCTCAATAATTACTATTGTTTTTTATTGTACTTGTTGACTTGTGCACTGCATTTTGTATCATTGTGATGAATAATTGAATTGACTTATTGATTATGAACAGCTCATATGAACTGTATAAGTCCCTTTACAGTTCATAATAAACAAAATATCCACATAAATGACTTGCAGATTTGACGGGCGTATCATGCTCTGCCATGCGGAACTCTTGTTTGTATAGGAAACATGTTTGGATCATAATTTATTTTTGTTTCTGGTGAATTCCATGATATTTCACACATGACTTCAATGACACAAAGGTGTGTGAGTGTTATGAGTAGAACTGGTTTATCTATTGATTTTCTTGAATTTAAATAACCAGTATACAAGTACTTTTTATTCAATTTCAGGTGAAGAAACTATGTTAGAAATTAGAAATCAATCGTTAGGTTCTCCAAAAGAGGAAGAACCTTCAAAAAAGGAACACAGAGATAAAAAAGTAACTATTATATGGATAATTAAATACAAAGAAACTTGTGAAAACAAACTGAAAAATCCTGTCTATACTAACAAAATTATTTTATAAGCCTTGATAAACAAAATAATAAAACAAATATGCGAACAACATTGATGGCCCAAAAAGATTGTATTTTCTAGATCCAGATAAATAAGAATTAGGATATCACGATTTCAGCATAATTATATTATACCAAGTTTGTCACATAGTACCCATTTATTTCCAAATAATTCAAACTCAAATTTCAGTAACCTGTTGTGAAATAGAAAAGAACTAGATACTAAAATACATGCAAGTAAAGAAATGAAAATCTGGATGCCAGAAAATTGAATAGCCATCTGGACTAAATTTTACACATTTTATGATGCAATATAATATCTCATTACATCAGGCTACATTTCCCACAGTGTTTATTTGATTATTTGATCCTTGCATGTGCAGACCAAATTAAGACAATAACTAGGATGAAATGACTTGCTTTATAATTTCGTAAACTGGTTATTTTTTTAGCCATTCCGTCCATTTATCATAACAAAAGATATTGTTCAGAAGAAAATATTTGGTGCAGGATATCCCAGTCTGCCTTTATTTACAATAGAAGAATTTTATGAACAGAGGTTAAAAGATGGGACTTTTAAATTACCTGAGTAAGTAAAATATCTGATGAAGTACATGTAAAAGTAAATTTTTCAAGTGAATACATGTAAAATATCTGAGTATCGTAATTACCAAGGCTTCACAAATGCTGGTAAGGTCATTCTGCTGTTGGCAAAGTGTAATTGGAACAACACGCCAAACATAAATACTGCTAATTTATATTTTGCGAAAATTCCATCACTGGTAACTAAAAATATATTGACATGTCACAGAAATGACCTTGTATAAGGTACTTACTTGTGAATAGGTAAGTTCAGTGAATTTTGACACTAAATGGAGTATGGTACTCTTAATTGATAACAAGCTGGTATTAAGGATATTTTTATAAGATTTTGTCTTAAAACATATATTAGTCAAAAACATTTGAAAAAAAGAGGAATAGAAAGGGTGATGATTTTTTTATCTATTAGTGAAGATTTTTCTTAGTTTATATTACAGGAATTTGTATGTAACTCACAGAAACCTCTATTGAAAGGTCTCTATCAGTGAAATTCATTTTTTTTTTTTGCCAATTTGTGGTCTTGAAATAAAGTATAAATATAATATCTTCTTTATAATGTAAACAAAATTTCTTGCTCAAGTGCTCGCTCCGTATGTGGAAGGTCGTGGGTTCCAACCCGGTCGGGTTTGACCCAAGACTTGAAAGTGGGTAGTGACTGTTCTTTCGCCAAGCACTCGGCATTACGAAATGAAAATCATGGTTCTTTCGGATGGGAACTTAAAATAAAAAAGGTCCTGTGTCATGGCAGGCATGGCACGATAAAGAACCCTGCTGTATAATGCAATCAGCGCAACACACAGGCAAAATTTCTGCACTTTTGCCTATAGCTAGCGACGTCTAGATATAAGTGAAATATTCTTGACTGGGACGTTAAACACCATTACTCAACTCACTCACCTCAACTCTTGCTCAAGTAACATAAAGATTAACTAAGTATATATACCAGTATTTGAATACTTACATGTAGCAATACTGTTGATGACTAACACATTTTAACCTCTGACATTTATGTGTTTTTGTTAGTCCAAGTTCAAATATGAAGAAAAGCCCAGAAGAAGAGGAAGAATTAAAAGACAAAGAAGATGAAGTGAAGGAAAACAAGTTAGATAACCCAGACGAATTACAGAAAGCTAGAGATTGGGATGATTGGAAAGACGGTAAAATTGCTTATACAGTTTAATTTTCCTCCTATCCCCTGGGGGCTATGGTGGCTGAGTGGTCTAAAGTGCCTCTCGGTGCCTTGGTTTGTATCCCACTTAGACAGGTCCTGATGTGAGAAAGTTTGTCAGTTAGCTTGCTGAAGGTTGGTGGTTCTCTTTGAACATGCCAATTTCTTCAACATTCCTAGAACTGACTGCCTTAATATTTGTGAAAGAATCTTAAGTGAGGCATAAAACATTATACTCAATTCATCTCAACCCTCCACGGTCCTGTGGTCATTGAAATAGCCCTATAAATCTCAGAGTCATTTATTTTAATACATGTATGGGTTTCCTCAACTTATCTTTTTGAGTTAAACCTGACTGATATTCAATACTGATATTTTTAAGATCAGATTAATTTCCTATCATTTTAGGTTTTACATAACTCTTCAATATCTGTGATCTGAGAATTTTGATTTGTGCATGTACTTTATACACAAATTCCAAATTTTGACCCACAAAAGAATATGGTGATGGTGTTTTACACCACAGTCAAGATTCTTTGATTAAATTTAAGCAACTTCGAAGAAAACTCGAGTAGCTTTGATAACAAAGGGTAGGTAGGTTTCCCTGTGTGCTCAATTTTTTTTTACAATCCTGAATCTTAAAGCCTCCATATAAGAGAAAGGATCTTTGCTTTGGCATTACAACTTTTCTGCACTCCAATTTTTTTATTGTACTTAAGACCCTGTTAGAAAGATGTCTAACTTACTTAAAACCCTGTTAGAAAGGTGGCTCGCTACTTAAGACCCTGTTAGAAAGATGTCTAACTTACTTACCGTAAAACCCTGTTAGAAAGGTGGCTCGCTACTTAAGACCCGGTTAGAAAGGTGTCTAACTTACTTAAAACCCTGTTAGAAATGTGGCTCGCTACTTAAGACCCTGTTAGAAAGGTGGCTCTCTACTTAAGACCCTGTTAGAAAGGTGGCTCGCTACTTAAGACCCTGTTAGAAAGGTGTCTCACTTACTTAAGACCCTGTTAGGAGGCTGGCTCACTTAGGATCCTGTTAGAAAGGTGGCTCACTTAGTCAAGACCCTGTTAGAAAGGTGGCTCGCTACTTAAGACCCTGTTAGAAAGGTGTCTCACTTACTTAAGACCCTGTTAGGAGGCTGCCTCACTTAAGATCCTGTTAGAAAGGTGGCTCACTTAGTCAAGACCCTGTTAGAAAGGTGGCTCGTTACTTAAGACCTTGTTAGAAAGGTTGCTCACTTACTTAAAACCCTGTTAGGAGGATGGCTCACTTACTTAAGACCCTGTTAGGAGGGTGGCTCACTTACTTAAGACCCTGTTAGAAAGGTTGCTCACTTACTTAAGACCCTGTTTGGAGGGTGGCTCACTTACTTAAGACCCTGTTAGAAAGGTGGTTCACTTTTTGCCTTGAATGGAATACATTTACCATCTTAAATTGTTTTACTTTCAGATCATAGACGAGGCTGGGGTAATAGACAAAATATGGGATGATCTGTTACTATGGCGATGATATTATAATGATTTTACTGACAAAGTCATCTAACAACTTTAGACTCCTTTGTTGCTGGTCAATAGATGGAGCAGCTAAATAGGCAAAGACTTATTTTATATCAGTTAATAGAGCCAGGCACTAAATACACACGATATACACATCATACATATTTGAGTTTTTAGTGAATTTTACACAAGTAGCTTGATTTCTATTGAACTCTACAAGTACATTAACTATTTTTTTGTAGACTTAAAAAAAATAACTTATATATTTCCTGCTGTTGATGTCGTGTTTTAAGACTTAGTTTTTGAATGAATGGTAGAAGATTCTTAAAACTAGGCATTCAGACGTTACTGTCTATGTCGATCTGTTACTCTTGTAGAGCAAAACAAACGTGCAGTCATTATGGTGTCAATTATTCAGAACCTTAAACTCACTGACTTTAGCCTTTGTAAGCCTTTAATATGTTGATTGGTGCACTTTAAGCTTAGAGCTATTATTGTCAAACTGGGTCTGAAAGAAATGTTAAAATTCTTCTATTTTTTTACCTCAAACTATTGTGTAATATGAAAATTTTCACGATTTTCAATCCATGGAATGACTTGACACTATTTACAATATCTGTATTGGATGAACAGATACTATGTCAGAAGCCCTTTAAGCAAAGTCTAGAAAGTTGCATTGTCTTAATGCAGATATTTATAGAACAGAAGTGGAAATTACTGTACAATCAGAAATATTTGTGGGGGATAAAATTGTATATAACTTTTGTGAATTAGTAAATACCACAAAATTTAATGTCAGCAAATTTTTTTATCAGATGAAGGCCCTCAATGGGATATATATTTTTTAAAAAAAATACAATTTGAGAAAAATTTAACCCAAAACTTTTTTTCTTAAAAATTACAAAACCATGGAGTTTAAACTCCACAAATATTTAGGATTCTGCATTAGCCCCTTTACTGACACCTTAAAAAATTTGTATATATACAATATAAGTTAATCAGCCAAACTGAATGGATACCAAGACTTCAAAATCTGTATTTAAATGAATCTATTAGGTGCCTATATGTCTTGTTAATTTAAAAAGTTTAAATGCT
The DNA here is from genome assembly GCA_029721355.1 of Tegillarca granosa. NCBI lineage: Eukaryota > Metazoa > Mollusca > Bivalvia > Arcoida > Arcidae > Tegillarca > Tegillarca granosa. The sequence continues at coordinate 26,368,481 of CM056609.1, read as the reverse complement.
TCATGTGGCCTTGAATTATGTAATCAATAAACATTGGTTTCAAAGCTGCATTAAGTTTTTTTTAAAATAGATAACTTTTAATCATGATTAGTGATATTCATTTTCTAAAATTTCATTCCTATTAGCTATAAATCAACAGAATCCTCTAACAGGTTGGTCACTTGTTTAACAATGATTATTAGCATGGACCATGCACACTTATGTACAGAGACTCAAATGAATCGAAGAAAAAACCCGACAAATTACATTTATTATTCATCATTAATATCCAAATGTATTCACAATGGTGTTATTTATCCAAAGTCACAAATGACATATATAATGAAATTCTGTCTTTAATTTATCATATTTCACCGTTTTGTAAGTGATTTTTATATGACACTTTTTTTATTACCTAACCATGTTCTAAAATTGATTCCACAGGCTACATCTCACTGGGAAATTATTTGCTATTTCTATATTTATTCAAGCTTTTATTATTGAATTAAATGTAACATTGTTCATTAGGAACATCATTTAGTAGATCAGCACCTTTTTAATATTTTCTAGGAAAAAACTTAATGCAGCATTAAGTAGTTAAAATATGTTTTTGGCTGGACCAAAAAAAAAGATACAAATGTACCAGTATTTATGTAAAAGTATAATTGTGATTATATTTTATACTTAAAAGTATTTTTCTTAGTTTGATAGTAAAATAAACACACATTTATCAGTTGTAAAATAATGAAGTTTAATAAATATCTCATTTCCCAAACCGGAAACTTCTGCACAAGGATATATGGTTTAGTTATCTTTTTGAATCTTACTGAATCCAGTGTTGTTAATAAGCAGTGATGCTTCTGTTGACACATCTATTTGTTAATTCTTCTCTAAGATTATGGTGTTGATTTGTCTTTTCATCTGTCCTGTTTGTTCGTCTTTTTTAGTTTGTCTGGACCAGTTCTCTAAAACATTTTACAGAATTTGAAGACTTTTTTCAAAAAAGATTTGAGAAGAAACTGACGTTATACATTAGATCATCTTCAAATTAAAAATGTTATTGTTAAATAACACAGTATAAAAGAGTACATGTGTATGTCAAATACTGTAATTTGGGAAATTTTCTCATTGGTTAATTTTCAAGACTATTAATTGTCATTTATAGATACATCTTTGCATACTGGTACTTTTATTTGTGTCATTGGATAATTGGGTGCAATTGCAAGTGAATTACATATATATAAAACTTGCATATTAATAAAAGTTTTATTTTTGCAAATTTATGCAAAAATTTCCCTATTTACAGGAACATGGCAACAATCTTTGAAAAACAGGGTTTAATTTAAAAAAAGTTTAACATATGTTATGCCTAGATTATGCTGAAAATGTTTTCATTAAACCAATTTTCACAGATTAAGCAAATGATTCTTTAAAAAATATCAGCTTGCTGAAAAAGATCTGTGAATTTTTGTTAATAATGTTTAATAAAAAAAAATTAATAAAAAAAATTAAAATTGAATCCTTCATAGCCAATCAAAATCTAAAATGGTTCCTTTTACTGAAAATTAAAAAAACAGTTATACAGACATTATAAAATTGCTCAACGACCTATTTCATTAGAAGTAAAAAGTATGTTTTTGTTGACCAAGTTTTCACAGAGTTTGAGAATATGGTCTTTTTTGTAACCAAATCTTTCAAAATCCTCATTCTTCAACAACTAGACCAAATGATTTGAATGACACTCAAGAGAAAATGATCCTTGGCTGATGGCATATATAAAAACTAAGACTGAAATATCTGTCAAAAATCAATACAAAAAAGTGTCTGTTGAGGTTGAGCAAAACAAATGCTTTTTGGTCTCTTATGAAAATGCCTACATTAACTGTGGAATGTGACAATACATGCATATTTAATGAACATGTTGCAATTTGCAGGGGCGTAGCTAGCTGAAAATGATGTGGATTCACTGACAAATGGAGCGGCGTAGCCGCGAGACGAGTCGCCGTAGGCGCCGAGTTGGGGTAGGTGCGGGAGTGGTGTCCCCTCCCGCCGGGGGGGTCTGGGGGCCTCCCCCAGACAAAAAATTGAAAAATAAATGCAATCTGGGTCATTTTCCTGCAAATTTGACTGTGCTTGAAAGACAATCCGAATTTTTAAAATAATGTTATTTTCAAACAAAGAAGAAACGTTGACAAAATGGCCAAATTTAATAGATAATGCACCGCTGATGTCAATAGGAGAACGGAATTAAATGTAATCCGATGAGATCTCTACAGAAAGTCCAATTTTCTATTACTTTCGCTTACTTGTCTTCGGATTCTCATGCATCTCTTTTTATTTTTCAAACATAAGTATTTGGCCAATTAACACCTCGTAACTTATTTTTCTGTGTCATTAGAATCAGAAAGTGTGTACGTATGGGGTGGGGTTGGTGGGGGCAAGTGACTCAGGCCTTTGGAAGTGAAAATCAAGGTTTATGCATCTGAAATTTACCGTGTAGGAAACTTGTATCCTTTTACCCATTCTTTGTTGTTTTGCAAAATCAGTGCCTTAGTGGAATTGTCACATGTTGTGCTTACAGTAGCTATGTCCGGATAAGAAGATGTGACAGTTAAATACACTTGGTCGCTGTCTTGTGAAGTTATGTACGTCTTTTGTAGATCAGGAGATGTCTGTAGCTTCTGAGCCTTGCTCGAAGTGCCCTCAGCCGCCTGTGTGTCATGCTCAGAAGTTTTAGAATTTTCAAATTTTGGCACCAAAAAACTTTTAATGCTTGCTTGCGCCATAACCGGATATTACGCAAAGCGCTGCTGTACATAGTAAGAGTTATCGCGCATTGAACACAAAAACTGTACAGATATGATGCGAATATTAGTTCCTTACGTTTTCACTTACACAGTGACACGGTGTACACACACACACACACACACACACACACACAAACACACACACACACGCGCGCGCTTTTATGATTTATAATAATAATAATCTAAAATCATTATAATTAAAAAAAAATAAAACAGGAAAATTGTGTGGATTCACCTGCGTACTCGCGTATAAGCAGCTACGCGCCTGCAATTTGGTTGGTTGATGGCTTCTGGATGATAATTCTGAAAAAAAAACCTGCAATAATGGTTGAGATTTAGAAATTGTGTTTATTAAAAATGTATGTTTGAGTTTGTTAAATGAATAATCTATCGCAATCAAATTGGTAGATGGTTTCCTGATATTAAATCTTCAGGGTTTTTTTTGTTTGATCTTGACAGAACTTTGTCAAGTTGTTTATTGATCTACCTCGCTTAATCGTAATGTGTGGCAAAATTTGAGCATTATTAATTAGCATACTGCTATCTTTGGTTGATAATTTCAAAATAAAATAATTTATAATTTGATTGGTTTTTGTTATTAACAAAATACCTTGAACTGGTTTATTGACAAAGATATATATATATATAGTGTGTGTGTGTGTGTGTGTGTGTGTGTGATGCTACAATCTGGTCAATCACCTGCAAGTGACGGGTGTAGCTAGCTGGACAGGAGGTGCCTAACCTTTTTTATAGTTTTATGGTTTTTTCGCTCAACTGGCTAAAGCCAGCAGAGCTAATGGCATGATTTTGTATGCATCCTTGCGTCTGTGCATGCATGCATAAACTTTGGTCTGACTAAAGTTTGTACCAGACAACCCCGCCCGACATCCAAGATGGCTGTCGTTACTATAAATAGAAAAAACACAAAAATGGCCAGTGTAGATCATTTTTCCTCCGATTAAGCTCAAATTCGATATGTAGAAAGTATATTGTGGGGGATTCAACATATGTAACAGGTTTTTCTGGGTCTTTTGTGATTGACCCTATTTTATGAATTATGCAAATTAGGTGCAATATTTTGTGAAATCTTTGAAAATCTTCTCCTCTGAAATCACTGGGCTAATTGAAACGAAATTTTGTGTGGAAGGTCCCTAAATCAGCCTTACTAAAATTTGTACCAGGCAACCCCGCCTGACATCCAAGATGGCTGTCATTACTGAAAATAGAAAAAAACAAAAATGGCCATTGTGGATCCTTTTTTCCACCGATTGAGCTCAAATTTTAAATATAGAAAGTATACTGTGTGGGATTCAAAATAAATAACAGGTTTTTTTCTGAGAAAATTTTTATTGACCCAAGTTTCAAGAAATATGCAAAGTAGGTGTAATATTTAGTAAAAATCTTCTCCTCTAAAACCACTGGGCCAATTCGAACCAAATTTCATGTGGAAGGTTCCTATATCAGCCTGAAAGAAGTTTGTACCAGTCCAAGATGCCTGTTGTTACTAGATATAACCCCCCCCCCAAAAAAAAAAAAAAAAAAAAAAAAAAAAAAAACTATTGTTGATCCATTTTAAGCTCAACTGGCTAAACCCAGCTGAGTTTATGGCATTGTGAAGTGTGCCTGCATGTGTGTGTTGCAAAGTAGGCTTCAATGAAGCAAACATGGTCATAAGCTCAATTTATTTCCCATCTTTAGCTGATGAACCAATTATGGTAACCACATCGCATTGTCTTACAGGGGCCACAGTGGCCGAGTGGTCTTAAGCATTCGATGTTACGGATTACAGCGCCTCTCACCCCTGACATTGCACATTAAGGTCCCAGTGGCGCTAGCACTTCATCTTTGAAAGTTGGTCAGTTAACTTGCTGCTTGGTCGTGGTTTTCTCTGATACTTCAGTGTCCTCTACCATTTCCAAAACGGACAGTCTCGGTATAAGTGAAATATCCTTGAGTTGAACGTTAAACGTGAGTTGAACTTTAAACAGCATTACAAACAAAAACATTGTCTTACATATGCAGCAAGTTGAGCATCACAGGCCCTTTTTTTTGGGGGGAGGGGGTTGTGATTTTGACATAAACTGGTTTGTTGGTATTTTATTTCAAGATGTTACCTTACAATTTTGTATTTACTTTCTTATTTATTTCTTTTATTATGATTCCCCACCCAAAGGTGGGGAATCATATTGTTTTCGTTCTGTTTCTTCTTATTATTATTTTAATTTTTTTTTTTTAAATTGTCCGGTGCATAACTCGGAAACGGTATGAGGGGTTTCGATGAAATTTGGTCGAGGGCTCGGCGGTCGATGCGTGTAAATTGCGTAATTTAATTCCAAACATCTTTCTGTCCATTACGTACAAAGAGAGATAACTCTTACAGAATCTTCTTCTTTCTTCAGTTTCTCAGATATATGAGCGCCTTATAAAAATGGGTAATCTGAATTAATGTATAAAGTTAAGCACTAAACAAAAATGATTAAATGTTAATGAACTACATGTTAATTAAGTGACTAACCTCTTTCTCACATACAGAATTTGTTCTTAATAAATTCTCAGTTACTATGTATTAAATTGTTAAAAATATATCAAATTTTTATCAGCACTGCCAAACAAGTTAAACGCATCATTCAATCTCGTTCAAAATTTTAGGAAAGGTTCCTGCACCATTAAAGTTTTTACATCCATGGGTATTTATTTGGGGGGGGGCAGGAAGATGGGGTCTTAAAAACAAAAATCACCAATTGTTCCTTAAACACTTTGCGGTGTGCTATAAAACCATATATAGGGCTTTGTCATAACTTTTAAACTGTTGAGATCCCCACCCCTAAAGTATATATTTTCTGGTTCCTAATGATAAAATGAAAAGAATGACACTAATCAAAGACACCTAAGGTCCTTTCCCACTGAGGGGTAGGGCTTGGTGGGGAATCATACGTAACTGGTATCCCAGTTACAATCTCTAGTTATTATTATTATTATTATTATTATTATTATTATTATTATTGTTGTTGTTGTTTTTTTTTAAGTGAAACCCCATTTCATTCAATTAGTTTTTTTAAATTACAAAAGAACAAAACAAATTGTAAACTGGATTCAGGAACAAGCGCAAGTTTATATAAACCCGTCTCCAGAACAAATGTACAACATGCTGTAAATCAACTTTTATCACTGACTGTTAGCCTATTTTTAGTAAATTGACTGGATTGACATCAGCATTCCTGAATATACATGTCTATTTATATACATGCATGATAATATAATAATAAATATTTAATATATAAGGCCTAACTTAAACAATTCTTTGTTTGCTGTTTTTCGACCCATGCTATTCACATGCAGGAAGGTAGGTAGGAAAAAAACTTTATTTCATTTCATCTTTTGAAAACATAATTTATTACACTTTTGAAAATGTTTTAACTGATTTTATATATCCCTTTAAAACACATTGTTTATTTTTTTTTCTAACTAAAGTCTTCTTTGTTCCTCCTTGCAGAATTTCCTTACTACCACATAAATCTGCTCACAGGTCATCTCGCTTGCCAGGGTTTTTGGCCTTTAATACTGTTTCTTATGTTGTATGAGAATTAAAAAAAAAAATTGGAATGAAAACAATTTTTTTTTGGGGGGGGGGGGTAGGGGGGGGCCGGGGTTCAAGAAGGTCGGGTGGTGAACGGCAAACAAAGTTAGTTTATTTTAGGCCTAAATTATTATTATTGTTATGAGGCTGCTAGTGTAACAAAAGACCGTATGCAATAAATTTGCACTTGGGTATAACATGCTAGTTAATTTTTCTATTCCATGACGCCATGATGGTATAAATAAATAAAAATAAACAAATAAATGTGTGTGTTATGAAAAAGTACATACATCGATCACTTGCATATTGGCAACAAATGGAGGTATTCTAAACAATCGTTGGTAGTATAAAATACATTGAGACACTAAAAATAAATAAATAAATAAATAAAAATAAGAACTTTGGGAAAGGTATAGTATACAGCAGAAACTGTTATACAGCTTAATCGTCAAGATTAAGATGACAATTACATATGAAAATTTCCCCTACAACTTGACGTTGAAGATCAGATGCTGGCATCAGTTATGTCATTTAAAAATGGTTCTGTAACATCTATTGATGTACAAGATACAAGAAACTTTATTTCGTGTCGAATATTTACAACAGAAAACATCAGCTCTGTAGAACTTGTATTGGACAAACAGAGGTAAATTAAATAAATTTAGTAAATTGTAAAAACATAAAACAAATACAAAATAAAATAACAGCGACACAAAAGCATGCATAAATAATGATTGCAAATGGCAAATATATAAAAAGAAGAAAAGTCATCCATAAAAACATAATTACAAATGAAATAAAATGTAACTGAAACATCCAAACGTCCACAGAAATGTCATGCAATAGGGCAATAATTAAAGTTTGATACAATAAAAGAGTTAAAATAATCTTTTTGCCGTGTTTTGTTAAAAATCTGCCTATACGCTTTAAAACTGCTTGCTCCCAGAGGCTTTCTTGCATTTATTTGACATATGTTTATCAAAATTTAACTTATTGTCAATATCTACACCCAGCAGTCCCGCGAAGTTACTTCTTCCTCACGGGGAATAATTTATAACCGTGTTAATAACATTAAAAGGGGCAATTAATACTTTTGATTGCTTTGCTTCCTAAGCAATGAAAAAAATGAAGATATGAAAAGAAAAATTCACACCGATTTTCTCTCACACGTCAGTTTCCAAGTAATCGTGTACATGCAGAATTCACTGTGTTAATTAATGTTTTATTGTATCAGAAAACCATGAATTACATGGACCTCTGATTGTATGCATACGTAGACATCTTGGGAAGATCGTAGAGCGAAGGAGTTCGTCAGTTCGCTTGTGGAAGCACGGGAGTTTGCTCTCGAATATTCCCTAAAACACCACTGAACTAACCATCTCGATATAAGAAAATAATTTTGATTTGGACACATATATATAAAGTATCCCAATACTCTCCACTCTTCCATTAAATAAGTTTTGACATCTACTGTTCGTGAATGTCATAATTATATAATAAATATCACTGTCTGTTTTTTATTTAAAAACGTTTACAATGCGATACAAAAATTTCAATCCATATTTAAATACGTGCATATATATATATTTTTTTTTTTATCTTGCACCGTTAACACTATCTGCAATAGCGTCCAGTAACATTGGAATTTTGATATTTAAAACCCTTCCTTACCTGGACAAATCAAGGACCTATGTTATATACGTCCTTCGCCAAATCAAATGTTTAGTAAATAAAGATAAAATATTTTAAACTCTTAAACAAGTTATAAAAATCGTTTATTTGTGTATATTTACAATACTTTACACATCGGAATTACGTATACCACTCTGCCCCCAACCAACTCAGTGGGTTTATTATTGTTATTATTATTATTATTATTATTATTATTATTATTATTATTATTATTATTATTATTATATGAAAAATAAAAATCTTCTGAAAATCGTAATTGTAAAGTCGAACGCAATGGTTATACATTCGGAACATTCCCCATCTTTTCGTTATGTTTTCATATAAAAATGCGTTTGTCACGAAGAGACAATTAGTGTCAAGGTCACAAGTTATACTTTGGTACACGCGTTGGCAACCTCTTGACGCTATCTACTTGCAAAACTCGGTTGCTATTTTGTGAATGGAACAGTAATATATATAGAACAGAAATTGCATTGTGTTGAAACAGGAAAATGTCAGAGAAGAAAAAAATATGCATCGTTGGATCTGGCAATTGGTAAATATTTTTTTTTTAAATTCTGTTAAAAATGCTGCCAACGACAAAAAAATGAAAAGAAGGTAGCTAGCCTATCAGTATCTCAGAAATGTAGCAAAGAAATCCAACTATTGACGAGAGAGAGAGAGCGAGAGAGCATAACAAGTTAATTGGGAAGCTAAAATGAAAAATGACCTGCGCACTTAATAAGTTAATACAACAAATAGTTTATATGGTAGTTAAAATGTACAACTAAAGGACAAAAATAAAAATCTTGGTGAAGGACAAGATAAAAAAAGATGAACTGAGATAAAAGCTTAATGACTTGGATTTAAAGACACTGAGACAATGCTGAAAACATTTCATTACTTTTTCATTCTCAAAATACCAAAGTACTCTTTAATGACTTTATATAATATAAAACTGCATGCATCTATATAACATTATGCAAGAGGCATATGCCTCCTAATCAGGAGACTGTCTCTGGAACAGGGAATTCTCTCTGAATTCATTCTTCTTAAATGTTCTATTTTAACCTAAAATAAAATTTCGTAGAACTGGTCTTAACATACAGGGGTGTATCTATTTGTTTTGCATATTTTCAAAGGTTAGACTTCACAGAAACAAGTTTTATTTGGAATATCTATGTGCTGCGTGACATGGAAAAATGTGATACTAAAAATAGTTATTTACTTCATACTTGAAATTAAAAACACATGAAAATACATTATCAGGAATGTGAATGATTAAACAGATACAAGTTGAGATACTTTAATCCCTATAAAACTACAGAGAAAATCTTGTAACTTTCAAAACCTTACAAGAAATGTGCTACTTATATAATTTACTCCATCATTTAAGTCTGGGCAATAAAATGATAATTATTAATAATAATTGTCAAATTTTAAATTGGAAAAGTAGATAGTTACAGCCATGACAGTTGTTAAAGAAACATTCCAATAAACTTATTTTCAAGAATTATGCAAATAAGGTATAATATCAAGCCATTTCTTTGAAAATCTTCTTAGAAACTAATTTCGCCAGTTTAAACCAAATATGGTGCTGAGGACCTCTAGGTGACTTAGATGAAATTTTGTACCAGGTAACATTGCTAACATCCAAGATGGACACTTATACCATAGATAGCAAAACTTCAGAAACATTTGAATTTAATTTTCTTGGTATCTTGTTGAAATTTCAAATACAGTAAATATATTACATGCAATTTTGCATATGTAAAAATTTGGCAAGTTTTGTTTTATTATTTAACCATTTTCACAAATTATGCACATATATTTGTAGACATGTAATAATACATTGAAACACTGTACAATGTGATATATTGTTAAATAACAACAATGTATTGCATTAAAGTTCACTACAAATTAATTGTTTTCCAGTGGTTTTGTTTGTCTAAAATTACTACTGAATAAAGGTAGTTTCCTCTAGAGAAATATGACTGAAATTTCCAAATTTGACCACTAAATTCCAAAAAGTCAACAGTGTCACACAATCAAATTGTTTAAGTTCATTACAGTTGTCCAAAACTGTCCTGACCAACAATAGATGTCAGATGTTGTCACATGATAAAATCTTTGCAATGAACATTAAAATTCTGAGTGTATAAAACGGTCAAAATTTTCCCAATCTGAAAGGTAGAAGGTAGTTTTAAACAGCCATGGCAAAATCACTGTTTTCTGTACTTTAAATGTTTTTACTTAGACAGATATTACCAGTAGACATTAAAATTTGAAATTTGAAATATATTATTAAAGTATGGTTAATGTAGTACTTGTGATGTTTTAAATTTAACATGAAAACATTGTTCTGTTTTAACATGTAGAAATTCAGATTTTGGAAAAGGGGACTATTTCTCAACTGCATTGAATTTCATAGTCATGATGTCATTACTAAGCCCAAAATGTCAATTTATGGATTTTTGGAGCTAACAAATTTAGGAGGAACAGTTCTCTTTTTTGTGAATAATTTTAAATGCAACATGAAAGATGCGACTATGTTGAGAAATTTGAGAAGTGTAAAAATTTAATTCAGTAATCCTGTTAATAATCTGTTATTTAATGGTGAGATTGTATTGACATGAAAAAATGTCACTCTTGAGCACAGGTACAAGCCTTAGCTTGATGCAATATACTGTCACAGTGGTAGTGTCCATTCCATAGCATGAGACCAGGAGTTCAAACCTCAAACAGGTCATATAAAAATTTAAAATTTGAGATATCATTTCTTAATTGCCTTTGCTGGCAAGTATTAAATGACTGCGATGCCATGTATTTCAAACATCTGGGAGGCAATTACTACTATATTATAATTTAACTCTAAACATATTTGCATGACTTTTTGCCAGTCTCATAAAAATTATTAAAGAAAAAACAGAACTTGAATATGTTTCACAGCACCTGAATTGGAGTTTGTATTGTTAAGTTTAAAAACTGCAGTTAAATGGTTTCTTGGTATTTGCAAGTTTTTTTTTTTTTTTTTTTTAATTTCTCTGAAACTGCTGGGCTAATTGAAACCAAATTTAGAAAGAAAGATTCTTAAAGATTAGCATGATTAAAGTTTTAACCAGGTGTCCTTATTATCCAACATCCAAGATGTTCATCATTACTTTAAATGATGAAAAAGCAAAAAAAAAAAAAAAAAAAAAATTGTAGATGAATTTTGTTAAAATTTGAATTGTAGAAATTTCGGATTTTGTCATAAGTACTTTGAATTCAGTTAAATATTGAATATTAGCAAATCCATGTATCTAAGTAATAGACAAAACTATGGTTGCTAATGTACATAAATTTATGATTTTTATTGCCACTAAAGGTTATTTTTCTAGTGTCAACTAAGCTGCAAGCTGATTAATTATTTCTGCATTAAAATGTGACTGCAGATTGATTTCAAAATTATTGCAAGTAAAAAACATAATTTTACATAATTTAACAAATGTGAAACAGATTGCATTTTCATTGATAGAAATTTAAACTCATGATGGTAATAAAATTTTAGTATTTCATTAACTTCTTTGAGCTTTTTGCTTTGTGTGTGTGTTTGTGTGTGTGTGTGTGTGTGTGAGAGAGAGAGAGAGAGAGAGAGAGAGAGAGTGATGTCTTGATTGTAACTGTTTATGTGCCAAAGCCTAGGGTTTTGGTAATTTCCCACTGCTGATTTTAAGATTTTATCTTGCTATAGGCTTTTACTGGTTGGCTTTCTAACAGTCTAACAGTCTATTGACCTGATTAATCTGCTTTGTTTATCTGCAACATTAAAGAAAAAGAAAGTGGCATTTCAGTGATTTTGCCATGGCTGTTAAATCTACCTTCCACCTTTCAGGCCGGGAAAATTAGAACTTTCTATAATCTCAGGATATTGTGACAATATCTGACATTTTTTGTTGGCCAGAATTTTTAGACAACTGGATTTAACTTAAACTACAATGTATTTGATTGTGTGGCACTGTTGGCTTCTGGGGAATTTTAGCAGTCAAATTTGAAATTTTTAGTCATGTTTCTCCAGAGGAAACTACCTTTGTTTGTTATTTGAGGTAAACAAAACCACTATAATTGAAGGGATCACAATAAGTGCACACTCAAGTACAATTCAGATCGGAAGCACTTGCACACTCATGCACCATATGAACTTGGTAATAAAACTGATTCTCAAGTTTAATAAAATCATTGTCTCATCTTGAATAGCTAAAAAATTTACTGATGTGATGTGAAACAAAATTCAACCAACCAACCAAGGCTGTTAGGTTCAGGGAATCTCCAACCAAAGAGTTGGGGAACTTCAAATGTTTGTTTCTGATTTTTTTTCTTGTGTTAATTAACAGGGGTTCAGCCATTGCCAAGATTATAGGTAACAATACTGCTGCCATGCCAGACAAGTTTGAGAAGGAAGTTAAGATGTGGGTATTTGAAGAGATGGTTGATGGGAAGAAACTCACAGAAGTAATCAATACAGACCACATAAATGTTAAATATTTACCTGGTATTAAACTGCCTGAAAATGTGGTAAGCCGATATAAAATTGTAGATCAATACTACTCATCATTTTTAAAAGACATGCTTTGAATGATAAAGATAAAAGATTATAATATATACTTACAGAGTACTCTATTTGCAGGGGTTGTTTTTTCATTGAGATATAAATGAGTTTTTTTTTTTTAGCTTACCTATTCTAAATACTGTTATGTCATCATATCTATATATAAATAAATTGCAATCTGTACCAGTTTGAAAAAGATTCTTAACATGAAATACATAAGGTTTTTATTTTATTTTTTATTTATTTATTATTACACTGTATTTATTTATTTATTAATTTATTTATTTATTTTGTGAGAGTTGACATTTAATTTATTCATACAATTTTATTATCATGGTTGTTCATTGACAATCAGTTCAAAATACAAATAAACAAATAAATTATATTTAATCTTAGAATCTAAGAATTTATTTATTTATTTATTTATTTATTTATTTATTTATTTTAATTTTTTTAATTCATTCATTTATATTTTTTTATTTATAAATTACTTGTTTTATTGTATTATTATTATTTTATTTTTTTTGTTAGCTTATGGCATGACAAAGCTTTCATGTGTCCATATGTGTGTGCATCTGTTCATGTGCATAATCTTCAATCTTCTCTGAAACCACATGACCAAATGAAATCAAAATTTGGTCTGGAAGATCCCAAGGTGGAGTAGATTAAAGTTAGTGATTTTCAGTCCAATCCTAAATCCAAGATGGCCGCTGTTACTATAAATTGAAAAAAAACCAGGAAATTGGCCATAACATATTCATTTGTTGATCAATTTGGTTCAAATTTGGTATATGGAATGTAGAACTCTGGCCATTGTATATATTTAACAAGTTTTTCCATAACTTTTTTCATTGGCATGTTATTGGTGCAATATGCAAATTAGCCCTCTTGGGCCTCTTGTTTTTGGACACATTTGCAAATTTATGTAATTGTAAAATGAACATCTAAAGTACAAGAAAGTGTTTTATTTTAACAGGTTGCCATTCCAGATGTTAAAGAAGCAGCAGAGGGTGCAGATATATTAATCTTTGTTTTACCTCATCAATTTGTACGACGTGTATGTTCATCATTAAAAGATTCACTGAAAAAATCTGCAATAGCTGTTTCTCTAATAAAAGTAGGTAAAGTTAAATAGACATTAGTTGTTTTTAGTGATGATAAATTAAAAGCAAGAGTTTGCATTAAGAGAGAAGACTAAAGACTAGATGTATGGTTGAATGTGGTTTTAACTCACATCAGCAATATGTTAACTTTTCATGATGAGACAGTTTTTAAATCTCAAGAATTAATCTTAACACAAGTTTACGGGGTGCATGAGTGTGCTAGTGTTTCTGATCTGCATTGCATTAGTGCATACTTTTGGTAATCTTTGAAATGCTAGTTTCTAACTGCAGACCACTTTGTCTGTTATACTAGTACCGAGCAAACTGGTAAAAGCTTTGACAAGAAAAAACCTTTCTCACTCATAGTTGACCAGGGTCAAACTCTAAACCAATCAGCTTATCGGGTCTATCAATAGCATATTTGTCAGTACCCTTATATTAACCAATTGGGTAGATTTTAAGAGGATATTATTGTCTTGCTCCAAAAATCTACATGGAGCCCAACTTAAGCTCAAACCCATGACTCTTGAATTATGAGCCTATGGCCTTAACTATTTGGCCATCACATTATGATTCATATTTCTAATGTAAAACCACTTTTGTATACACTGTAAGACTACAATTCTTGACTGGTACCCTTAATAGTGATTGTTTCTCATTCTTGCAATAATAGAAATTTTGAAAGCAATTAGAAAAATTGTTGAGCAGAGTGTTTAATGATGTTATCCTGATCATTAGCTGATATCACTCGAGATTTTATATTCCTTTGTAATGTATAGTAGTTTAATGTATTAAATTTATTGGGGGGAAAAGGATTTTATTTGAAATATGATAAAAAGTTTCTCTTTTATTAATATTTTGTATATGTTAATGCATAAATGTAGTTTAGGGCATAAACTATGTAATATGTACATGTACTTAGTATTATAAAATCATAATATTGACGACCTGGAATTTAGAGCCATATTGCTTGGTTCAATGCAGTTAAAACCTGGGTCAGTAATATTTCATTATACATACATACATGCAGTCAATAACCTTTAAATATCATCAAGTATTAGGATTTGAAAATTTTATTGATAGCTAGGTCTGTAGATATTGGCACAGGTGGTGTTATATATTGGAAATGCGTGTGTCTCTGTCTGTCCATCCATCTATCTGTGTTCTAATTTACATGTGTAGATTAAAGGTCAAGGGTCACAAGTTAAATAGAAATGGGGGTAGGAGTAATTCTAGTTATCCTCGTTATATGGTGAATTGATTAATATTATCTTAAAGGATTTTTAGCTCACCTGAGCTGAAAGCTCAGATAAACTATTGCTATCCATCTTTGTCTGTCATGTGTCATGCGTAAACTTTTTTGTGTCGCCTGACTAGGCGACATATAGGGATTACTTTCGTAGGCGGCGTCCAGATTTCCTTGTCTGGAGTTTAACATTGGTGTTGTACGTTCAAATGACTCCAAACTTGGTGTGCATGTTTCTGGAAATGACTTGAAGTGCAGTGCACAAGAACCACAACTCTATCTTTTTCCGTTTTGTAATTATTTCCCTTTGATTGATTTTATTAGAGCATTTCTTGTCCGGAGCATAACTTTGGTGTAGTATTTTCAAATGACTCAAAACTTGGTGTATATGTTTCTGGAAAGACTCGAAGTGCAGTGCACAAGAACCACAACTCTATCTTGTTCCGTTTTTGAATTATTTCCCTTTGATTGATTTTTATGCAGTGTCAGGCGACACATCTGTTTCAAAGAAACATATCTAGTTACATTTTAATCCTCTCCTCCAAAACCACTGGGCCAAATTTAATGAAACTTGGTAACCATCATGCCTGGGTGAAGCCCTTTCAGATTTGCACAAATGAAGAAGTTATGTCTCCTTGGGGCCCCATAAGGGGGGAAATAGTGAAAAACTTTAAAAATCCTCTTCTTTGAATCTACAAGATATATACCTTAGTTATTTCATTTATAACATCCTTAGGTAATCTATTTTCAGATTTTCACAAATGGTAGCCATGGGCTCAAAATGGGGAAATTGTAAGGCACTGAGTGGGGAAATTGCTAAAATTATATATTTGTCACTATAACTTGAAAACTATTAACTTTTTGTATTGGCATGTATATTAGAATATTGTAGGTATTGACATGACAATCATTTTGATATATGGATCAAGGTCATATTTTGAAAGGTCAAGGTCACAGCTGCAGAAGATGACTTAAATTGCTAATTATATTGAAAACTATTAACTTTTTGTATAGGCATGTGTGTTAGAGTATTTTAGGTATTGACATGACGATCATTTTGATATATGGTTCAAGGTTATATGTTCAAAGGTCAAGGTCATATCAACATAGGAATACTAAAATTATTAATTATCTTGAAAGCTATTAATTTCATGCATAGGCATGTATATTAGAATATTGTAGGTATTGACATGACAATCATATATGGTTCAAGGTCATATATGTACAAAGGTCAAGGACATATCTTCATAAGTATACTAAAATTGACTAATGATTCGGAAATTATTCATTGCACTACAGTTACTTCATGCATATTATGTAAGCTACTTATAAATGAAATGTGAGGATATATTTCTGATTAAGTTTTGTGGGAGTTCTTAACTTGAGAAAACTTTTAAAGTTTCTGTACTAAATATATTGTCTAATGCACTTTGCAAACAATATTTGGACATATCTTCAGGTGAGCGTTAAGGCCCATGGGCCTCTTGTATGGTTTTAATTTTTGTCAACTAGTTGTATTTAAAGTTTTGAGATTTTAGCATTTTTACTACCTGATATATTGATTGTTTTTTGTTAGGGTTTTGATGTTAAAGAAGGAGGCGGTATCTTACTTATCTCTGATGTCATAGAAGAGGAACTCAAAATACCTTGTGCTGCATTAATGGGTGCCAATATTGCCAATGAAGTCGCTCAGGAAAACTATTGTGAAGCCACTATTGGTAAGATTATTTTACTAGGTTTATTATCTGTTGACTTTGCTCAAATATGACAAATTCTATTTGGTTTAATGAAAGCTTGTAAATTGCTTAAATTTTTGTTTTTGCTGAATGATATTGAAACTTCTTGCTTGAAAACTGATCCATTTTCACCATTTTCATTCATAACCTTGGCAAAGGCCATTTTCAATACATGTATTGCACGTGTGTATGCTATTAACAACAACAACAACAACAACAGCAACAATCTTATATTTAAGTGATACGAACTGGATTCTACATTTACTTTTCATAGCCAAGGCAATTATAATGATTTATACCAATGATAATTGACCCATCAACTCAATAAATAAATTCATTAATCAGTCGATAAATCATTATGGAACCTAAATCCCTCATGGTCTGTAATTTCACACAAATGATCCATTAATTGACATATCCTCACAGTGAAGAAATCAAACAAATGGCCTTTATGGTCCAAATGAATTTTTGGTGTATCAAAGGTCTTTGTTTCAGTAAAAATTGACCTACAAAGTAGGTCAAAGTCACACAGGAAAAGGAGTGATGTTTGGTTTGGAATCATGGGGCTGGAGATTTTAATTATCCAAAATATTAGATTTTGGGTTGTCAGTGGCAATTACAATACCAACTCAATTCATTAATGAAAAATAAGAAAACAATAGATTATTAAGAAAAATATGATATTTTACAGGCTGTAAAGACAATATTAATGGTCAGATGTTAAAAGATATGTTTCAGTCAGATTATTTCAGAATAGTTGTCATCGAGGATGAAACAACAGTGGAAGTTTGTGGTGCTTTAAAGGTGAGGCAATAAAAGATGGCTCGTGAAATTCATATCACTTGCTAGTGACCACCTATCATTTCCATCACCTGCCAGTGACAAATAGCATTAAATTACCAATTAGAGAATTTTTTTGTTTAGATAACAGAATCCTATATATCTATGTTGCCAATAAATGAAATTTGCCAAGAGACAGTATTAGGCATTTTATTTTCGGTATAACTAAAGAAAAATCAACATACTTCTCTCAAATACACTCAAGAAGTAATCAGATTTTTATTATATAATCATTGACTTTGGCCTTTCTTATTGGCCATGTGGCCGAGAGTGTTTTGAATGTCTGTTGTGATAAATTGATATGTTCACAAAGCAAAAGAGCTTGAGAGTAATGTTCATCTTTATAAATTCATTGTGCAAATACACACATAAAATTATAGGGATATGTTGCTGCTAATTATGGCATAAAGAACATTCCTGTTGAAAATGAGGACAGTTCTACTAAAAAAAAAAAAAAAAAAAAAAAACTGTCACTCAGTGGCGCTATCGTCATACAAAAAAACCTGTCACTCAGTGGCGCTATCGTCATACAAAAAAAAAACTGTCACTCAGTGGCGCTATCGTCATACAAAAAAAAACTGTCACTCAGTGGCGCTATCGTCATACAAAAAAAACTGTCACTCAGTGGCGCTATCGTCATACAAAAAAAACCTGTCACTCAGTGGCGCTATTGTCATACAAAAAAACCTGTCACTCAGTGGAGCTATCGTCATACAAAAAAAAACTGTCACTCAGTGGCGCTATCGTCATACAAAAAAAAACTGTCACTCAGTGGCGCTATCGTCATACAAAAAAAACCTGTCACTCAGTGGCGCTATCATCATTGCTCCAAGTTTAACATCTTCTTAACCTTTTATTACAGAATATAGTTGCTGTAGGTGCAGGTTTTGCTGATGGTTTAGGATATGGTGATAATACAAAGGCAGCTGTTATCAGATTAGGTCTGATGGAAATGGTTAAATTTTGTGAACTCTTCTATCCAGGTAAAAAAATTTTTGTTTGCTTGACAAAAAATTCTTGTTCTGCTTTCTTATAGGATTAGATATTTTTCTTCATGTTTGTTTGTTTTATTGGCATTTGTTTTACATCAGAATTCCTTCATTTATGCCAAAGATAAAAATAACTTTTATGCTATAAAATAATAAATAACCATTTTGGTAGCTCATTTAGTAGAGTGCTCTCTCTGTAAGTGGGATTTAGTGGGTTTGAACCTTGACCAGGTCTGACCCAAGTCTAAAACGTGGGTAGTGACTGTTCTTTTGCCAAGCACTCAGCATTACAAATGAAAGTCACGGTTCTTACAGATGGGAACGTAAAATAAAGGAGGTCAAGTATCACAGTAGGCAGGGCATGAACCCTGCTGTGTAATGCCATCAGCATAACACACAGGCAAAATTTCTGCACCTTGGGCTATAGCTGGCGATGTCTCAATATAAGTGAAATATTCTTGACTGGAATGTTTAACACTATTACTCAACTCTACTTAACTCACAAAATGATAAATATTTCAAATCAATTTAAACATGCTTCCAGCTTACCATGAGGAGATGGAAGTAAGAATTCCAGAGGAATAACATTTTTGTTATATAGCATATAAGAGAAAAATATATTATTACTGCATTAACTAAAAACATTAAATTTGTTGTGAATAGCTGAAAAATTGCTGATGCAATGTTAAACAACATTACAACAAAAACAATAAATGATTGGATTGGACTAATAATGTTTTATGCCCCAGTCAAGAATCTTTCACTTATATTGAGGTGGTTACAAAGGTATGGTGGAGGAAATTGGGGTGCCTAGAAAAAGCAACAGCTTTTGGTAAGTGAACTGACAAACTTTCTCACACTATGGGATTAGCCCATATGAAATTAGACTTCGGTGATGAGATTTACTTAGATCCTTAAGTGTGCACTTAAGACCATGAAGGTCAAAACAATAAATCAACCAGATGCTTTGAAAGTTTTCATTCATACATATAAGTGTTTCCTGACAAAAGTATTGATTTCAATTTGTCCATCTTTTATTATCAAAATTATATTTAAATGACTTTCTTGTTCCAGCAGTTCAAATTTTAGAAAGGGTCAAAATCTTTGATATCCCAGACAATCTTAAAATGTGTATGAGTATTGATGTTCATCATGATCTAAATTTAATCTTTACTCAAAACAAATTTTTATTTCAGAAGTATAACATGATTTTTTTGTTAATTTTTCAGGTTCTAAACAAGCAACATTTTTAGAAAGTTGTGGAGTTGCAGATTTAGTAACCACATGTTATGGTGGCAGAAACAGACGTGTGGCAGAGGCATTTGTTAAAAGTGGAAAGGTAAATCATTCAAATAGAACTATTTTGTATATTGCAATATTGAAACTTTTACAATTACTGGATATTTGGTTGTCATAGAACCCAGAAATCTCTGTATATGTCATCTTTTGATAAAAAAAATAATTTTGAGATTGGTTGCTATGGTTACTTAAATCATCATGAAAACTGAAAAACTATTACAATTATGAACAGATTTGATTTAATTCAAAAAGTTATATCAAAACCTAGCTGAGTCATACAGGAGACTATAAAATTCTTCCTTGCCTTGAGTTGGACATTAAGACAGAATATTTACTGGTTTTCCTGGTGTCAGTATAATGGTCTATGGGAGTGGTATGTTTCTCTGTAGTGTACTGACTCAGTGAGTTAGCATTTTACAAATAAAGTCACAACTCATGCATACATGAACTTCTTCTTAGATTAATCCTTAGAGATTTTTTACTTGAGTCTTGTCAGAAATAGCTGAAAATTGGCTGATGCAACATCAAACAATATTAAACAACATTAAAAATTAAATAACCGACCCATATAGAAATGCACTGAAAAAAACATGACAAAGTAAAGGAATTGTCAAACTTAAAGTCATCACTATAATTATTAAAACTAATCATTAGTAACCTAACAAGAGGGAGGAAACGTCTGAAAAATCCACTTCCTCACCAAGTGCACTGGCCACGAGTCAAACTCGGCTCTTCTTGATAAAAAGCTCTGCTCTACCTCAGGGCTTAAAGATTCAGACCAGGAAGTCGGACAGTAAATCACTCTATTATATCTACATGTATACTAACAAGATGAAACTATGACTAGCTTTGCCTGGCAACAATGATATTTTTGTAAGGTGTATCAGTATTATATATAAAAGATTCAGACTCTAACTGAAAATTTATCTCTTTACAGACTATTGAAGAACTAGAAAAAGAAATGTTGAATGGACAAAAGTTACAAGGACCTCCCACAGCATTTGAAGTCAATTATATGCTTAAAAGTAAAAATATGGAGGATAGGTATGCATCACAACAATATAACAGTTTTTTATGAAACAAAGATGTGAATTAAATGTTTATTTTTATATTTCTTTATTATAAAGAATAGAAAATAGGTAGAATTTATCTACTATCTACTGAATCCAGCATTGTTTATAAGCAGTACTGCTTCTGTTGATATATCTAATAGTTAAAACTTATCTGAAAACTCTTTTCTTTCCAGGTCAGGTGGCTTTTTTTAATTTTATAGTTACAATTAATAACTTATGTACATATATATATATATATATATATACACTATATACGCATTTAACGTCATACTTAATATATCCAATACTGAGTACTTAAACTAGTAAAAACTGGGTGTAAATTTCTTTGGAAAGTAGCAACCATTCAGTCTGGATTTGAAAATGTTGGTTTAAGTTAATTCTGCCACATACATGTATGCTGGTAGTTTGTTCCACTCGTCAATTCATCTTGAACCAAAACTGGCTAAGCCAACATTTGTTCTTGATTTAGGTTCACTTGGGCCAAGGCTTAAATATTTTGAATTTTCTTGTAGGAATGATTCTCTGCTTACAGTCAGGTTCAAATGGCAGGGTCATGACCTCATTTTGAAAAATAAGCTTTATTATTGCAATATTTTGACTTCATATAAAGTTTTTGACATGAGGGTATTTTAATTTTGATTTATTCTAACTTGAAATGTCCTTCAAAACAAGGTCATAGGTCAAGGTCTTGATCAGTTTAAGACCTATTGTGATTTTGCTTTTATTGTAGTTATTTTTGAAGATATTTCAATGTTGATTTCAAATTTTGATGTAGAAAGAATCCCCGGTAAAAAGTTCTAGAAAATGACCTCATGTTAAAAATAAGCTTTAAAATATTTTAACTATGTGGAAATATTTGCATGGGGGATAATTTCTGAAATTTCACTTCAAATGAGTCATAATCAAATGTCATTGTCATAAAGTAGATTTTAACATTGTTTAATTTACAAATTTGTTTCAGATATTTTTTATCATTAATTATGCTTAATTATGTTTAGTTTAATTTTAATGTAGACCTCTCAATTGATTTGTCTGATTTTAAAGAAATATGGTACATTATTTAAAGCTGCATTAAGTTTTCTGATTTAATTAATGATGTTCCTAATGAACAATGTTACATTTGGTTTAACAATAAAAACTCGAATAAATACAGAAATAAAAATAATTTCCCAGCAAGATGCAGCCTGTGGAATCTAATTTTAGTATGTGGTTACGTCATAAAAAACTGGGTCATTTAAACACAACTTACAAAACGGTGAAATACGATAAATTAAACACAGAATTTTATTAAATTTGTCATTTGTGACTTTGTAAGGGATACGTAACACCATTTTGAATACATTTGGATATTAATGACAGACAATTAGTACAATTTGTGAGGTTTCACCTTCGTTTCATTGGAATTCCCATACATCTGTGTGCATGCTCCAAGCAAATAATTATCATCGTTAAACATTTACCAACCTGTTAGAGGATTCCATTTATTTACAGCTTATAGGAATGAAATTTTAGAAAATGAATCTCACGGATCGTGATTAGAACTTAGAAGATATCTGTTTTTAAAAAAATATATTTTTAGAAAATCAAAAAAATTCAGAAAATTGAAAAACTTAATGCAGCTCTAATATTATTTGTGGGCTCTGTGTTATACAATCTTAAATGTAAAATAAAGTTAAATTAAATGTTTTAAGTTTGACATTGTATTTTTTTTTAAAAGAAAATGAAGTTTTATCTCCCTTGAATCATTATAAATAGTTTTAGATCCACATCTAAATGGAAATGCATCAGAACTGGCCAGTACTGGTATATTAGCATTTAAGCATTTTCGATTGAGTTTTTTATTTTTTTTTTTATTTTTTTATTTTTTTTATTGATTGTAATAATATAATAACTATATTTTTATTGTTATTTTTTGTAGGTTTCCACTATTCACAGCAATTTATAAAATATGCAAAGGCGAATTACCAGTAGATAAGTTTATGGATTGTTTAAAGAACCACCCAGAACATATGTAGTTGAATTTACACAGTAGTACGATAGATAGATAGAATTACAGTTTTTGTATTACCTCCTATGATCAACTGCAGAAATAAAAACATATTTATAAAAATAAAAAATAATTTATGCACAACAAAAAAGATTAATTAGATTTTTTGTTTATTTATTTGCTAGTTCATATCAAATTTGTAAACAATTTTAGTGAATGAATTTTTCTTACAGTATATTTATATTATTAATGGTTATACAACATTCAGAATGCATTTTGTTAAATTATAAATTAACTGGTTTTGTTGTCTGATAAATCTAGTATTTAATTTGTATAATTTATTTAAAGTTTTAATAAAGATTTAATTTAAAAAAACAACGATATTAAATGAAATTTATTTATTAGTCTTACACATAGTTGATTATGCAATTAATTACGTCATTAAATTTGGTAATTTATATTTGTGTTTAAATAATTACAAGTTTTTGCATGTATCTGAATCAGAGAAATTTAAAGTTTCTGTATGGTTAAGTAATTGAAAGTTTCAGAGCCCAATTGTTCAAAGCTTTGATAGTTAACCACATAGTTCATGAAATCTCAAAATGTTTTTATAAAAAAAAAAAAAAATCATGGACATAGAGTTATTACATAAATTTTTTTCTGTATGATAATAACTAGTTTATGCATCAACTTTTGAACACAAATTTCAAAAATATTGACTGATAACACTAAGATGCAAATTTTGGTCACCAACTTTTTGAGCTAACAGAGGCTTTGCCAGCTGGTCAGTAATTGGTCACCAACTGTTAAGCTAACGGGGATTTTGCCAGCTAGTCAGCTAGTTGCTTACTAATTTTATATAGGTGAGTTTTCTCTGTACTGAAACTGGTTTCATGTTTTACAGGGCTAAGGCATACAATTAATATCCGTGATAAACATTTATCCATGACATTTATGTCTACCTGTGTGTGCCATAAGAGGGAAAAAAATTGGGTTAAATTTTGTGATAATATTAACCATAATTTTAGATATACAATATATTATGTGTTAACTAATTTAAAATGATATGATGCATACATCATTTTGCTGTTGTATTTCAATTTTCACATATTTTCAATTTTAGGTTGGCATTTTATGTGTAGATCCCTTTGCTATATTACCATTATTCCCAAAAGCAATTTTTAAAATTACAAATCATTTTCCATATACTGTACTATTTTAAGAAAATTGGAAGATTTTGGATGGAAATATTTTGATAATGATGAATATATAAGTTTTCTCTTATATAACATGTCATCATGTTGGTGCAGGCTAATGAAACTTGAAAGTCAGACTGTACTTGTATGTGAGCATAATTTTCCAAACACATACGAGTCGACTTGATGATTTTAGTGCCATAGAGTAAAATGCTATGACCAAAAATAACAGTTTGGGCATTTGAATGGTGCAGTAATGGAGAGTAAATTTGGTCAATTGTGGTATTGCGTTCGATGAAAGATGTGTCTTTATTATTGCTAGGTATGGATAAATTGGATAAGCATTGTTTGTTAAAAAAAATATATATAGTGCTAATTGTTTAAATTTTATTTTTATGGTATTTCTATTTTTTCTTTACTTTTACTTTCATTTATTAAATTATTAATAAAATCTTGATATTTTTGTTTACTTTTTATTTTGTTTATTAAGCATATTTTACTTTTTTCTGTTCACTGTACACTTTTTTTTTTTTTTTTTTTTTATAATACCTTTATGCATTTTCTTTAAATTTCAGTTTTGTTTTTTATTTTTCACTTCAGAAATTCAGATTTATTTTTCGCACAGTTTCTTCATATTTCCTTATTTCACTTCGGCTTTTGGCTTTTAATCTTTTTATATATGGAAAAGCTTTGAAATTCACAATTTTTTAAAATACACAGAGAAAGATAGAGAGATAGATTGGAAAATGTGTTGAGATGCACAAGTGCTGTTCAGAAAATGACAATCATGTGAGATTTTTTCACTACTTTACAAGAATAAAACCAAAAATTTTTCATATATTTTTATAAATCAAAACAATTACAGTTTTCTTAGAATACAGGTGAAGTATTTAGATGACAAATTTGAAGTTTATTGATGTCAGCATTGGCCTGTTTGGAAATTGTAATCATGATAACTGATTAAGAACTGTCAGTTTTGAATATCTAACTTAAATGATGTAAAATTATATGGTAGGTGAGGTTTCAATTTTATCAGTTTAGTGCAAGGTAGATTTGTTTATTTAATATTGTATTCTGTTTGAAAACAGGGCTCCTTGTACACAGATTAATTCTTTGAGAAGAAAGACTTTGGTAAATACTAGTTCATGAGCAAGTGAGTTAATTTAATTAGTGTTGAAATCAAATTGAATGTAATTGTGCCAAATCAATAATTTTCTGTCATTATGCGCTTGGTAGTAAAATACAGAAATATAGGCTATGCATCTTTTTATATCTTTCATGAAATAAAAATCATAAACTGATTTGCCTGTTGCCAGTAAGTAATTGATAAACTGCAATACTTTCGAAAAATTATGTATCTATTTTGCAACAAAAACTTTTATTGGTTATCCAAGTAGATTTCATGTTGCCAATTTTAACAGTCCTGGGGTATACATGAATAAGATATTATTGTCTCTTGAATGAAAAATATTCTGTCTCCTTAAAATTTGTTTATATTGGCTAAAAGCCAATGTTTTTTATGTAACCATGGTTACACGAAAATCATCGTGACCAAATGTTTATATTTTATATACCCCCAAAAAAAAAAAAAAAATTTCATTTCCTATGTATACTGTATATCATGATTGCAATTATTGAAACGCACAAATTTTAGATTTGTTATAGATAATATGTACAAATATGATTCAAATTTTTAAAAAGGCCCAAGATTTCAAAAAAAAAAAATATAGATATACGACGTGATTTCAATTTTTGAAACGCACAATTTTTGGATTTAAAATAGTAACCAAAAACCTAAATCTTATTGATTGGGCATTTATGTTCATTTATATTAGTATAAAACTTTATATAGGAAACGTTACAGCTTTATTTATAGGTTTAGGGCATGAATAGCAAAATAATATCCATATCTTTTTATATAGGTAAGTATCTTACAATCAACTTCGTTAATATGTATATAGTTAAGAAGAGTGTATGTGTGAATCTTAATTGGTTTCAGTCTTAAAATACATGTGGGTGTAGAAAATATACTAGTTATAATGATGTAGACCATAGAATTTGAAAATTGTTGAATTATACTGTTACTGTAATAATGATAAAGGGCTTAAAAATGAAATTGTTGTAATTATACTGATTAGGAACATTTTATTTACATGTTGAGGGTAATATTAGAACAACTAATGTGTACACGTGTGTGAGAAAGTGTGTATGTGTGTTAGTGTTATATGTACAGTAAAATCTCTTTAAACTGGTTCTAGTGTTCGAGTAATTTCAGTGTGGTTTAGACAGGTTCTGTCTAGAATACAGAGCTGTCTGGAAAACAAGAGTTTTCGTTAATACAGAGCTGTGTGAAATACAGAGCCGTCAAGAATACAGGGCTGTCAAGAATACAAGGCTGTCAGGAATACAGAGCTGTCAAGAATATAGAGCTGTCAGGAATACAGAGCTGTCAAGAATACAGAGCTGTTGGGAATACAAAGCTGTCTCTCATTCTAGAACCTTTGTTTAGAGAGAATTTATTACAAAATAGAGTTGTTATATTTATTGGTATTTTTTTTTTTTAATAATATACAAAGAATTTTAGTTTGAAATATACTGGTACATGAAATAAGGTTAAATCTACCAAGTAAAAACACTAAAAACTAACCTGAAATGTAATGGGCTTCACTATTGTACCTTGTGATACATGTACTCCATAAATTTGTGTAGGCCTTCCTATATCATTTAAAATAAAGAATTGCAAGGCCTCAACGACTTTAAAATTATAAGGAGATAGTTTTCTAAAATTTGTGAAATATAATATTTTTTGAAACCGATATTTTTCATGTATGTATTCTACAACCCAATACATACCCAAAATTAAATATCTTTGACATTTGGAATCCACTGCCATGTTTAAGACTGAAGTACGACATTAATTTTTATTAGATTAATTAACCAATGAAAATCAGAATCTGTTTTTGAATTTATCCAATAATATTTTCAAATTGTAAGACATAAAACAAAGTTATTTGCATGTAAGTATCGTAATCATCATAATTATTTGAATTACCTCATGGTATATTTGATTAAGTTATCTATATGCGCAGTATGGTTATTGAATATTGATGTTGAATTTTTATGTCTGGCAGCTTTTGTTGAATAAAATGTTTTGTGGTTATATATATATATACAGAACCAGTTTATAATCAAGTATGTATATCCTACCATAGTGATTTGAGAGTAGTTAGTTATACACATAGATACCTATCTGTATAAAGGAGAGATAAAAACAATTATAGAATTTTCCTCAGGTCGAATGATCTTATTTAGTATATGCTACAGCCAGTAAATTCTGAGAGCGAAGTTTTGTATAATATTTTAAGTTATAAAAGTGCATCTCTAAAGCTGTTTGACTTTGTGTTATTTTCGTTTTCATACCTTTATTGTTTACATAATTATAGTCCTACAGAGCTTAGAATTTTATCCACCCAGAAAGTAAAATTTGTTAGGACAAGTGCTGGTGTCTCTCTCTCTCACACACAAACACACACACATACAGGCACACACACACATACAGGCACACACACACACACAGCACACACACACACACACAGAGGCACACACACACACACATACAGGTACGCACACACACACACATACAGGCACACACACACACACGCACACACACACAAATTCATCACTGTGCTGAATTTTTTTCATTACTGATGACCATTTAGAACCTGTGTTTAAATTGTCCTAAATTCTTGGTTTTTAAGTATACATGTATTACATACAAATTGGGTCAATAATCACAGATTTTCAGAGATTGAACTTAATGAAATAATCCAAAATTGTTGAAGTACAAGGTATAAATTGCAGTGTATCCACTTCTGAGTCAATTTTTACCTCCAGCTGGAAAGCCTTAATGTCAGATTGGTCTAAATTGGCGTTGACACAGAGGTCAGTTTGCCTCTCACTGCCACGATTAGAAGAGTAGAACCCCTTGGATAGATTCTGCCCCTGAGAAAATTTGTCGGAGATAAGTGGTTTTCTCCATTTATTATTGTTCTCTTTAGCATCCCAACAGTAGTTGCTTAGATATCAGTTTAAGAATCTTGTCGTGGGTGAAAAAAAAACCACAATATTACTCCTACAACTCTACCTTCAGGTGTTTATTGCAGTACAAGTATTAACTGGTAGAGTAAAACTGGCAAGTTGCTATTCTTTTTACAAAGAACTCAGGTGTTTAGAAATGAAAATCATATGGTTTCATCTTAAAAACTGATGTCCAATTTCATAGTAGGCATTGCATGGGACATCAGTTTTTTAGGCATTGTACAAGTGTAAAAAAAGGATTGTATTTGAATAATTCACTTGTTAATGGTGATATTTTGATATAAACTCTCTTCACATGGTTGTAATATCTCATTTTATTTGCTTACTCCTACAAATAAAATTTCATAATTTTTGTGTATATGGCTCTGGCAATTTACTTTCATATTCACAGTCTGTGGTCCAAGAGGAAGGGCAAAAAAAACCTCAAAAACAATCTGTAACCTATTACATGTATTCTTGTATCAAGAGTTAAACCACACCACTATAGATATTAAATCAATAAATGGAGAGAAACCAATGTCTGATTTTTCAAAAATATTTATTACAAATGAAATAGTACTAACTGAAATTACTGCATAATATGCTTTCCATAATTGCAATAACACAATAATAAATTGTTTGTAAGTAGAAATTTACAACAAGATTTATGAATATTTTACTCAGCCTGAGACATAATTAAAATTTCCCTGTCTTTTTATATCACGGTGTTGCTATAGTTATTAAAAATGTAAGAAAGTGTGAATTAAATGGATTTCCTGAAAAAAAAAAAACTAGTATGCCTCTAATTTTAAAATTCTTTCTGTATGTTACAGTATATAAATTTTTCACTAAAGCTGTATTTAATAAGATGAACAAAATATGTCAAAACTGAAAATTGTCACAGGTACTCTTTAAAGATGCCCATCAGCATGTGATGAAAAGGCTAATGTATGGCTGTGTCAACATATTATTGCAAGATTACAACAGATGTCATGGCAAAATTTAGTGAAACTAATCAAAACATCTTAGAAAACTTAAACCTTTGAATTTTGTGCAGACTCTAGTGCATTCACTATACATGTATTTTCTTTTTGATTAAAAATAAATTTTGAAAAATGAATACACCAGGCACTCCATGTTTCCTCCACCATTCCAGAACTGACCTGCCTCAAAATAAGTGAAAGATTTCTTGACTGGGGTGTAAAACACCATTACTCCACTCCATTGAAAAATAAATAGGACACTGCAACTTACACATTTTTTTCATTAGTCTCAAAAGGTTCAAACCATATGTATTATCATAAGCTTGATAAAAATAGTCTGGAATCAAACATAAACCAAAAATTTTAATTTTCAATTGCATTGTTGCACTGTGTATCAGACCCTTATTCTGTTGTACAACAAGTAAAAAGTAGAATTTTTCTGTATAATAGGCAAATCTGAATATAAAATCAAGAAACTGCATATGTTGATGAGTATTGTACGTGAATAGTCATGATGATACATGTACCGAAAAAGATTCAAATAAATTTAAACTTCATAAAAATGAGAAATATCACACCATTATCTCCCTCGTTAGGAAGTGTCTTTGGACATAAAAGTGCCTCTCAAAGGCAGATTACACAGTACCCTTTTGTTTACTTGTGACGATGATTTCACTTTTATATAGCCATAAGCATCCTTTCTACATGCCATGGTTTTCATTTATAATAGGTTAAATGTTGCATCTACAATATTATATTTCCATTACATGGAAGTAAGTGTTCAAATGGATAAAATTCACATCTTTTTTCCTGGATACCAGTTAACAAAACAAATTTTTCAAGCTTAAAAAAAAAAGATTCTCATTTAGAAAATGTGTCCAACTTTCAATAGATAACACTAGAGGACCATTTCTAAATAAAAAACACTTCTTAACCATTTTCAATTAAAAACATATGTGCTGTAATCCTAGCAATTTTTAGGTCCCTTTTAAATGTTTTGTTTTTAAGTGTAGCCAGAATATCAAATACAGTAAAATCTTTAAATAATGTCACTTCATAAATTTGCCATCTTTCTTATCCCCTATATTTTTGACATTCTGAAGTCTATTTCTTCAATGTCTTTCTAACTTTTCTGTTTTTCTGTTAGCAGGTTTTGAGGATAATATTTCATGTTTTTTCTTTATAACTAAAGTCTCTTTCCATTTACTTTTAAACCCTTTATCAATACCAAAATCTAAGTGAACAAATGGCGGTAATGAATCAAGGTTTTTCTGTAAACAAGAGCAGACGGCATGCACATGTACATGTTTGTCTTGGTTTTCAGATTCAGGATAAATAATCTTATGACGAAAAAAAAAAAGTATATCTCAACATAAAAACTTGATTAAGCACTTGTCTGCTGTCTGATGAAACAGAAATAAAAATATCCTCTCTTGAAAAAAGTGGAATCTTAAAAATAAAACAAAAATTCCAGATCTACAGTAACTTTTGAATTTCCTAATCCCATGATCCTTTGCAACCAAGACTTTTCAAAATGGCAGCATCTTCTCATACCCATGATCCTCCATCTCGGTTTTGTGATGTACATGTACTTGAAGATGTAGGTGTAGATGTGGATGTTTCAGTTTCTGAGTCAGAGAGATCATTGTCCGAGGAATTTTCATATTTTTCAGTCTAAACGTTTTTTAATTTCTTCAAGTCTTTTGAGAATATTTTGAAAATCAAACATTCCTCTTCTTTCACCAAATGGATCCTGTTTAAATACATGTATAATACAAAATTTGAAGTTTAAATATCAAAATGCAATTGGATTCACCTTCTTTATTCTTTAGTTTCCCACATAGCATGTAAAAGAAACGCAGAATGGTTGCTAGTAATTCTATATTAAGGAAACAAAAGAAATGGCTCTCAACAATAGAATGAACATGTTTCAACAGTTATGCTTCTTTGAGCACTCCAGTTTCCTCCACCAATGGAGAATTGACCGTCTCGAAATAAGTGAAAGAATCTTGACTGGGGTGTAAAATACCGATTACTACACTCAACAGTTATGCCGCCATTTTTCAGGTATTCAATAGACTGAATATCACCAGAATTTGTACCTCAAAGTTGTTGGTATTATTTTATAATTATTTAACTGAATGAAACAAGCAATTTTAATGTTTTCAATATTAAAATACATGTTAATTTTTTACTTAAACAAGAATTCCACTGATTTAAATGTCTCGCCTGGTTAGTTTTTGACAGAGTAGAAAATACAATGATTCAAACAATTACGTGTATAAGCCATGCCCACGAATGTGTCAAATAATTTGTGACATTAACTGATGTTATTAATGGCAACACAAATTAATGTGCATTGTTTTTCCTTGTTTTCTCAAACTGATTTGAAAGTTATTAAAAGCAAAGAATTGCATTACAAATTATTCTCTTATTTGATTTAGACGACTTATAAAAATAAATTATAAACACTGATTCTTATTTCCATTCAGGTTATTTAGAAATAATCTAAATGGACATTGTTTACACTATATTATTGTCTAATTTGTCAAACCCTGCTCTCCCGAACTTTGTGTAGATGAACTTAATACTTGTACAAACCTGCATAGTCTGTCCCTGTTGATGTAGATTATTTTTACATATAGATACATAATAATCATAATAATCAGGAAATGACTTCTCCATTACTTCTCTGAAATAACAAATAAAAAACCCTCTAGGTAACCTGGAAACTGTAAAAATCAAAAACTTGTGTAATATATAGAAGATGTTCCCAATTGCATACATCTCTTCTCTCTCAGCTTAACATAAAAAAAAAAAATAATATCTCAGAAATTCTCCAGACAAGCAGGCTGAGATGGTGTGGTCATGTAGTGCACAGTACAAGATAGTTAGCCTATCTAGAATCAATACACTGAATATCTCTGGCCATCAGGTAGACCAAAACTGACCAGGGATGACCTAATGAAACAGAACCATAAGTCTTTCAGAATGGGTGATATAAACCCACTGGATTTCCAAGCATGGACGGTGAGACTTCATTCTAAACTGGACAGCCAGGCCTCACCCTTGTAAAAGGAATAATCAAAGGCCTGGATAATCTAAACAGGATAATGATAATGATCAAAAATGATATAGAAAATGTGAAACGGAGGCCTGAATAATCTGAAAACCTGTCTAAATTTAATGTCTTACTTTTACGTTATGCTGCTGGGTAATTGAGCTGTGTAAACTGGATACCTGTCTAACTGAGTCTTAAAGGGGTTTAGTTTACACTGATTCAAATACATGTGGATGGGACACAAAATGTTGTATGCTGTTCTTACAATACAGATCTAACAACAGTTATTTTCCACAAGTAAATCTCTGTAAATAACGACCAGAGAAAGTGCATGTTTTTCATTTGTTTTGAAAAGTCATGAATTTAAGAAATGTCTTTTTACTACAATAAGCATGGTAATTGTAAAAATTTGACATAATTTGCACTTCATTAAACTTGTGTTATTTTCATACACTCTAAGGTTTTAGTCCAGATATTTATAATTCCTCCACCTAATCCTCCACCACCTCAATGAAGGTGAAAAATTTCACTGGAGCATGCAACACCATTGCTCGGTTCTATTCATAAATAGTAGGTTATAGTACTGTTAACACCACATCAGCAATTTTCAGCTTTTCACAACAATGGCAAGGTTATTAATCTTTTAGGATTAATCTAAGTTTTTGCATATGTGAGATGAGCAAGAGTGCATTATGGTCTGCATTGTACTGGCATGCAACTCAGTTCAACTTTTGTTACAGTGCCAGTTCAATGAGTCATCATGCCTGCTGACATACATGAACCATCCCCCAGTCACATTATTCTTAGTGCTGGATGAACCATTCAATACCCTGTACTAACAAATCCAAGCACCAGATGAAGAAGTGGCATCTTAACGTTATAAAGTTTCATGTATGACCTGGTCCAGTTCACACTCTGCAAAACCTCCTCCTCAATATAGGATTGTAACAGGAAAAGAGTTTTGAACCTGGGTACTAAGACTTGTACCTGTGCATTGTACAGCAATGTGTATTGCATTTGAATCCTAATAATTGATCAAAAAAAAGAGAGAGAGAGAAAATCCACCTCAGGTGAATTTAACCTTTTCTTCATGAAAGTTACATGTAAATATTGACATTTTACAGATATGTGTATCTTGTATTAAATTTGTTACCCAAGTACAATGGCTTCTTATTGCTTTACATATAAAAATATAAATGTAAACATACTGCAAAGCTTGTGGACAAGTACATTTTCCTTCTAACATATCACAAACAGCTACACGAAGTGTCTCGTGTCGAATAATTTCATTATATCTCATAGCATCTCCGGGATTACGTTCCTGTAAATATATTAAGCAAAATTTCAGGAAATTTATATAAAATTATAAGAAATAATCATGATGATAATATCAAGTTCAGATGCAAAAGCACAAGGTATATCATATACTGCCATATTTAATTTATAAATTATCATATTTTGAAAATTAAAACCAGTCTAATCTCAATACTTCTCAAAACTACTATCAAAGATTTTTTGTGTCCCAGCAAGAAAAATTTTAAAGCGGTCAAAATCAGGGATGTCCCACACAATCTGGAATGTATGGCATGTATGAACTTAACTTCTTTTTAGGGCAAACTACTTAATATTGTTAGTCAAAAGAAAGTGTAAGTTACAAACTTCGGTTTTTTTTCAATTTTAGATAATTATAAACAGTGTGGTCATGTTATGATCTTCTCTGTTGTGTAGTGTCTCTTTATCATTAATCTATCATTTAGAGATTTATATTTGTTATAAGGTTTCATGGTTTTATCAGGATTAACTTACCCTTTCAAAGCCAGGTTCATTGTGGTAAGGTTTTTCACTCATTAATGATTGGATAGATATCAAAATACTTGAAAGACTTTGTGCTGGGCTCCATACAGGTCCAGACCAAGTGCTGAAAACGGAAAAATTATGGTAACTAAAAGGGATATAATAGACTCAGATGAAGGCTACAAAATGGCAAAAAGATGGCTAAGCTCAACTACAGCAGAAAAAATACACACAATAAAAATACCAAAAATACATCAAAATACTGTTTTCAACTTGTCCAAAAGCTCTGATTCAGTGTGTGTTGGGACAATAGTTTTGACATACATGTATATATATTAAGGTATTGACACCCTAGCTAGGTCACATCTTTGCTTCTAATTTAACAAAACTTAACAGGTAATTCATTAATCTTTAACCATACTTATAATTACCCTATAATACTGAGACAAACTTTTCCATTTTTATACAGATTTGGATTAAAGCGGACTTGTCCATCTCCAGTGGTCATCAGTTTTACTCTAGGTGGTCTGATTGGATAATCTGGTGGACAGCGTATTAAGAAGTAGAAGAATCCTCCCTCATACGGAGTATCAAATGGTCCCGTAATTAATGCATGAATCTAAATAAAACAAATGAAAAAAAATATAAACATACTTTAAATAAGGGAAGTAACTCATTTCTGGTTGCTTTGACGAGATCTTGGGACAATGTATTAAAAATTGGCTCTCAATACAATGTATTAAAAATTGGCTCTTAATACAATGTATGTACATATCAATGCTTTCTTGGAGATCTTGGTTTAAGGAGACCTTTGGGGACAACAAATTAAGAAGTGGCATTTAACATGAACAATTCAATTTAAATTACAAGTAATATACAAAAATGGTTGTGTATTAGACTTTGAATTTACTCATCTAGTTTTTTTAATAAAAAACTAAGGTATTTGAGATATAAATGTGCACCGTAAATACCCACATGCTTTGATGTTAACCACAGAGAAATTTGTGGCTCCATGTTGACAACCAAATAGTTAGCTTAGAGTGCTAGCAATGACATGTTTCATCATAAATCTCATAATACTTGCCCAGTATATGTACTATTGGAGTAAAAAAAAAGTATGACATTAAACTTACATGGTCTTTCTGTTAGGTGAGCTTAAAGTTAAAACTGAAACCTCAAATACACAACATAAATCTTTTAATTTATAGTTTCAAGTACAGATGCACCTAAATGATCATAAAAATTAAAGTATTGTAACAGATTAGATGAATATCTCTGATAAAGCCACTGATTGATACCACATTTGTATCATGGTTCTTGCAATTTATAATTTCATTTTATTTAGTACTACATTTTGGAATTTTTCTATCTCAATATTTTTACCTTGGTCATATCATCTTTGTCTGGTACAATACACATACAGGGTGGTGGTTCATTGTAAATTGTCATAATATCTCTGTAAAAATAATAATGTAATAAAATCAGACATGGTTATTACATGCTGATCAAATCAACATTACCAGCATTAGCAGGGCTCCACAAATGCCGGTAGGGTCAATCGGTGGTAGGCATAGGGTATATCAACACCCCCCCTCCCAACGATCGGCAAAGGGCATCGATCTAGTCAGCTCTTGTATATAGAATTCAGGGGAGGTTATTATCTATCTATAAACTGGATTGATCGGGCCATGTGTATGTGTTTGTATACCCTAGTAGAAACAATGTTCACAGGTGAAGCAACTAGTATTAATTCAATTAACTTGTAAGGTATTAGGTAATTACCTGTGAATAGGGAAGTTCTTTGAATCGTGACACTGTCCTGAGTAATTCTAATTGTTAACAAGCTGGCATTAAAGAATTTTTAATCAGATTTTATCTCACTATTATGGGGAAAAAAGCTGATTCGGATATTTTTCAATCGGCTTTTTTAAGTTTGAATCAGCGTTTTTTGTCAAAAATCGGCGTTTAGTGAAGGCCTGTGCATAAGATGATGTAAATTTCAAGTCAAGAGTATAGTGGAGTAATGATGCTTTACACCCAGACAAAATTATTTCACTTATATTAAAGTTGATGGAATCGTGGAGGAAACCAGAGTTATTTATGTATTTCAAACTTATTTAAAAAAAAATTGTATTTCAAAATGTCATTGCAACTGATTTGAGAATTCAAATTAATTTCTTTGGTAATGATATTTTTGACTTTTTTTTTATTTTCAAAACAAGACCACTTGACCCTGTTAACATCATTGTTCTATTTGTTGTATTTTTTTCATTGATATATAAATGGAGAAGTGTAACAAGAGTAAGAAATACAGGTTTGATCTGGGATTGAAACCCTAGACCTCCCACACAAGAACTTAACTGCTTCATTCTTTCGGGATCTGGGGATGGGCCACTATATGGCCAATTGCAAGTCCACTTATAAGGGCCACAACGAACTGTAATAGGAATGGAAAATCCTACACCATCCAACATTGTTCTACCATGCCACTATACAGAAGTAGAGAAGTTTTTTTTTTTTTTTTTTTTTTGATTTTTATTGTTGTCAGAAAAGGCAAGAGGAAAGAGACAGAACATAGTCAGAAAAGGGAAAAGTCCAGGTAACATTTGGGCTTAAATTATTGGAAATAACTTACCTTTTGATTCTAAGTAAACATTGTTGAGATGGCTTTTCTTGGTCCCAATCTTTGCTTGCACAAGGGTCCCAAACAGAGCCCAACTGAGAAACAACTTCAAAGACATCACTTTGATCAAATGAGTTTAAATCAACAGTATATTCTGAGTCTGTACTAGCTGAAGCCATTTACGATTAGGCCTACATGCGGAAGTTTAAAGTCACAGATGAATAAATAGAACTAGCGCAATAACCTGATTCTACTTCCATTTTTAAGGATTTTGTTCGATTGGCAAATATACGAAATTATAGAAAGGGAGCTGAAGGCCATTGAAAAATACTTTGTATTGTTCAGACCTACAATTAAATCATAATATTTTCTCTTTGTTTTTATTTTGAAGTATGATTTTCCCTGGAGATAGTTACAAACAGATTTTGACCGAAATAGTTTGGCAATCTTTGTAAAAATCCGTATTTTTCACATTCTCGTATCGCTTTCCTTGTTAAACTTTTACATTTTCAATTGGTTTCCGATCCAATATTATGCTTCGTTCAATCGGCGCCATTGACATACAGTAAAGGACAGGGTCGCCATGATGGCTATTAAACAAACTCCACAAACCATAATCAACGAAAGAAAACGAATAATGTGTAATTTTTACGAATCAAAAGGTTGTTTATTAATTGTATACTTGTTAGATATGCATTTAAGTTAAAATATATCGGTACTAATTTTTATATATTTTCTTTGTGAATGTTCGGTGGAGACTGGAATGTGGATGGGAGGGGGGGGTCTCATGTTTACTATTGAAATAATTTATGTACGTGTGCAACTTCCTGTAATGAATCTTGTTTACCGAGATTTACAAATTTGCTATTAACGTTTTTCTACCCTTTTTGACTCATTTTACTTATATTGTTTTGTATTTCCTCTTCAGATTCTACTTAAAAAGCCACAAAAGGCGTCTTCAAATTTTTATGTAGAATTAACAAAAACTTCTTCTCTTATTCCTGAATCATCCATAATAACGACTATTATTATTATTATTGTGAATGCCTGGAGGGTCATCCATACCTACATTTATACAATGGCTAGCCTAGAATTCTCATGTTAGGATCTTCCCAATCTAGAACTAAATGGTTAGTTGAACTGAAGATCTTGCTTAAATAAGATAGTATCAGGCTTCACAGGTTATTCTATCTTAAAGAAAAAGATAAAACAAAGATTCTGTTTACTTTGGTACACATAACCAGTGGTTTTGTTTGCCTAAAATTACTACCAAATAAAGGTAGTTTCCCCTTGAGAAATAATACTAAATTTCCCAATTTGACAACTAAAATTCCCCAAAAGGCAACAGTGACACACAATCAAATAGTTAAAGTTAAATTCAGTTGTCCAAAACTGTTCTGACAGACAAAAAATGTTATTGTCACAATATAAGATCTTTGCAATGAATTTCATAATTCTGAGCGTAATATGTGACATAAAAAGGGTCCAAATTTTCCAAATGTGAAAGGTAGAAGGTAGTTTTTAAAAACCATAGCAAAATCACTTATAACTTGAATTACACCATAGGTCTGTCGCATTATGATGCACCTTTTTCTTATTTTTTCTAGGGCCCATAGATATGGGAAAATTAATGTTGTATAATGTGATTTTGAAAGAAAAAACTAATTGAAAATACATTGAAGATCTGTAGGACAAATTTAATGCCATGATAGTTACAATTTTTTAAAAAAAAATTTTAATATATGAAAAGTAAGAGTTAAAAAGTAGGAGAATGAGAGTCCATTTTTCGTCTCATTTGAAGCTGCATGAAGTTTTCCTATGCATAATATGTAAACAGCATGTTTTTTTCCTTGCCTCTCGTGAAAATATTTATACTTGGTTCCATGATAAAATCTTTACTTACTTACAGGGAAACCTCCTGCTGCATTGATCTAGCAAAGATCTTATTTTAGGACATTAATCATGTGATTCTTTATGGAAAACAAGACAATGTCAACAATCACAGCAAAAAAAAGCATTAGTTCAAGAGAGTAAAGAGCATGTATAAAAAGCAGTGTGGCTATGTTCCCTCTGAGCCTGGCCGATTTGAATCCTTGGAGTCAGTTTGTCCCAATCGTCCCTTGTTCTTTTCTTGGCAGAATCTGTTGTCGTTCTTGCATGAGCATGTTTTCTTTTTGTGGACATCATTGTTTACATACATGTAGAACTTTTGTATCTGCTCCAAGCTGATAGATAATATATAATGATCAAGTTGCCCCAATCTTTTAGGATTTCCATTTATTGTAGACTATTAAGAGTGAACTTAGGAAAATGAATCACACAGATCATAATAACAACTAATTTAAATCAATAAAGTAAAATATTTTTATAAAAATTTTTTTTCAAAAATGTGTAACCTAATGCAGCTTTAAGGCTTGACTGAACTGCACTGTTTAACTTCTGCAGAACCATGTGCAGTACTTTTTAAAATGTTTTTTACGTTATAATTTTTTTCTTTTTTGTTTTAGCTTGAAGATCTAACAGAATGATTGGTTGGATTATTGAGTAGGACAGTTGATATAAAAAGAGTGGATCCCCTGTATCAACTGTGGGTTGGGAGAGGTGAAATGCAGTCAACTGGTTTATTAAATTCAGCAACAAATGTACCAAATACTAATGAAAATCCTGCAGGCAACAATTTTGTTGTAAATTTTGTTGATAATAGAGCGCCGACGACAAGAAATATACCTCTGGATGGATGTGGCAGCTCCCCATTTATCCCAACATCAAAGCATTTAACATACACTGACAGTAGTGGAAAAGTAGTCAATTTCATTCAGGACATTAGGCATATGGATGGTTACAGAATTCCTAATGATGGAAGAGTTGGTAATGGTTTAGGTCAACTGCCAAAACCAAGTTATATGCTCTTTCCACAGCCAGCTCCAATTAGTTTTATTGGTGATTGCAATATCACTCCTGGAAATCTCGCTATTGGTATGCAAGGGCAGTCAGATATGATGTCCGCAGACAAAAATTCTGATTTGGACAGTGAAGATGCAAAATCAAAGAATAGACGATCAAAAAAAACTCCTAAGAGATTGGGCAAAGGTCAAGGTGGTGGTAATGTTAACCCTTCTGGGCCACCTGTCAGTTTACCAGAATTGCAACTTCATGAGAATGAAATGGGCTTACCTGTCACAGAAAACTTTATACCTGGTATGGATTTTATGAATAGTTTTCCGCAAAACAATGTGACAAATAGTCAACTTAATCAGAAATTTGGATGTTATTTGTGCGGAAAGCAATTTGAAAATGCCGCATTATTTGAGCTGCACAAAAAAGTTCATTTACCAGTAGGTGGAAATTTGTTTCATAGCAGCCAAAATCAATTTCCAGGAGGACAGCTTTCTTCCTATGAGAGGGTAATGTTGCAGCATACAATATATCACATCAAGGAGAATTCTGCCAGCAGGAATGTCAACATGACTGGTCATTTAAGTAATGTTAATACTGCCAGACCTTTTCGTTGCAATTTGTGCAATAGATCATTTTTGAAAAAGGCGAATTTGAATACCCATGTCAGGATTCATTTCCGTCAAAAAGTTTTATGTCCTGTTTGTAATGGGATATTTGAGACTAAACTGATATTGAAAAAGCATATGCTGGTTCATAGCGAGGAGAAATCCTACATATGTGATGTATGTAATTCAGCATTTAGAAGGGTTCAGGATCTGACCAGACACAAGATTGTTCACGACAAGAGT
The DNA here is from genome assembly GCA_029721355.1 of Tegillarca granosa. Lineage (NCBI taxonomy): Eukaryota > Metazoa > Mollusca > Bivalvia > Arcoida > Arcidae > Tegillarca > Tegillarca granosa. The sequence goes on along the minus strand of CM056609.1, from coordinate 26,328,106 downwards.
TTTGCATGTGAAGTCTGCGGAAGAATCTTTTCTAGAATAGTACACTTGGATAACCACCGTCTAACACATCAAAATGAAATGACGACCAGTCCTCCAACTCAGGTGAAAATCAGAAACACCTCAGATGTTTTAGCAGAACTTAAAGAAAACACAGATCTTTTTTCATTTGGTGCAATGGGTAATTCAAATTTACCTGGAAATTCCAATGCCAATGGAATTGAAAAGAAAAAAAGAGGAAGAAAACCTAAGAATCATACAACACAAAGTGGAGAAAATGGAGAAAAAATATCACAAAGCTACCAGTGCTTAGAATGCGGAAAAACCTTTAAATCCTCTTTTTATTTGAACACCCATCTTAGAACCCATACTGGCGAGAAACCCTTTACTTGTAAATTATGCAGGAAGAGTTTCACTCAGTTGTCTTCATTACAAACTCACTCTCGGATACACACTGGAGTTAAGCCATATCAATGTACCACTTGCGGAAAGAAGTTTTCAGTACGCCTGTATTTACAAGCACATGTGCGTACTCATACTGGCGAGAAACCTTTTATGTGCAGAACATGTGGACGGGGATTTACACAGCCATCTTCACTGACAGCGCATGAAAAGGTACATGAGAAATACAGATATCTTGAAAGGGAAGAAAAGAAGATTGATTTTTTAAATGTTGTTACTTAGTCAAAAGTGTGCATATATATACTAGTATATACCGGTATATAATTTTAAAATCTCGTTTTTGTGCCACTATTTGTTTAGTGAGCTTTTGTATTTTAAAAAGGTTTTACAAAACTCAAGTGGTTTAGCATAAAAAAATATACCTTTTGACTTAAAAACAGTGTTGAAGTATGCAATTTTGCTAAATTTTAAAGCATTTTGACTTGAAGACTATGTCACAGTATGTGGCAGTATGCGATTTTGCTAAGTTTCTGAAGTGGTTATAATGAGGTTTGTTTGTGTAAAATTTTATATGTACATATATTGTACTATATTATATAATATACATGTAATATATTACATGGTTTAGTAAAGCATGGATTTGCCAGTATTGATATTACAGTCCTCCACTTTTTTTTTTCTCCCAAGTATTTTTTATTGCAATCTTGAAATATTTTTGTCAAATATTTATAATCTTAATATATAGTTGTTCAAAGATTTAATGTACATTATATTTGCTATTGTTTAGTGACAATTTGTACTGTGTACGTGTATCTGTAGATGTTGGTACAATGTAGAAAACTAAAGTATATTAATTAACTGAGTACTTGTGAAAATATAAGAAATGTTATATTGTATAGTATATATTAAATATATATGTATTAATGTATTGATAGTAGAAATACGCTATTAATTATTATCTAGTAGAATTTCTGACAACCGAGCACTGTGTAAACTGAAATACTGTCAATTTTTAACAAAATTTTCAGTTTTGAAAGTGTTCAGTTTAGATAGTTTTTCCACTGTAAAATCTGAATGTAAAATTAAGGGTTTTCAAGTGATAAAAATAAGATTTTTAATTTGAACAGAGATATTTAGTGATAAATTACACTATTCCTTTTGTTTGTTCATTTGTGAGAGACAGACAGGCATTAGCTTGGAAAGAACATAATTTTTCTTTTAGTAGTGACTTCATTAGCTATACTTAGTGTCTGTCAACATGTCTAGTAGGACATTTCTAGACAAATGTTTATATTTTTTGTGTTTTCCTACTGTATTTTTATATTCAGTAGTATGTATAGGTCAAGGTGATAGGATACCCTCCATTTTCATTGAAGGACGTGTCTGTATGTGTGTGTTCCTTGGTGGTTATCAGATGATAACAGATAAGATTAGAGCAGATTTATAAAGGAATTTTTTTTTTCAAAATCTCCATAATGAATTATTACTAAAAGTAGTAATAATTGACTTGATCAGGTCAAGTTTGATTTTAAGCACTATCCTATAATCTTATATGTAGTTATAGTTTTAAAAAAATGAAAAAAAAAAAATGAAAAAGGTAATTAAAAAAAAACTGAAAAAAAATAAATTAAAATGAGATGGAGATGAAAAGAAAAGTTCAAATAATCAGATTTAATGTACCATAATATAAAGAACATTAATCAAAAAACTATTTTAAAAAAATAAAATTTTGGATGGGCATAAATTTAAATCTCCTATGCATTGTAGGGGTAAAAGTGATGCTCTATTTGTATCTTTTTTTTCTGGGCTTTAGCATGAAAGTTTTTATTTCTTATATGTTTAAAAATATTTATATAAAGTAAAAAATTATACATGTTATGATGACATAAATTTTGTTGTATCAGTTCCAGAATGAGTTATTAGTTATGTTTGTCTTGTAGTGTTTATTCTCTCTCTCTCTCTCTCTCTCTCTCTCTCTCTCTCTCTCTCTCTCTCTCATTTAAAAATATAAAATTTGTGATTACATTGCTTCAAAGTTTAAAGTATTATTATGCATATACATTAAGTAGCAATTTTTCTTTCGTTTTGGTATCCATTTTTTGAGTGTGTATGTATATATATTATTATATGACATTGTTCATCTGTCAGTGCACACATTTACATTTCCTTTTTGAATGGTAGCAGAATTTGAATGAATCTTGCCACATGTTTGTCATATTCCACATGTCTAAAGAACACCATGCATGACTGTCTAAATTTAAAGTTAAAATAAAGACATAAAAAAAGTTACATTGTAATTTTGGGTTTATGTTTAAAGGACCCTGTCAGCTTTATAACTAAGTCTTAAAAAATCACATACAAAGGATTTTAATGAAAATTGTTTTGAGGACAGTGTTGAGTCTTTGTCAAAGGGCAAGGTCACCAGGGTTAGCTCTGGCTCTTAAAAGATTTGAGCCAAGTCTTTATCCGATGTTAAAATTTAGGAGCCAATTTATATGTTAAGGAGCCAGAAAAACTAAGAAAAGTGACAAAAATGTAGTTCTAATCTGCTGTATAAATTGTTAATTGATTATCAGCAATTACTTTTTCATACTTAAAAAATGAAAATAAAAAGTCAGTGTTTTTCATCTGCCTCATATGGAAATTTTATAAAAACTTTAGAGCAAAAATATTAGCCAAAAGCTATTATTTGGAGCCAGAATTCATAAAAATTAGCAATTGGCTAAATTGGCGAATGGCAGAGCTAACCCTGGGTCACGGTAGGCAGAAATCTGAAATATAGGGTTAGTCTAGTCAATCTATGAAAAAATAGGGTCAAACTCAATGTAATTGCAACAGAAAATGTTTTTATGTGATTGTTTTTATGAATTGTGTTTTTATTCACCATAAAAAATCTGCCAATTTCAATCCAGTGGAATTTTTTGTTTTTATTTTTTGTTTGTTTTTTTTTTTTTTTTTGCCAATTGAAATTTCTATAGAGAAGGGAGATAACTCTGTATTGTGGTCCTAAATTATACACAAAAATTTTCAAAAACTTCAAGTTTTCTTAGATACTATATGAAGAACAACCTAGAAATTAGATAGAAATATATACATAGACTAAAAATAAATAATTTAAGACAATATAGAATGTAATATGTAAATAGAATGTAAAAGAAAAATTAAATTATTCTGTTGAAAGAATTGATGCAAAACGCTGATTAAGGGCATGTTGATGAGATGGAAAAAGATTTATTAACCTCAAATATATTTTGTTATACACAAAAATGATAAAATAAGTATATCTCAGGTTAAAAACATATCTTTTCTATACTTCTACATTGTACTTCATTACTTTGATTATTCTATTATTAATTCCTCATTACTATAGAAACATTAGATTGTGAAAGACTAAAAAATAAAATGCAACTGAATAAAAATGGGCCTATGATTTCACTTTAAATGAAATCAGAAATGTGGAATATACATATGGAATCAATTATGATTGATTAATTCCAGGGTCTTTACTTTACTTTTTGTTAATATAGCAAAAAACATATGATAATTGGACTAAAACTCCACCTGTTTTACAGGATATCTCCCTTGTCTATAGAACTCCCTATATGTCTATATGAATCTTTTTCATAAATGTCTGTAATATTGATATGCAGAGGAGGAGAGGATGTTTAGAAGCATGGAGTTTCATAAACATTTTATTGAAACACCTGATTGCATGCAAAGTATAAAGTTAAAACTAAAGTAAAATTTAAATTTTGACAATTTATCTAAATTAGTGTTAACTTTTTTATCTGAATGCAAATTGTATGTTTTTTATGATTATATATTATCTTTAGTGATTGTTTTAAAAAAATTCTTTTTCATTTTATTTAGTGCCATTATTAATATATAAAATGGGTTTAAGCTTTGATTATTGTTATATAATAGATGTAGTTCATGATTTTAGTCAGTATATATATATATATAATATAATTTATTACTGCATGTTATACTTCAAGTAGGTGTGAAAATATTAATTTATTTGTGCATTATAATATACCAATCCATAGATTTTTTTTTTTTTTTTTTTTGGGGGGGGGGGGGGGGGGGGCTGTGGCTAGGTAACCTAAAATGTGTGCTGATATATGTAACATTGGTACCTGATCACAGATCGTAGTGTGAGAAAGTTTTTCATATTGCATACTAAAGGACAGTGGTTCTTATTGTGAATTTCATTTTCTTGCACCATGCCAGATCTGACTGCATCACATTTAGGTAAAGAATCTTGTCTAAAGTGTAAAATATCCTTACTCCACTTCAGTTCATAAAGATAGGGGTTCAAATTTTAGGTCAATTTTCTTACCTGTTACTTCTGAGTGATTTTCAGTTTGACCTGTTATACTTTGTACCTTTTCATAAATATTCTTGTAAAAAAAAAAAAACACTAAAATTGGATAAATGTAAGGGCAAGAATTTCCACCCAATTTTTGACCCAGTTTGAACTTTGAAGATAAGTATTCAAAAGAAAGTTGATGTCTTCCTACTTTCGTTCATTTAGTTTGAAATCTGTTAAATTATTGTTTTACAAAAAATAATGTTTCTTTTGAACATGTGTGATTTCTTTTTTCTTTTCTTTTTTTTTTTTTGTTGTTGAAAGAACAGGATAATTAGTGCATAAAAAAACTTCATAAGGGAAACCACACCAATGGATGTAATATTGTCATGTTTATTTCCCGTATTCATCCAATGTTTGGACTTTTTATTCAATATTTTCATATTTTTTTTTTCTTTTTTCATGATCTTGGTTGCATTGGCTACATGCTAAGTTCATATTAAATGTTTTTCATGTAAATTTCTAAACGTATATTTAATTTTTTGATAAGTTTGGACTTTTATAATCCAATATTCTAAATATAGATACTAGTATATGTTCGCTTTATCTTGTTTCTCTTATTACACATATTTGTCGTTTTATGTTCTGCATTGTCTAATGTCATGTTCATTTTATAGTTTTCTCCGATAAAAATTTTCCATTTTTCTTCTTGATAATTGTAATGGAACCTGTGAAGACCCGATCCTGAGTAAATAAAAACCTGTTTATAGTGAGGTATTGTACTAGGAAAATCCATGTATGTTGTAGAACCACTGGCTTAATATTTGGTGTGAAGTCTTTCATAGATCACCATATGCATGGAGACCATTTTTGCAGAGTGCTTATACACCCATCTATATTTGATGTAAAAGAAATGTCCTGTTGTTTTATAGATGTGGGACCTCTGTGTTTTTTTTAATTAAATCTGAAAGACGAGATATTCAGTTTTAAGACTGTTGAGATATGTTCTCATATACATGTACATGTATTGGGGTTTTGTGTCAGGTTTCAAATTACATATTTATCAAACTGAAGTGGAAATGATCACTTTTTGTGAATACCATTTTTGGGAAAAATATGCTTACTATATTCTTTATGATCCATGTCCTTTGTACACTAACTATATTTTTAGCTTTTTCCATCACACTCGTGCGAATCTTGCAGAATAAAAGAATCATTGTAGAAAAAGCATGAAAGTAGAAAATTAAAAAAAAAAACTTTCTTCTTCATAACATATCATTTCTTGTGCATTAATAAAAAAAATTCAAAAAAGTTGGGTTTTTTTTCTGTATTAAATAAAAAGAATTCACATGGTACACAACAGTTATAAATATTGACAATAATTTTATTTGTTAGAAATAAGGCCTAAAATAAAATTTACTTTGTTTGTCGTTGCCCTGCCAACCCACTTGAAATCCCCCTAACCAAAAGTTTTATTGCCATCATTACATTCTTTTTTCTTTACTTCTCATACAACATAAGAAACAGTATTAAAAGCCAGTAATCCTGGCGAGTGAGACAACCTGTGAGCATGTTTATGTGGTAGTAAGGAAATTCTGCTGTGTTTCTCCATGAGAGAAAACACAAGGAGGAACAAAGAAGATTTTAGTTAGCAAAAAAATATTGTACAATGTGTTTTAAAGAGACTTATATAGCCAATTAAAACTTTTTCAAAAGTGTAATAGATTACGTTTTCAAAAAATATAATAAAATAATTTTCCTATCTACCTACCTGCATGTGAATAGCATGGGTTGGAAACAGCAAACAAAGAATTCTTTAAGTTAGGCCTAATTCAAACATAGATCAGATAAAAGGAAAGGCAAAATTATCTGTTCCACAGAGAGCATATGAGTAACCTTTTCAACATAGGGAACAATTTACCTGTTCCCAACAACAAATGAACTTGTTCAATACTGAGAACAGATATCAGCTGATAAAGGATTTATCTTTTCCACACTGAGAACATGTTATTTACCTTTTCCACATTGGGAACTATTCACTTGTTCCATACAACAGATGAATTTGTTCAATACTGACAAAAGATACCCAAACTGAGAATAAAGTAACCTTGTTTCACACCAAGAACGTGATTAACCTTTCCGACACTAGAACAGTTTACATGTTCCACACAACCAGTAAACTTGTTTTATTACCAAGAACAGATATCCATACTGAGAACAGAAATTTTGTGTTTCACAATGAGAATATATGATTAACTTTTCACAAACTGGGAAAAATTTACCACACAAAAATAAACTTGGTCCTTCCTTAGAAAAGATACCCATACCAAGAATAGAACTTTGTTCTACACTGAGAACATATGATTAATATTTCACACAAAACAGTTTACCTGTTCCATACAGAGACCATAATTGTTCCAAATTGAGATCAAACAGCTATACTGAGAACAAGTGATTAACATTTTCCAGACTGGAAAAAAAATCTGTTGAATATTTAGAAACATGTATACCTGTTCCACATGGCAATAGATTAATAGATTCACACACACACACACACACACACACACACCTGATCTGCACCAATCTGAAAAAGGTTAACAACTGCCATACTGATTACAGATTTACTTCTCCAGACTGGTGAAAACAATTAGTCATTCTTTACAGAACAGTTTCACTTGTTACTCACTGAAAGCAGGTTCCATTCTTCCACGAGGAAAATGGAGATGAAAACTGACTAGATGAACACCTTCATTCAAACCATGGCTAACAAATGTTAGGTGACTTTTTGGCCTCTTCTGCCAAGCTCAATTATCAAAGCCTTTTTCTTTTTTTTTTATATGCCTCTATAATTCTGTGTTTAGGGTGTAGTAGTATAACTATTTTTAAGAAGAGAAATTACCGGACTGACTAGATGAACACCTCTAATTAAACCTGTGCTGAATAATTTATTGGCACATACATGTACTAAAAGCATTGTCTTTACAAGGAGGCACCTGTCTCATCTGCATATTTTCTTCGGCACAGAGCAGGTAGCAAGTTCTTCCTCTCATTGCCACCTTGGTCTTACTCTTCAATTAGATGCTACTTGGTCTAAACATATATCTAACATCTACAAAAAAGCTTGTAGCAGAATCACCCTTCTACGCATGTTAAAGTATCAACTTGATAGAAACTATCTGTTAACAATCTATAAATCTTTTATTCGACCAATTCTTGAGTATGGTGATGTGGTATGGGACAATTGCACTGAGCAGGATGCTGATCTCCTTGAAAGTGTTCAGGTTGAATGTGCTAGAATTATCACAGGTCTTAAACAAAATTGCTCTAGAACTGTTCTTTACTTCGAACTCGGACTGGAATCCTTAGAGGCCAGGCACAGGCAACATAAACTGATCACTTTCAATGGTTATGCTCCTGCTTATTTGCAACATATCATTCACCTTTCCAGATGAAACTGGTTACAATTTAAGACACTCAAGTCAACTTTTTCAATTACCCCTTTGTCGAACCTCTTCTTATTTTAATAGCTTCCTACCATCTACAATAAAGCTATGGAATGAATTGCCGATTACAATAAAATCTGCAACTTCTATTGCATCATTCAAGTCTAAACTGAAATCATATTTTTACACAAGTGAAATAAATCCCTCTTTTAACTATGGTAGCAGAGTTGAGAATATACATCACTGTCAGTTGCGCAATTTTTCGAGCAATCTTAAGCGTCACCTTTTTGATCACTTTATTGAGAATGACCCATCATGCCCTAAGTGTGGATCCCCATCGGAAGATAATCAGCATTTCTTATTTGACTATGTAGCTTTCTCTCAACACAGGCAGAAATTATTTGATGCTATTAATTCTGTAACTGGCTTACCTTCTATAGACCTTCAAATTCTTCTCCATGGTTCTCCAGAATACTCATTTGGTAAAAATACTCTATTATTTCAAGCAGTACATACCTTCATTAAGGATTCTCAACGGTTTAAATCTAGTATTTCCAACTGAGTCACTCTTTTGTACATATTACTCTCTCTTTCTTAATCCTGATTACTCACATCTTTTGTTCTGTTATTTTCAACCTCTTTTGGTTGTTAAACTGATGGCTATTAGCTACTTTCTTTTGTATATATACATGTATTTTTCTTTCACTTTTTTCCTCAATTTGTTTTTTTTTTTTTTTTAGTTTTCTTTGTTTTTTGTTCTGTTCTTCTCTTTTTTTTCTTCTTCTTTTTTTTTTACATTTATTTTTTAGTATTCTAACAATCATATTTTTTCTTTTTTTCAATAGTACAGTTATAATATCATAATTATGGGTACAGCGCTGTTCATTATTATTATTATCATCATTATTATTATTATGAATGTTATTTTGTTTTCTGGAATTATATATATACTAGCATTATCATATGTACTCTGACTAAGGAGAGGACATATATAGGCAATGCCTGCTGTCCAATCCTATTCAAAACGAATGTTTGAATAAAATATTGTTTAAATTAAATGTACTAAAAAGCTCGTTTCCATAGTCTTTTCTTTCTATTTATTTATATCCACCTCTATTTTTGTATTATTGTGGAGTCAGGGATACTATCTTTTTAAATACTAGTACAAAATGTATATATGAGTTGCAGTTAATAGTTTATACTATAAAAAAATGCTGGGGCAAAAATAATTTAAACTCTTATTTATGGTAATGGGAAAAGAAATAAAACGTTCAATCAGAATTCAAACAACAATTCGTTACAGCTTACATTTTTTTCTGCATTCATTCTGAAAAAAAAAAAAAAAACTAAAAAATCTCTTTTTCAGAATTTTTTTGATTTTTGTTAAAACAGATTTTATGCAAAGTTATTGATATGTATAAACTTTTACTTGTATTAATTTCGCTTATTGAAAAAAACACTATATGTAACACGATTCCTAACATATCATTTTTCGTCTACTGGCACACACACACACACACACACACACACACCGCTTAAGTAAATGATATGGTTCAAATAGAAACTTATGTGTGTTAATATCAAAGATGTATTGATGTAAGAGGTCATTAGACCAACACAACTAAACAAGATGAATTAAACATTAAAATTTGTTGTGTCCAGCTAATTATTATTAAATAAGTACCAGAAAAGAAAAAAGAAAACCAGGGACACAAACGTAAAGAAACCCAAACCCGCCAAATTCACCACAATATACATGTACTAATTAAAGGCTCTGTTCTAGTGCGGAATTTGTTGGAGGATAGGTTGCAACCAACAATGATATCTGGTACATTAAAGTGGGAATTTTTGCATCTTGTAACTTGAGTAAATCGCATATTTTGAAGATTTCCATAATTATTTTTTTCGCGTCATTAGATCATATTCCATGTAAATGCAAGTTAACTTAACATGAGAGAGAGAAAAAAAAACTTCATAAATAAAAATGAAATAAAATGAAATAAACTAAATATAATGTAAATAAAAAAAAATAAGAATAAAAATTAAAAATACAAAAAATTTACGCAAAAATAAAACAAACGCGGAAAGTTCACAATTTACAGGTATACGTCACTATTACGTGCTAAACATCTTTTTATTATAGCAGTCTTTACAATTGATTCTGGTCCTTTCATCAAGATCGGTCATGGAATACATTTGGAAAATTAAAGATAGAGAGAGAGAGAGAGAGAGGAAAATGCTTAAATGTAAAATCACAATTCTGATTGCGTATTCTCAATATTTCGCGCTTTATTCTGACGGTTTTATGTAATATTCATATATTCTAGGAGTTAAATAACATTTAAATTTTTTGGCAAGTCCAGTCATTTTTTTTTAAAAGAATGTAATGATCGATGGTAGATTTTCCGACTTTTTTTTTTACTTTCTAACTCAAGGAAATTTAGTTGAATACATCGAAGAAAAAAAGTTAAATCACACGACCTTTGTATTGTTAATACAATTTAATCAATATGACCAGAAAATAGACGGGTGGGGGAGGGGCGGGGTGGAGATGGGGGTTACCTATGGTAACGATACCCCAAGTATGTTATAATCAAATCGTGTTTTAGTGTATGGAAACGAGAAAAATCACAAAATTACACGAACAAATAAATAAATAATATACATAATATAATAAATTAACAAATCAATCAATCAATCATTTACATGTCAGCGAAAAAAAAAAACGTTAAACGCCATCTTCATGATCATGTTGAATTTAATCTTGAAAACAAGAGGCCCATGGGCCTTAACACTCACCTGAGGATATTTCCAAAATTGTTTGCAAAGTGCAATGGGCAATATATTAAGTACGGAAACTTTAAAAGTTTTCTCATAAGAACTGTCACAAAACTTAATCAGAAATATCCAGTCACATTTCATTTATAAGTAGCCAATATGCATGAAGTAACTGAAGTGCAATGAATAATTACCAAATCATTAACCAATTTCAATATACTTATGCAGCTATGTCCTTGACCTTTTAACATATGACCTTGAATCATATATCAAAACGGTCGTCATGTTAATACCTACAATATTCTAATATACATGCCTGCATGTCTTCTTATGCAGTCTTCTTTGTGACCTTGGCCTTTCAACATATGACCTTGAACCAGATATCAAAATGATCGTCATTTCAATACCTACAATATTTTAATACATGCCTATACAAAAAGTTAATAGTTTTCAAGATATATTGACAAATATATAATTTTTGGCAATTCCCCCACTAAGTGCCTTGTCATTTCCCCATCCTGAGCCTCATGACTACCATTTGTGAAAATCTGAAACTTGACAGTAACCTAAGAATGTTACAAATGAAATAACTAAGGTATATCTCTTCTACATTCAGAGAAGTTTTTCACATTTCTTCAGCCAGGCATGATGGTTTCCAAGTTTCATTAAAACTGGCCCGGTTTTGGATAAGATTAAATGTAAAATGTTTACCGGCACGACACACAAAGATGGATAGCAATAGCTCAGGTGAGCTAACAATCTGGTAAAGAATAAAGTGTCCAAAATTCAAGAGGCTAAAAAGTTCCGGTGGTATGAGACAAAGTCTTTTTATTGATATACACATGTATATAATTATATACATGTATACTGTATATTATATAAGTAATGACTCAATAACAGCTGCAATCACACAAAGCAGTGATGTCGCTCTTGCTATACAGTTACTATATTGGAACAATCTAGTAAAATTAACATGTGCAGAAATGTGACACATGATGAAATCTTTGGAAACTTTTTCATCTATTTATAAACATGACCACACTTGACGAAATGTTCAGAAATGTCAAACGTATCCTTCTCAAATGGAACCTAATGAAATGATCCCATACTGAGCACATAACTTTCATTCGGTAAATATCGCTTATGCATGGCATATAACTTATTGACGTTCTAAACATAGTGACAAGTATGGTGGCTTATTTCTGACACCGACATAATTTTAGTCGACATAAAAGTATCTCGACTTGTCGACTTAATATCTTGACAAGTCGACTTAATATCTTGACAAGTCAAGATAATATCATGGAAGGTTGTGATACCAAAATAAAAGAAAGTTGAGATACGTAACACGACTTGCCGCAATAAAAATAAGTCGAGATATCAACATAATTGTCACGACTGGTCAACATAAGTATCGCGGCATGCCGTGTTACTTATATCAACTTTTTATTTTGGGATCACATCTTTTCATGATATTATCTCGACTTGTCAAGATATTAAGTCGACATGTTGAGATAATTTTCATGTCGACATGTAGGAGTATACCATACCATCAAATTTATGTATTTACACTTAACACGTGAAATAAAAGGGATATGCATTCAAACTCCATATACAACATAATATTTAAACTCTTTATATTATTAACATTTAAAATTGTTTAGTGTGGGTTTATTTAACAAAACAAAATATTGTCACATAAAACTTTTAAAAAATTTATAGATCGGAGAGACAATTAGTAATATTTGAGATGAGTGTACACTCAACAACATTGAGTGAATGATTGGGGTAGGGGTAATTAATATAAAGCAACATAAAGCAATATAAAGCAATATAAAGCGGTTTTATTTTCCTTGTTTTGGGGTTTTTCCGTTGAATTATGGTTTCTTACAACATATAACACTGTTTAAAATAAATTTCAATCAACTTTATAGAAGAAATATGCGCTTTATACTCATTTTTTTATCGATATTACAATATTTGCCGAGCCGCCATATTTCCTTAAGTGCGCATGCTCAATTCGTGTTTCCTTATGAATGAACTACCGAAAGATGGAACACCTTTTTTCCTTTTAGACTTTCCTGGTGCCGTAAATAATTAATAATGTCCACAAAATTTATAATAATAATAAAATAATATAAATAAAAATTATAATAATAATAAAAGTAATAATTTTGCTTTATCATTTTCTTATGCTTTTCGTTTCTGTTTTTTAATAATTAGAATTATAAAAAAAATAATAAATAAATTTTTTCACAGGCTTCCCTTTTTTAAAAAAAGAAAATTTATTTAATTTTATAATTATTTTTTAAAGTTCAGTCTGTCAGCACCAGAAAAGTTTAGACCCCTTTTAATACTTAACTAAAGTTATTAAACTAGTGAAACTGAAATAATAAATGATTTATAAGTTCTCCCGGGGACCAAAATATTTACATAATATACAAAAAGTATGATACAATATGTGCGTGTGCTACAGGCACAGCACCCGGACCAGTATGTTAAAATAAAAATAAGTACTGAATACGACAGATGGCCTTATGGTAACAGATAAAATAAATAAAAAATAATAAAGTCGGGTGGCGCACATTTGTACGTGTGCTTCAAGCACAGCACCTTGACTAAGAAGTTACAATACAATAAATAATAAACTTTTAAATCTTAGCTATTTTGGGTAAGGAAATCGAGCTCTTCGTTTCTGACCCGGTTTAGTGGCAATGGCCCTTGTTTTAGGGACTTGTAATAGACCATCGGTTGATGTGACCAGTTTCGAGTTTGAATGCTTGAATTCATAATTTTTTTTAAGTATGCTATCTTTCTCATGTTCCGATTTCCGTTCCAAATCAGTTTCTTTAATTTTTAGGTACTGAAATTTAGGAGCGAGTTCGAATTCCCCAATGCCCTGAATCGCTATTTTAATTAAATTTTCCTGAAATTTAACCTCCCTTTCTAAAACTTTATCAAATCCGGACACCTTTGAGGTTTCCATTTTATAGCAGCTTTTAATGAATGATTTATCGAATCGCAGTTCAGTATTATTTTTCTAGGAAGTTGAAACTTTCCCACAAACCTGTCTTGTTTCGAATCCAAAATTCAGAAGTTTTAAGATCAAAATCTAAAAGTGTATTGGAATTAGATAAACTATTGTCCCCGAACAAGTTGTCTGTAATAGGCCTAATTTACACACCTGACATGCCGATTTTACGACGAAGATGATATTAAACGTTATTTCCAATATGCCTAGTGCATAACGTCATATTAACCCAGGGAAAGGCTGATTTTAAAGCCTTGATAAGAGCTTTTTCCTCATCTGTTCCTATTACCAAATTATCCAAACTTATCTCGGTATGGTTTATTTTTGCATTTAGAATTCCCGAAATATGCGAAAAAATCTCTGGTTTGATGTGGACTCCTCATCCCAGTGTAAAACGATCAGCCCTAGAATGGCAGGACAAGTAGATTTAGACCTTTTTGTTAAATTCGTGATTAATTCTATTCGTCGGTGCATGGCTTCCCATTTCCATTGTAAATCTGCTTGTACGCAATTATATCTAATTAATCTAATTATAAAGGCTATAGGTTTATGTAAAAATAAACTAAATAAATAAAGAAATGAAAAAATAAGAAAATAAATCAATTTATAAAAATAATATAATATAAAAATTATAAATAATAAATTATAAATTATAATTTTATAATTTGATAATTATAATTATAATTTAGATTTATTATATACAAATTATACATTGAGAATTATTATATACAAATTATAATTTAGATTCATTGTATAAAAAATAAAATTTATATTCATTATATAACTATTATAAATTATATAAATTATATTTTTTAAATAATAAAAATTGTAAATAATATTTTATAAATAATAAAAATTGTAAATTATATTTTATAAATAATAAAAATAATAAATTATATTTTATAAATAATAAAAATAATAAATTATATTTTATAAATAATAAAAATCATAAATTATATTTTATAAATAATAAAAATCGTAAATTATATTTTAAAAATAATAAGTATAAAGTATTTTTTTATATATCCTTTGAACTTTTGATCTTTCATTTTATTTTAATCCTTCAGTAATCACAAGCGCGCGTGTCGGTTTTGGTCATAAAAGTCGGTTTTTTCATTGGCGGTTGATCAACTTAAAAAAATCATAATTTACGGCACCAGGAAAGTCTTTGAGGAAAAAAGGTGTTCCATCTTTCGGTAGTTCATTCATAAGGAAACACGAACTGAGCATGCGCACTGAAAGAAATATGGCGGCTCGGCATATATAGTAATATCGATAAATGAGTATAAAGCGCATATTTCTTCTATAAAGTTGATTGAAATTTATTTTAAACAGTGTTAAATGTTGTTAGAAACCATTATTCAACGGAAAAACCCCAAAACAAGGAAAATAAAACCGCTTTATATTGCTTTATATTGCTTTATGTTGCTTTATATTAATTACCCCTATCGAATGATTGTGGAACTGGATTCTTTACACATTCTGGAAAACGAATGTTATTTATTTCAATTGCAGTTTGGTGTCTGTCTGTTATGTCATGATACAATGTACCTCTAATGAATTTCATTTTTTCATCAGAAACATGTTTCTGGTCAATCATGAAACTAATTGCTTTTGACATCTATAGACCAACCAACATGGGTTTCGCTCTTCCCTCTATAATTAACTGTAGCGGTCGATTAAGTTTTCACCAATTACTCCGTTTTTCGTGTAGTTTTGGTCTGGTGGGTATTTCAGGCTGAGCGCAGAAGGTCCAGGGTTCGATCCCCTGTCCAAAGCTACATTTTTCTCTTTCATATTACAGTTGCATACGAACAGTGATATTAAAACGTTTTAAATGTCGCTGATACAACAATGCCTTTTTTTCTCAACATTAGGATTATCACCAGCGACATTTAAGCTATGACAGACGTTTTAAATGTCGCTGTTATCACCAATTGTTATTCTTACTTTTTGTACATGTTGTGGAAAGAATAAATATAACATTTCCTTTAAATGATTTAATAGACAATAATGTTTTAAATGTAATTATTAATTTTAACTTAGCTTTGATGAACTTTTAGTGTATCATAAGTCAATATGGCTGGGAATAATCATGTGTCAGTTTATTTATGCTTGAATGTTTTTATTACACTGATTTCTTGTGACACTTTAATAAACTAAAATTATTATTATAATAAATTAATAAAATTGATTAAAACTGTTTTTAAAACAGAAATAATTAGTTTAAATAATCGGATTTAATTTTATCGAAACATTCTATGATTATGGAAACCGTTTGTCTAAGCAGCGACATTGATTTAACGTTTTAAATGTCGCTGGTCTAAGCTTGTTAAATTTTGATGGGTCATATTTCAGATATGTTGGTTATCAAACCGGAAGTAAATCTACACGTTGTTTACTTTTTACTTGGGTTGCTAGTTCATTGTGCAAGTGTTTACATTATAAATAAAAACCGCTGTAGCAGTAAAACTTCAGTGAGAATGCAACTGAAGCAGAATTAGGATTTCAAAGACTGTTTTTTGTAAATGACAATATTTTCATAAATTTTTTAATTTTATTTTTGTTAAATTGATAATGCCCAGAGGGAGGGGTAGAGGGAGGGGGCGTGGACGAGGAAGAGGACGAGGTGGTGGTCGCGGTAGAGGGAGAGGTAGTCGATCAGGCTCAAGGTCCCAGAGACCCCAGACGGATAGTGCCAATACTGAAAAAGAAGTGAAAAAAGAATTGGATATTGAAAAGGATGTCCAAGGCTATTTCGTTGGGAATGTTTCCACTGACCAACATTATGAAGGACAGAATTTGAACAGAGAAAGATATGCAGCTGGTATTATTGCTTTACAGAACAATGGCGTTGAAATAGCACAGAGTAAGTAATCATTACGCTTTTGTCAAATCATAATACACTTATCAAAACCCATTTATATATTTCAAGTTTCCTGTTTCAAATCGATCTATTTTAGTTTATGATAAAGATGATTTATAATATGTACACAAAATATTAATCTTAAGCAAAAATTATGATTGAATGTCATCATGTACCAATGAATAAAAAAAAAAAAAAAACATTTGACCATATGCATGGTTTATGCTACTTCATTTCCCCACCTTGGAAATTAATTGACTGTAATTTGTTTCTGTATGACATTTACAATTTATTTTAAATTCATTTGATTTTGAAATTGAGATATAAATTTCAATATATATATATATATATATATGTATGGTTTGTGTGTGTGTGTGTGTGTGTGTGTGTGTGTGTTATTAATACTAAACTGCATGAAAATTGAAAATGTAAGGCACCCATTGCTATTATTTATGAAGATAACGTCTCTAAATTTATGGCAAATTTTCTCAGAACATTGAACAAACAAATAAATATAGTGTTCTCTTGTCACAAGTGGGGCCTCAGTGGCCAAGTGGTCTAAGCACGCCCACACTGATCACAGTGCCTCTCACTGCCTGGGTTTGAGTCCCACTTGGAATAGATCCTAGTGTGAGAAAGTTTGTCAATTCGCTTGCTGAAGGTCGGTGATTTTCTCCTGTCACTCCAGTTTCCTCCACCATCCCAGAAATGACTGTCTCGAAATAAGTGAAAGATTCTTGACTGGGGTATAAAACACAATTACCCCACTCCTCCACTCTCTTGTAACAATGCTAATGCCATATGATCATTTAAGATTGAAATCGATTCACCATTTTATTTCAGATGCAAGAATAAGGGCATTGGCCGCAGCATGGTCAAGGAATGATTTTGATTTAGCAGATGCCTTTTTACAAGATCGTAAAAGTTTTGGACTTGTTGAAGTGTTGAAGGCACTTCAGTTGTTAGATTCTGGACGACAGGCAAGAGTTAAAGAAAACAGCTAAAAAGATTACAAATAGGAAAAAATAAAGTCCTCCCCACCACCATCGGGAAGTTGAAGAGAGACATTGACAATTTAAATGCTTTGAAACCTCAGGTAATCTTTTAACTAAATGCACACTAAAACTTGCAATAACAATCATCTCTATTTAATCACATGTGTATTAAAAACAGTAATTCATGACCCATTTGCTTTATGTTTCAACCTAACAAACCTTTTTGTAAAGGTTACCTGCCTATAAAGTCAGCATTTGTGATGGTCATTGTATTTTTATTTTTTGTATGTAGTAAATTCCCAATTTATTGCCACCATAATATCTGTTAGAGCTGGGCAATTTATGATTTTGACAATAGATGGAACAAAAAGTGAAGAGAAAGACTTTAGGATTTTAAAATAATACAGTGATATAGGAGGTCATATAGGAGGTCATATTGTTTAGGGTTTTAGATTTATTATTAATAATATGATTTTTTTTTCAGCATGGCTCAGCCAGTGGTGCTATCTGTAAGCATGTCAGAAAGTGGGTTGCAACTTTTTCAAAAGAAGAACTTGAATTCTTTGCCTTACACTTGCCTAAAGATCCATGGAAAAAACTAGCTGATTTATGTCATTTTCACCCAACAAAGGTAATTACAAATCATTTGATCCTGTTGGTAATATAGTTATCTAATCAACTCATCAATTTAACAAACTGAACATGTGCTATAAGTACCTAGACGTGATGTTTTAAAGTGAACACTGATTGTTCTTAGTATCCCTTGCTGCACAGCCTAGATGGTTCAGTGGTTAGAGTATCTGTCTCTAGACCAGAGGGTTTGAGGTTTGAACTCTGGATGGGTCATACAAACGTTTGAGGCACTGCTTCCTTACCTGGTGCTTATAGCATTAAGAGTACAGAGTATCGACTGGTTCACAATGGTCCAGGATATTGACTTTGGAAGTGGTAGGCTTGTTTGTGGCATACTGACTGGGTGAGCTAACACCTAATCAGAATTCATCTTAAGTGCACACTAGTATGAGCTTGCACAAGTACAATTTTCACTTGATAAAAGTAAGTGTTTTTCTCTGGTTACTATAATTTTCTCCACTCAGAAATGACAATTTCAATATAAGTGAAAAATATTCTTTAGTATTATAAATAAAGAAAAAATGCAAGGCTTGACTGGCCCTTCCCTCACCATAGGAAAATAATCTTGACTAGACTCACATTACATCTCTATTGATACGTCAGTCATCTATGATATTAATTATCTTTACATTCCAGGATTTTCAAAACCTGCCCTGGTTTTTACCATTCTGTTTCGGTGGTGATGCTCCAGAAGACACCCTCGTACATCGTTGTAGAAATGTCACAGCAGACAATGTAAACCAGTTAGTTAAGGAGTATGACATTCCATACAGTCACATTAAACAACTGAAGGACTCTCTTGATGAAGACTCAAAAACGAGGATAGCTGGATATGAAGCCAAGTTAGATACAGTGCTCTGGTGAGTAGTATAACCATGCAACCTGTCTAAATGTCTAAACAAAACTACATGAAACTTGACCAAAATTTGTTTCTGGTTGGTAAAACATGCTACATGTATATTACAATATATTGTAAATGTGCATTACTTAAACACATGCTTATAAGTCCATGTACATCACTTGAACACATGCTTATGAGTACATGCACATTACAAACACATGCTTATGAGTACATGCACATTACAAACACATGCTTATTAGTACATATACTTCACTTTAAAAAATGCTAATGGGTACATGTACATTACTTGAACATGTACTAATGAGTACATGTACATTGCTTAAACACATGCTTATGAGTACATGTACATTACTTGAACTCATGCTTATGAGTACATGTACATCACTTAAACACATGCTTATGAGTACGTGTACATTACTTAAACACATGCTTATGAGCATATTTACATGTACATCATTTAAACACATGCTTGTGGTCTTACATCTCCTAAGCACATGCCTTAGTGTACATGGATAACCCTTTAGCATTAGCTTATTTATGTACATTACCAAAACTCATGCTTAAAATAACCATACAGTTGACTGAAACTGTTGTGAATTTCTGAAGTCTTGCTGATAGGGAGTAAAACAATATTCTACCAACCTTGCCAACCATCCTGTTAATTTTTTTATATATCCATCTAATTACTTTACAAATTAATTTCTTTTTCAGGTGGTATGAGGATCTGGTTTCTCCAGAAGTAGACAAAGTGATTTTACAAAGAGTGGAAGATAAACATGGTGTTGATCTACCAAATGGCAAACTTATAGAAAGATTATTGACATTTAAAATGATACAGAATAATGTTCCATTAAAATACAATTATTCTAATAGAAATACAGAGAGAAAAACAGACCCAACTAAAGCTCCATTTTTAAAACATCTCATTCCAATGGCTCAAGAAAAAATTAACACAATTAAGTAAGTGTAAAATACCTATTATATTAAAATTTTAATATTGAAATACATGTTCTGAAAACTTGAGAAATGTAAGCAGAAATTGTATTTTTTTGCAATTTTCAGTTTTCCCATTATTTCATAAAACTATGCTTATTCTTTATGGAAAGATCACATCAGTTGACTACTAATATGACTTATTCTTTCATAAAAAATTGTCAGATTGCATGCTGTAGATCTGTATTTTCTCAGGGTTCTGAGGTTTCTTGCACCATCCTTGAGCTGACAGCCTTACAAAATGCTTGATGTGTACATTATAAATTGTGGATAACAAAGTGGAACTAGCTTATTACATTACTCTTATATAAATACCACATGCTAATAGACCTTCAGCAATTAATCAAAATTGTTATTGAACCTTCAAACAAAGCTTAAAGACCACTTCCAATAAGATCAAACTTAAAGGTTCTATTTCAAGGTCAATATAGACAGGTTGGTTGTATTTTAAAGGTCAATGAGATAGTTTAAATTTGCAAAATTGCATTTATAAAGTAGAATAACAGTTGGATTCACAAACAAGTGAACAATATACATGTATAAGATTTTATTTAACAGTCGTAAAATTATATAAAAATACTTGATATCTTTATCTTTGAAACTTATTATTTAGAAATATTAATTTTATGAGTCAAATTAAAAGAACGAAAATGTTTAAATGACCATAAATTTTCATTTTGTTTTTGTTTTAAAATTGGTATGAGTAGGGTTTTATTTATTATGATTTTAAAGGCACAGTTCTTGCAGTTTATAATAAAGGTGCTGTAATTTAAAAACTTGACTAGATCTACAAATTGTAAACGAAAAATTCTGACGCATGGTGAAGAAGGAGTACAGATAGGGATTGTAATATAGAAATAAATTAAATAATAGTATTATCTCCAAAGTATAATATCCAGAAATAACTTATTGATAAATAAATATTTGTCTGCTCTATTTTAGACTACCTCTGGAATCACCCATTGTTGTTGTTGGTGATGCATCTGGCTCCATGGAAGTAGCGATAAGAACAAGTTCCATTATAGCTGGGTTGTTAACTGCCATCACCTCCGCCAAACTGTGCTTTTTTAATACAGAAAACAGGTTCCCAGATTCACTGCCAACAAATATTGAAGAGGTAACTTTAATTTAACTTTAATTTATATATACATTTCATTATATATGTGTGGTTTTTAATGCTTAACAGGTTGAGGAGGGAACATTTAGGGTAAGATTATGGTGTAAACCTAAACACTATACATTTTACAGGCTAACGTTTTAACAGCTTAGCTTTGCAGAGGCATATATATATATATATAGAGAGAGAGAGAGAGAGAGAGATTATATAAATGTTAAAATTGCAGTCAAGAGCCTTTTATTTGATTCCTATTTGCAGTAGTTCCTTAAATAAGTTTGTCTATTTGCTTAGTAAGGGTAAGTGGTCATTATTATGACTAAGGTTTTATTCAACCCCCCCCCCCCCCCAAAAAAAAAAAAAAAAAAAAAAAACTACCTTGATTTTGTATATATATATATATATATATATATATATATATATATATCAGGGCTCAGGAAAACTTTGACTGAGGTGTCGGACATTTTTTTCAAAGCAACTGTACCGATGCAATGAAATAAGCAAAAAAAAAAAAAAAAAAAAAAAAAAAACGTTGTTACCAACTATTAATTTAATCAATATATATCAATAAAGTAGATTTTAAAAAGGGTTTAACTACCACGTTAACTAAGTATATATGACCCAGACTTATGTGTGTCCGCCCGCATTGTGTTGATTTTGAACTGTCGGCGTTGACGACACATGGTTTGACGGCCATCTTTGTTTATTGACAATCGCGCATTTTCGTTTTCCCGAAGTTACACGAACTTTGTTTAACCTCGTTTTAAGGACGCTTTGATTTTATTTAGACTTTTTAAAATTATTTATTTATAACTAAAAAGTTTGCTAAGACCGTACTATGCGCGTTGTATTATTATTAAACATCCCGCGTGGAACTCTTTGAAATAGTCCGACGACCATGACCTTTAAGGACTCCGATTATCAGCTGTTTATGGCTTCCGTCTGTCAAGCGATGTGATTACTTAATAAACAACTTATCAACAAAAGTGATGATTATTCGGATGATGAAACAAAAGGAACAGATTGAGACCATGGATTTTAACTGATTAATAAACAAAAGCCTAATTATTAGATCTGTAGTGTTTATTGAAAATGGTTGACAGGTGATAGCAAAGAATACTCAAGTGAAATAATGACCGATAACCATATTTATTTACGTGTCCGATTAACTGAATTCTATTTTAAACTAAAAATGTCCGACAAGCTATATTTCACATCGGACAAAAATATTTTTTGTCGGACATGTCCGGCAAATATGACCGTTTCTGGAGCCCTGATATATATATATATATATATACATGTATATAGGTAGTTTCTATAATAATAAGTTCATCAGGATGGAGCTAGTACTAACTCAGTAATGCAAAGTGTCTGATGGTACAATGCTCGTCCTTTTCTTAAACATCAATTAATCCCAAGGTTAATACTTGTTAAATGAAATAAACCGCCAAGCAAAATTACTGTTGCCTATTCTTTTGGCAGCAGGAACATCTGAAGCGATGTAAAATTACATAGTATATTCAGGGATATACCATGCATTGTTGCTGACTGTTATAATAGTGTTTTAATCATGTCCATTTAAGCAGAGAACAAACCAACATGTGAGGAACTGCTTTAAGTTTGAGGTAAAAACTGATCTCAGGATTTAAAAAAATTGTAAATAATTCTAAGATGTCATGCTTAGTCTAGTGAAGATTTTTTGCTGTTCCATTAACAAAAACCATGACAAGGAATACAAAAGATTCAAATTGCTAACACCATGACTGGGCTGAAAATTTAAATTTATCAAGGTTATCATATATTTTATTTATTTACAGGTGCTAGAGTTAGCTTTGACAACAAAAGCTGGTGGTGGAACAGCTCCTGCAGCAAGTTTGTGGCCATTTTATGACAAAAAAGAGATCGTTAAAACATTCATATTGGTCACTGATGAAGAAGAAAATGGCAGGTGTCAGGGCTACTAGTATGTATTTATTTTGTTACAAGTCAAGTACAGTAAAATCAATAATATAAATTGGGCTAAAACTTGATGCTTTTGCAATTTAAAATAATATTTTTGGTATATATATATATATATATATATATATATATATATATATATATATATATATATATATATATGTAGTTAATTTTATGAGATTGAGTTTGGTGAAATTAAATCCCTTTGTGGGCCTTTGGTACTGAACAATTTACATAAAGTTTTGTGGTTACTCCGACCCACAAATAAAGTGAATTGTAATCCATCATGAACATTTGTAATTTTACTTTACAACAATTAAGAAGCCTGTTACAGCAACCTAATCAAATTAATAATTAAATGCGTTTTGATTCTTATTGTGGAAGAAAATTATAGAAAAGAAGAAAGTGACCACATACTTTTTAACATATATTACTTAGAATCAAACCAGAACACATTTAAGGAATTATTTCAACATCTTGACACTCAAATCCACTTTAAAAACTGTCATTAAAACTGCAACACATAAAGCCTCACAGTTAAAAAGTGAATCTTTTTATATACAGTTTGAACTGCAGTTATATTTATAGTAATTGAAGAAATTGCACATAGCAAGTATGTGCCCATAACAAACTTAAAATTTATGCAGGGGTGTTAAGCCATAAAAGATTTAGCTCATGGTAAAAACACAAAGAGTGGACATTGAGCCCCCTTTTCATAAAATTATGGAGAAAAATATCATGTTACTGTTAACTTGTGCTGACCAACATGACACATGTATAAAAATTTGAACAATCTTTAAAAGAATCTAGTGAATGGATTTATGTCTTTGAACTCAATAGGATGAATTAATTCATTTTTTTCTAAATTTCAAAATTTTAATTTTTTCTTTTCTTTTTTCAGTTTTGCTGATCTGTTTGAGAAATACCACAAAGAAGTCTATCCAGCTAAACTAGTCTTTGTTTCTTTCCTGCACCACCAACATGCTGATGGACAGATGGTCAGAGCACTGAAAGGGAAAGGGTTTAACCCCCAGCAGTTCAAATTCCACAGACAACAACCAGATTTGACCAAACTTGACAAATTGTTTGGACTTTTGTCAACAGAGACAAAAACTTTTGATGAGGATATTGCAGCTGTGCAAAAGAAAATTAAAGATGTTGGTGTTAAAAAGGTTTTCAAAGAGGTCAAATCTGATGTTTAGCTGTAACCTGTTTATTGATGCAATATTTGTATTTAAAACTTTGTGATATTATTTTGGCCTTGGTTGACAGAAAACTTAATAAGGACCTTGCAGTGAGGCTAAAATAGATAAGAAAGTATTTATAGACAATTCTTTTTAACAGAAACATAAAAAATAAATTCATGAAATTCCAAAATTATACAATCGCTTATGTAAGTTATTTTTTTCAGTGAGTAATTAAAATTGGATTCAATGCTTTTAGCTTATTTTTATAAAGAATTAACAAGATTAAAAACAGTTTTTTTCTAATCTTATATAGGCTTCTTTAAAAAAAATTAAATGTGATGCAAAATTTGATAAATAGAAGGAATTAAGAGATACTGTGAAAACCCTATTTTTGACAAGTTGGTTTTTTTTTTTTTTTTTTTTTTTTTTTTTTTTTTTTTTTTTTTGTTACTTTTATTCTGACAGAATATTGGGAATTTAACAATCTAATTCTTTGCTTATTCCAAATAGGCTTTCTTATTTGAAGCCAAGAATATAAATTTTCTGTTCAATTTTATGAATAGAAGGCAGAAAAATAGATTTTAGGTAAATCTTAATTGTGAACAATTGTTGTTTTTTTTAAAATGTTTACTTTTAAGAAAAAAAGGGTAAGAAAAAATATATAAATACATATAGCTGATATGTAAATAAGAGATAGAACATTTTAATATAAAATGTTGGTTGTATTTAGTTATTATATCAATTATTATTTTTAATTGTTCAGTAATTTATTTTATTTTTTTTTAAAATCTTGTTCAGTCTCTTATTTAGTTATTGTTTTATATTGTTAACTTTGTAAGTCATTTGTCTATATTTTTCTTTAGTTTGTTATTTATGGTAACTTAGCTGCTATGGCTACGTATCAAATTAATATTTTTAAGAAACAAGTTGCGGGTCATTGAGTCATTTAATTAAAATGATTATGATTTTGAATTACTGTATTCATCCAAAGAAGTCCTTATTCTTGAAATTTCTTTTTTTTCTTCAAATGCTGATAATTTTGACATATTATATATATTCAATATTTCAACAATATCATAAACTAAGAAACAGCAAAATATAGTCATTCAGTGGCATTACCTTCATAAACTAAATGAGAGTCCTGATAGCTGGCCTGTGTAAAATTGGCCTGCAGATCATATTGTCTCTCATTTTCAAGGATCAAATCCTTATGAAATGTGTATCCTATTGTGAGGAAGTTTGTTCACTCCTGTACAAAAGTTAATTGATTTTCTTCAGGTACTGGGTTTTTCTCTACTCTCACATAAATGTAAACAGCTTTATATATGAAAGATTTTTGGCTGGAGCAATATAAATTTTACTCAATCTTTGGAAAAGAAAATTTTTTTCAAATTATTTAACACTTTAAGTTTTGACTTCCTCTTAAGACTTGCAGCCCATATCTAATCTTCAGTTCATCAGGATAGGCCAAAGGTCATTCATTATCTTTACTTTATATCTCCATAGTGATCTGCAAAAGCACGCGCTTATGGATCACAGTGCCTCTCACTGCCTGGGTTCGAATCCCACTCTGGACAAATCCCAGTGTGAGACAGGGTCAGTTCCCTTGCTGAAGTTCAGTGGTTTTCTCCAGGCACTCTGGTTTCCTCCACCATCCCAGAACTGACAGTGTTGAAATAAGTGAAAGAATCTTGTCTGGGAAACACCATTACCTCACTCCACTCCACTCTATAGTGACCTGCTTTCAAGTTCACGTACTTTACCAACTTGTATGTATTCCTTTGTTATGTTTTTTAATTACTCTTTGTTGAGCCTGGCATTGCCATAAGGCCAGACTTAGGTGTTACTTTTCAGGGGCGGTGGTGTGTCAAAATCTGAAAGTTTATGTTAAAGTAATGTATTTGCTACTTGATCAAAAACTAACCAGACGAGACATTTAATTTGGTGGAATTCTTTACTCTGTAACGTTTCATGTTACTTTTTGTTAGTGATAAATTTTTGTTCGAAAAAATTTGTTGTATGGTAATTGTTTTTTAATTGAAATTTTTCTTTGTTATGTTTTATAAATGATAATTTTTATCTATGATGTTTCCAGTTTTTGTTGTATTTTTATGACTGTTTCTAGTATGACATAATGTGATAATCCAAATCTAAATCATCGTTTCTAGTATGACACAATGTGATAATCCAAATGGGATTCACAATCATTTAATCACTTAATATGTAATAAGCCTTTACTAGCCGTATCTTGTTCATTTTACTATAGACTCAATTCTTACAAACTTTCAAACATGTTAAAGTTGTTGTTATGTGTTGTGTAAAGAGTTTTAAAAACAAAGAAAAAATCTTCAATTTATACTTCATTGATGTACTGCATGCTTTATACGGTAGAGAAGACACATTTGTGTTACATTAAGAAAGAAGAGCAATATTTTTTTTGAGCAGAAATAATGCTCTTGTTGTGATAAACATATTTTTGACTGCCTTTTTGAACATTTTTTTTTGCAATGCAGTTATTTGGGGTCAGTGCAATGACACATGTTTCCAAATATTAATTATTTGTAAGTATACCAGAGGTGAGGAAAAAAAACCCTTGTCTATTTGTATAATTGCAGAGAACTTTTTTGAAATCTCATGACTTTAAAAATAACACAACCGTCGAGTAGTTTTATATGTCTAGAAGATTTTCGATTCTGATACCAGGGGCTTTTGTGGCCAAGTGGTCCAAAGCATGCATTTGAGGATCGCATTGCCTCCGTCTAGTTTCGAATCTCGCTTGGTCGGATCATAGTTTTAAGGAGGTCGTCAGTTTTCTTACTGCGGTTGGCGGTGTTCCCTAAGCAGCCAGTTTTTTCTCCACCTTTTCAGGAATAAGCATCTCCATATAAGTGAAAGAATATTAACTGGGTCGAAAAAAAAAATCATTACTAAACTCTATTCTGAATCAGATATCCCCATCTTTTCGTTTATCAATGAGATCAGCTAGGATGATCATTGCAAACTGATAAGGTGGTTCACTATTTTATTGTAATTTAATTGGGAGATTTTAGTCGTTTCTACTTAATAAATTCACATAAATTTACATAAATTTATGTATAAATTTACATAAATTTATGTATAAATTTACATAAATTTACATACATGTATACTTATTTTATACTGATACTCTATTAACTTTTTAGGTAATAAAACTGAAATTATACTTTTATTTATGAAGTTATGTGTTATATATTTACATTTACTTTTTACCCTTACCTTTTCAATAAAATAAGAACATAGGAAACATATAGGGTGCGACCTGCAGATTTTGTTGTAAATAAAACATACCTATTTATAAAATCATTCTTAAGCTGAGGAAACGTTTTTGACCAGGCACCGGTTTCACAATAAATCCTTAACTTAAATTTAGCAAATTTTGGCAATCTCTTTTTGAGGTACAAATAAACATTTATGATAAAAATGTGTACAGTTGTTACAAGTTTGTAGACATTGTTTAAAATGACACCTTAAATTTCTGGACATCGAAACAATTAACCAAGTCATTAAGGATTCAAATTTGCCTGATTTAAGTTACGGAAAGTCTTAGTTAAGGAATGATTGTGAAACTGGCAAAAACAACCAAAAAATATTACTTCACTAGATTAGGTTCCACTCCAGTATGTTAGAGGACGTGTTCGAACCCCGACCAGGTCTGACCAAGAATTGAACGTTGGTAGTGACTGTTCTTTCGCCAAGCACTCGAAATGAATGAAGCAAATGAAAGTCATAGGGTCCTTCGCAGGAGACCTTAAAAACCGACGGCAGCCGTGGCACACTAAAGAACCTTCCTTGTACATTGTCCTAAAGTCACTGCAAAGGTCAGAATTTCTAACCACTTCATCTACAGCTGGTGACGTCTCGATATAAGTGAAATATTTTCGACTAGGGCGTAAAACCCCATTAAATCAAATTGAATCAAATATGTTCCACTCTATTCGTGTATTTAACTTATTTTTGGCTTCGCAGGTAAATAGTCCAGTTAAAACATATCAGCACATGTTCAAATTACAATCCCAAAAGCAGACTGTTCCACTCAATTGGTCTAGGGTTGCGGAAAAAACTTTGAAAACTGGCAAATTGAGATAAAAAGGTGACGGCGGGTAAGCATCTCCCGTCTTGTAATCTACAACTCAAAATTGAGGATGGAAGGAACAAGGAACTATGAGACGTCACATTTATGTTAAAAATCTTAAGACAAAAAGGATGTTTTTACGTATAAAAATAACAATTTAAAAAACTGTAATTGAATACCCACAGTATAACTAATTTTTGATATTGCCAGATATACGGTTCAAGTTAAGTATATTTAATATGACTGTTTCATCAGCAAAATTTTCGATTCCGACAGATTCAGGGGATACTTGATCTTACAATAAACAGAACACAATAAGCATGTCAAGGTTTTGTACTTTAATTGGGAAAATTTGGATTTCATTGTCATATATATAAAAAAGCGAACACGAAAACCAATCTTTTTTATATTTATATATTTTTACATTTTGTGAGCGAAAATTGCAATGATTTATTTATTTAATATAAATTAACAACTAAAACAAGATATTTTTTGCCTTTTAACTAAGTTCTGTTAAATGTAACGGGCTGTATTATGTCAGATATATATATATATATATATATATATATATATATATATATATATATATATATATATATATATATATATATATATATATATTATACCGATTGCTAAAACGCAAAACTGTTTCAAGATCTTTTGACCAACATAGTATCAGGTGGCTAGGTTTAATTACCAGCGCACTGATTTTACAAGTGGTGCTTACACACTTTGCTCATTTAAAACTTCATTAATAATTATTACAAATAATAATACGAATAATTATGTGTTTTCCAGACAAAAAACAACAAGTCGGCATAAAAGCATACGCACTTGCACTCATGTAGTTTTAAATTGTACAATATATTGAATTACATCGGAGTCTTTTTTCACCCATTCTTTATTTCATTTTGAAATTGCAAATATATAACATATGGCAATATAATATCGATTGTTGATTTAACCGAACCCTAAAAAATTAACATATGTATACACATGTCTATTGTATGTTACATTAACATGCTACTGACATGATAATATAGTAAATAGTAGGTAATCTACGTTATATATATATATATATATATATATATATATATATATATATATATATATATATATATATATATATATATATATATATATATATATAGAAGCTACCTGACGAAGGGCTTTGAGGTTTTCAACCTACGCTTGTTCTCATTAATTTAAAGAATGTTTACATAGTTTCTGCTGGTGACAGAATATCGGACTTTCTCGAATCGAATTGTTGTAAATCAAATAACAAGGTTTCGACAGACGACACACAACGGACAATGTATTTTGAACATTTTTCGAGGTATTTTCAATTGTCACCCGGTGTCAGAATTATGTTACTTGGTGGACTGGTCACCTAACATTTTAACAAAAAGCCGTTCTGAATGTACGCTATACAAAGCAGACCATAATAGACTTCTAACGCATACATAACTTGTTCTTAGATCATGCTTTCCAATTTCGTTAAATGTAATGCATAATTTATAACCTGTAGTTAAATATTTTCATTAAGATATGCAAATAAGGATGGAACCTAAAACAAAACCCGTGTTCTATTTCGTGCGTTTCATCATTTTAAGTAGCAGAAGATAACTGAAAAATGGAAACCTGAGAATACCCAAAATAGCAAAGGACACGAAACGATTAACGAAGAAACAAGGTAGATAGACACTGAAAATTAAACTCCCGACTTGGGAGGGACACGTGCTTTTAACTCATAATTATTCCCAGTGATGTCGTAACAACTGAATGAACCACACCTATTTACAAAATCCAATGCAGCCAAGAACTTAAAACAACGACGACGACGACGACGATGACGACGACGGCGACGACAACAAAATAAATAAACAAATAAATAAATAAAACAAAAATGTGGTTATAACAGATAAACAACGGGTACTTACCAACAGCTAATAAAACAAATCAATAAACGAAGAAACAAAACAACAAGACAAAACAATACGATTATCGATAATTAAACTCCTGACTGGAAAGAAATAAGACAATACAACACAATAATTGAAATTAAACTTCCGATTGTTGACTGTGCCAAACACAATAAACAATAAATACTTAAACAAGCATGACGTTTACTGATCCCTTAACTTCCGACTGTGAACGGACACGTGCTTTTATGACAAAAATATCCAGTAAACTATATCTAGAGTCCAGTTTCATTTTCATACCTTAACTAAAGTTTTCCTGATCTAGCAAATTTGAAATTCTAATAATTTAACTAATTGTTAAAATATGAAATAAAATTTAGATATCATTTTAAAGACCGGCTCAAGCTCAAAATATCTGTATTTAGTTTTGACAAGCATGTTATTTGTAATTCCAGAAGAAATTGCCATATCTAAATGTATGGAAATCTTAGTTAAATAATGATAATAAAACTGCGACCAGGCTATTGAGCATTTTTCAATATATGTCCAGGTTATATACTACGGTGGCTTATTTAGTAGAGTGCTTCGCACATGTATGTAGATGGTCGGGGTTCGAGCCTTGGTAGGGTTTGACCAAGACTTGAAAATTAGTAGTGACTGTTCTTTCGCCAAGCACTTGACATATATAAATAAAGTCCCGCAGTCCTACGGAAGAGAGCTTAAAAACAAATACTCTGTGTCACGGCAGGCATGACACGCTAAAGAACCCTCCCTTCACATTGCAATTAGTGCACCTGCAAAGGTCAGAATTTCTGCCATTTCGCCCTATAGCCGATGACGTCTCGATATATGTGAAACATTCTTGACTGCTACCTAAAACCCCATTCAATTAAATCAAATAGATTTTCAGGTTGAAGAACTGATAGTGGTCATACACATTATTTTACTTAACAAACTGTAGATAGCAACCTTCGTCTACTGATCAAGGACCATTTATTCAAATCTCCGTAAGTCATGATTACCTGTCGGTTATTGAGTTAACCTGTGATAAGTAATATTTTCAAAATCATGTTTTAAATGTGTACATGTATTATAAATCTATGAGTAAAAAAGCAAAATAATATATTCTGTATGCCTTTAAAAACTGTTCTTTTTCAATTTATTGACTTTTTTTTAAAATTTTCACTATTCATATGAAGAAATTGAACTTTAACCGGGAAGCATATTGAAGCCCTGTTTGCTGATTTGACAAAAACAATAAAAATAAAATAAATAAATAAATAAATAAATAAATAAATAAATAATTCAGACTTCAGCTTTTTATGCACCAGGGGTTCTTTAAATTGGATTTCGGTGGCAGCTTGCATAAATCACATACATTTAATTTATCTTTTTCATATATTTTTAAAAATTAAATCAATAAATATTTTTAAAAGTAAGTTATATGACAATAAATCGTATATGACAGAATTTTTGACATTTTATATTTAAACCTGACAATAAACGCATAAAATGTCAACACACCAGCTTAGAGTTGAGTTGATAGGTAAAATTGCGAAACAGCTATTAAAAATGCTGGTTTGCAACATTATGCTTGTTATAATACAGTACACACGCGATGCTAAAAAATATATCTAGATTTTTTAATGTCATCAAAACTTCATAAAAATAAAAAGTTTTAGGTTTACAGTAAAAATGATTTGTTTTAAAAATCATGTTTTAACAAACGAAATAAATCTAAAATTATTTTACTAGAAATTGTGAATGTTCAACATCAATACAGCAGGTAAGTGCGCTATTACATGGCTCCATCGTCTAAAACGTTTTTATTACGTTCAAGCCTTAAACATTTATTTATGATGTAAAGGGGATTTATAATTTTTTTTTTAAATTCTCTTATAAAGCTGTTTTATGTTAAGATCTTTTCTGAGGGAAAGGTCTTAAACAAAAACTTTACACTTATAATAGAAATATTTTTTTATGTCAGAACTGCATAAACGATATATAAGTTATTTTAGTTCTATTGTACTACAACAATGAGGAGGCCCGTGTATTTTTGAGATATTGTAACTAAATTTTAAACAAATGAATAATATCACATAAAATAGTTTTGATAGATATGAAATGACGCAAATGTTACATATAGTTATTTCTCGCATATGTGATAGCTTTATCTCAATGAATGGGTGGTACGATATTTTTCCCATATCCGATATCCTGCATGCGCACGTGTAGCCTATCTCAGTTGAACGGGGACTACATTTTTTTTCAATTGGCAAGGATCATAATTTTGTGGGAAAAATTATATGAAAATGACAAAAAAGAATTTTTTATGATGAATGATATCAATTTTACTCAACGATGTATATATATAAAGAGAAAAATCGTTGTTTTGTTTTTCGCGTAGGTTCACATTCTGCTGTTATTTGTTACTTGTTGAGTGTTTTGTATTTCATCCGCTTGAAAAATTTTGCAACGTTATAGAAGGGATTCCGGTATTTTTTTTTCGTAAATTATATTCGAGAAAAATAATTAATCACTCGACTGAAGTCGAGATGGGAAAATTCCGAACTCGTGGTCAGATTTTTTTCATCTCAAACTCGGCAGAGCCTCGTTTGAGATGAAAAATCTGACCACTCGATCTGAATTCCCCCATCTCGACCTCAAACTCGTAATAGATTCTCTTTATAAATAAAAAGCCGCTTGAATCTTGATAAAATGTAGAGCATCGATGACCGAGTGAGCGAAAATGCACTTACGGATCACAACGTCTCTTCTTACGGCCTAATTTCGAATCCAAATCGGATAGATACTAAGATCGGTAAAGTAAAGTTATAATAGTTAAAATAAATTCTACTCCACAATTAACTGTCTACTAGAAGCTAAAGTTTCTCCCACAAGTAACTGGCTACTGGTAGCTCACTTTTCTCCCACAAGTAACTGGCTACTGGTAGCTCACTTTTCTCCCACAAGTAACTGGTTACTAGTAGGTCACTTTATTCCCACAAGTAACTGGCTACTGGTAGCCAACTTTTCTTCTGCAAGTAGCCAGTTACTAGTAGCTAACTTTTCTTCTGCAAGTAGCTAGTTACTAGTAGCTAACTTTTCTTCTACAAGTAGACAGTTACTAGTAGCTAACTTTCAACAGATCTATAGATACTGTTACTTAGCTTTCCAGTGGTTATTCCGATTACCGCCACCACCTGAACTGTTCTCCTTACTTAACATAAACAAAGAATAGTGATTTTAACAGGAAGCAATAGGACATCATCAAACTCCTATTACGTTGATAATTGCGTTTTTTACAAATTTATTCACGTCATCCTGACTGGCTTAAATTTTGAAAACTTTCAACAGTGGATGAATATTAATCGAAAACATTCATATTATTATTATTATTCAACGAGGAGACGATTTGTACGGAGCAGTGCTTTCAAAAAAATTATATGTAGACGTTTTTAATTTGATTTTTATGTAATGTTTATCGTGAAATGACATGATATGATGCATACATAATAAGCTATCAATTGTCCATCATTTCATACAAAACGAAACATCTGTCAGTGACGACTTGCCCGGATGAACTTTTTTTTTTTTTTTAAATATATTGTTTTTTTAACTTTTTTTTGAAAGGTTGACTGCATTAAAAATTCTTTTGTTAAAGTTCCATTTATTGTATCGAACCACATGGATTTTTTCACGTGATTGTCACAAATAAGTTGTGCTCCGATAAATTATCATAAAAGGTGGTTGAACAGTGAAGAAATGGTGTTAAACAGCCAATCAAGATTCTTTGACTGGCATAAAATTATGTACTTAAATGGAGGCGATCAGTTTTGAAGGTTAAAGGAAATTATATCGGACAAACCACAAAGTTTCGCCAAATTAATCCCGCAGGGATGCGGTTTGGATTGAAACCTATGCGATGAGAAAGGCTTTTATTCATTCAGGTGCGAGCACTTTTAAACGACTCGAACGTCCGCGTTATTTTTTTCTTTCCTTTTTATTCAAACTTTTAAAGTGTTCTTTGTTCTTGGTTGTATTTGCTACGTCATGTTATTTCGTTAACACCATTCGTTCCTTAAAGTAAGACAGTCAGACAGTTGTCTGTAAACAATGATCTACCTTTTCCAATAACAAGAATATTAATTAATACGTTTTAAGATTTCAATTAATAGTGGTGCTTTTGTGGTCCTACAACGGTACGCCTATGGCTTAATAAATTATGCATGTAACTACCTTAACCTAACATCACTAATAATGCGTTTAAAGTGCTATCTTACCGAGATATTTACTTAAGCTATGACAAACCACTTCATTCTTTTTGTAAACTTTAAATTGACTCTTCCTTGGTCTTCATGAGTGCCAAGCTACTACAATGTACATATACATTTCCATGAATTTTGCATATAGCCGCTCCGAATCTGCAACACTAATCATTATTGGGGTATTTGTCAAAGCTGCTTCTAATCGGTTCATTATCTTCCTGGGAGTGGTATGCTTGTCTGATTTGGTGAGATAGTACCTTAACAAAAGGTCATCTTAAGATCGCACTAATACAAGAAAGACAATAATAAACAAACACTTTTCTCATCAATGAAGTTGTTTCCTAGATTATTTCTAAGAACTTAATACACTTGCTTTTGTTTCGAATAGCTTAAAAATTGCTGATGCGACGTTAATCAATACTACAGTCAATTAACCAATCATTATTATTTGACCCTGTAGGTTGACTTTAGCGTGAAATTAGTTAATAAGGCTGTAGTTAGGTGTTTGAGTATATTATTTGTACTCCAACTAGCTTCAACCTTCCGCAAACATTTTTCTTTAAGATTTTTCTTTATTTATGTATGTATAATAAATCCTTTATTGGTAATGCCAATGACATTCCTGTAAATACTAGGTCAAAATGGAATAAGCCCACTTACCACAAAATAACGCAAAAATTACAGCAGATGATTTTAAATGATTTTTTTGTTTATTATTGAATTAGAATATAAGTCTTTATTAGAAACGGATTCTGGTTAAATGCAACAAAAGAATTAATTGCCCATCATCAAGTGCTAAACAGTTAACTCGACAGCTGACGGCTTGTCATGATGCAAATTTAGACATTTTTGTTTACTTAAACGTCTTCCGATTGTCAATTCATTCGGAAGTTATTAACTTGTTCCCATTCTCGATTGATTTATTGGACAGTTGCAAGTGCTTATTGGTACTCCGATTAATCTACACACTAACTATATTATCCAAAAATTGATACAGTTGCCTCTTAAATATTCTGCCAATATCGTGAAATAAATTGAATTTTCCGCGACCAAAATAAATATTTTTTCAAACTTTCGAAAACATCAGATCTCAAACACACAGGATACATTATACATTGGTAAGTTGGATTTTCATGATAAAACGCTTTTGTAACGGATGTTAAAACCAAATTTTGTTAATTTACGATTATAATTAACAAATTTCTTATTTGAGAATCATCAATAGCGTTTACAAAAAGTTTCACATTTTGGATTTAAATATCTTTATGCTTTTAAGGGTTTTAAAATTTTTTAAATTGCTTTAACTTATGGGATCCAAAGGTTGTCTTTAAGTTGGAGGTCCTTTGCCCGTCTTAATTTGGGAAGTTTATAAATCTGCTACAAAGTATGTGTATGTTTACTTTTCTTGTCACGTTTTATAAATTATTTGCATTGTTTTATTTCATTGTTGTGTGTGCTGTTGCCAAGCCAAGCACATGTTTTCATTATTCTTTATTGTAAACATTTGATGTTATGAGTATTAATATTTCGAAACGAAAACTTTATCTCTTATATCGTATATGGTTTTTAACTTATAATTTTTTTTCCAAAAAAGACATTTTTGTATTAATCATGATAGTTCTTTGCTTTAGGATTTCAATACCAGATTGTGACAACAGAAACATAAGTATATATATATATATATATATATATATATATATATATATATATATATATAATTGATGATTAATAATATTGTTCTATGCGTTGATTGAGGTTCTCTCCATATTCCTTTTCAAAGGTTTGTAAATATATAAAAAATAATATTGTTTTGAAAATTATATTTTTGTCAGAGATGAAAAAAAAGTTTTTTTTTACTTACGATAAACCAATACAAGAAATTTTATAAAATTTAGGTCGTTTTAATTGGTCGACGACGATCTTTAATTATTGACTGTCTTCGGTGTATCA
This sequence comes from Tegillarca granosa, assembly GCA_029721355.1. NCBI lineage: Eukaryota > Metazoa > Mollusca > Bivalvia > Arcoida > Arcidae > Tegillarca > Tegillarca granosa. The sequence goes on along the minus strand of CM056609.1, from coordinate 26,291,286 downwards.
TATACCGTATTTATTTTTGATACAGCTGTAAACGGTATTTGACCTCGTTCTTTTTGTATATTGTATATTAAATTTACGACATATTTTAATGTAACTGGCAGTTGTCATATATCACTTTTTAAATTTTTATAAATTTTACATTTAAAAAGTTTTACATGAAACAGCAATTTAAAAATTTTAAAATAACTATTCTCGTCATAATGTACATGCTTTTTTCACATTAATTGCAGATCTTTTTGTTTCGTTGATTATAAACGTCTTTAAAATAAAAAAATTAAGTGAGTACAAGTTATTCATCTCCAATACATCATTTTCCCCTGTATTTATTTTATTTTTTATTGTATTTAAATTTCATTTTTTTTAAATTTTAATTGTCATTACGCATACAATTTGCTGATAATTTAGTTAGGTTATGTAAAATACTATTATTATTATATAAAATTTAAATTCAGAACCTTGTGTCGTATACCATTTTTCAAAAGTATTGAATGATAAAATTACTAAATGTTATATGGCACTCGCAATCGAGCTGTTTGAAGTTTGTTGATAGGAACTGAACCAATATAATATTGTTAATATATATTGAAAGAAAAAAATAATAGGAATATAAAATATAATTAAAGTTATCATTTTAAGACAATTTGCCTTTTAAAATGAGTAGAATATTAAAATTTTCGAAAACTTCACCGAAAACCATTTTAATTATTAAAATCAAGTACCCTTTAAAAATTAAGTTTTTTTTCAAAATATTTGTTTGTGCAATATGACGTGTTCTTAATGACAATGAGTACATTTTAAGTCATTCACATAAGTGTTAACACGAAAACAGTACGTCATGTAAAATGTGTCTGAGGTAATGTGGTTTATTTTCCCAGTACTGATAATACACGTAAGTCGGAAACAATAACTCTTTATATCTTCCGGTAGGCGTTGACCTTTGACTTCTGTTGGTTTGTTTGTGTTAATTTTCTGTGGTTAAACACTCCTCCCATTTTTTCCTGCACTTAACTATGATCGGGCCTTAAATAACGGTAGTAGAGAAAATGACTTAAAACAATAAGGTAGGCAATCAATCTTTAGTATTTTTCAGAATTCTGGTATCTGATCTACTTATATTTGTACATGAATATGTTTACGTACAATATAGATCAAATGCTAAAATTCTGCTTTATATTCTTACAATATATATATAGAATAAGTTATTATTTTGAAATATTTGTTTTCATTTAAAATATGTAATTTTTTCGGACAAATTATGTCATATTTTAATTTTTTTTCAATACATATTTTTATTTTATTTATTTATTTCATTTTTTTTTTAATTTTAAAAAGGTAAATTCAAAATTATGCAATTTAGTGATGTTGATTGTGTCAAGTTCTACTTTAAAAAAAATTTGAATCAATCATAGACGTAGTGTTTGTTGTCATTTGTCACTCTCCACTACTCGTTGCCAGATCAAGGTTTTTAACATCTATGAATAATCTAAGAAGAAGTTAGTGTATGCGTGAGATGTAAAAGTGTGCATTACAAACTGCTTAATACTTGTGCACATGTCAAGTGCCAGGCGAAGGAGGCAATACTTTTTATTTTAAAATCTTATGGAAGTCATGTGAGCTTAAGCTTATGTCATAGCGCAGCGTGCGTATGTGCATGCGTACATCATTTCCTGACTTCTCCTCTGTAACTAATGGACAGATTTCAATGGTACTTGGTCAGAAACATGTAAGAGCCGGCGTAATTCAGATTTGTTCATGTTGTTGCCATGGCTACCAAAACTAGGGGCGCAAAGATTTTTAAAAATCTTCTTCTCTGCAACCGACAAAGGGAAACAAACTGATGTGATATTTGGCATCTCTAGGATCGTAAGACTATAGTTTGTTCATTTCGTGAAATTTAGGTCGAAAAATGAGTTACGCGTTTTTGCGTTAAAATTTATAGAATTTCCAAATTATCTGAAAAATGCTAAACCTCGATAATTGCAAAGGGTTCAACAATTTTGATCTTAATTTGAAATGTCCTTCGAAATGAGATCAATGACAAGGGTCAAGGTCACGACTTTTGAGTTTTTAGTACTAAATGAGCTATTTTTTAAGACATTTTTGATTATTTTGTTTCAAAATTGATGATCATTGAAAGTTCTAATTATTTATGAGATTTTAAAGAAAATAGAAAAAAGCTTTTGAGTTATTGCCCCCGGATATGATTATTTATTATTTTTGCAAATTTTGCTGTTTAGGACATTTTTCAAAAACTGTTACAGGTAGATAATAACAATTAATTGCAAAATTTTTCAACATGACAAGATTTAACAAAGTATGAAGTTTCGTGTCTATATATAATCCATGAAAGAGTTGTTGCCCCTGAAATATTTAGTTTCTCTGAAAATTTTCATTGTTTTTGATCATTTTCTTGAAGACTATTATAAATAGCTAATAACAGTAAATTGCAAAAATGTTCAGCGTAACATGTTCTAACAACGTAGCTAGTTCGTATTTATATGTTACCCCTGAAAAAAACTTATGTATAAAAACTTTTGCTTTTTTGACCATTTTCTTGAAAACTTTTATAGATAGATAATAACAATAAATAGCAAAAATTATCAACATGAAAAAATCTAGAAAGTTATCTCAAACAATATTTTGATCCATTTAAGAGTTCAAATATAATTTTTGGTGAATTTGACATTCTTTGACGATAATCATGAATACTATTTTAGTTCACACAATAAATTGTTGCCATAGAAAAATAAATTGTTGCTATAGAAATTTGAGTATTTTGACAACTTTGATGTTATTGGCTAAATTTGGATTTTTTTGCAACAGAATTTTATAATTTATGAATTTTTGTGTATGCAATATTCAAAATATAAACATTCATTTTCATTTTATAATTAAATCATTTAAGTTAGACATAATTTATCAGGTGAGCCCAACGGGCCCACTGTGCCTTTTGTTTACCTCAGCTTGTAAATTAACGGACAAAGAGTTTTGTGATATCCCAACCCCCATCCTTAGCTCGTAAAGTCATTGGCATTGTGTTTTTGAAAGTCACAACCCACATCATCTTGTAAAATTTCCGACCCGTGCTAGTGTTTTGGGATGTCTTAATCCCCACCTTTGGCGTATAAAGTCACGGGCCTATTTTTTAGGGATGTCACAACCCACATCAGATTAGAAGGTCACAACCACAATGTTTTAGGTTGCCCCAAACCTTGCCCTAAATTGTCACGGGAACATTTTTCCTGATGAGCCACCCCGATCTAAGTTTGTAAGGTCACGGAGAGTGTGTTTAAAGTACACAATGTTAGAAGGTTAGGAAACACAAGTTCGTTTAGTCATAAGTATATATCAGTGTTTACAAGAATACCGGCTTAAGTTCAAGGCATTGGTCATAGTAATGGCCATATATATATATATATATATATATATATATATATATATATATATATATATATATATATATATATATAATAATATATATATATATATATATATATATATATATATATATATATATATATATATATATATATATATATATATATATATAACATGTACTGATCTCGACTATTGTCATTGCCTAATACTGTAGGATTAAATAAACAACTAAAATATTTATCTTTACAGGTAGAATTCGTTTAGAATTCAGAAAAATGGCATATGAATTTTTCCAGAAGTTGAGGGAGAAATGTCTCCAAGGAAGCTTTGAAGACATCGACAAAATCGATTCAAAAACATCAGAGAACCCGATTGAATACAAAAACGTTGGGAAAATTCAAACATTTAAAAGCAATGATAAAAAACCAACAGAAAAGGATTCCAGTCTCGATTGGTCAGAATTCGAGGGGATATTTGCTGCAGGTAACGTTTATCCGTATTAGTTGTTGTTCCCTAGAGCAGTTTTGTAAGAGGTTGCTTTTTTAAATTTTTACTGAGTACACTAACACTTCCACCATTTTTTTCTGAAATAAAAATTAATTTTTCAGATTTGCTCTTCTACTTTCTCCGAAATGTTTCGCTAAATCGTATACTTTTACAAGCCATAGATTTGCACACAATTATTTTATATTTAGTTTTTGTGATTTTTTACACAAAAAGTGTATCAATTTAATTTTCTAAACAAATAGTTAAATGACTACTGAAAAAAACAGAACTGATTTGTTATAGTGCAAAGATTGATTTTTATCATTTTTATCATTAATAACAAAATATAAATGTAAATCAGTATAAAATGTTAGTGGTCTGTCGCAAAAGGCCTTACTTTGATAATGATCCGTTGTATTGGTCTCTGTACTAAACCGCTTTTTGCCGCTTAGGCCCGAGTCCCACTCTGGCAGTGCTTGGTTTCCTTAAATACACCAGTGTCCTTTTCATCTGAAAACTGACAGCTTTGATTAAAAAGAAAAAATTCTCGATTATAATGTGAAACAACTAATACCCCTTCTCCTCCCACTTCACAAAGCTAGATGTAATTGCAATCATTTAGTTACAAAATAAATAAACAAAAATTGTCTGATCAATTTATTAACCTAAACAGAGTTTGAACAAATAAAGCAGTAACACATTATTTCCAAATAAGATTTGTCCCTTCTTTGCAGATCTTGATTTAAAAATTATATAAATATGTATATGAGGTACAATTGAGCTGTAGAATGTTGATGAAATAAGTCAATACATCTTAACATGTTAACATAAAACTTTAATCAACTGTCAAGACTGATTTAATTATGTCGTGTTTATTTAAATTGCTTTTGTATTTGATCTTCAATTTAAATGTTTGACGGGCATCTAGTTGTATCTAAGTTTATAAAAGACATAACATTGATCTTTTAAACTGATCAAAACATCTGAACATCTGGTATACACCATAACCTTAGAAGATTAACTAATGTTTATGCAGATTTGTGTACTATTATGTTTAAAACCATCCGTTTGATATCAATGCCTTTGAAAAATATTTCGCGGGATGAATGAGGTTGAATTACCGTGTTTGTCCATCTGTCCCTTTTCCGCACAATAATTTGAGTTGTCTGTGATAGAATTTATCCAAACATTAATGATAATGTAATTACTTGAAAAAAATCGCCGATCTTTGTCAACTAATAGATATCCTAACGATAAAAAAAAAATTACTTATATTAGATATCAAATAGAAAGGTTGCTGTTACTAATTATAGATGTATTAATTTTCGAGCTGTAGCTTAAATTTTGCTGTAACGGAAATTCATCAAGATTTATACATTATTAGGGTATTTGTAAAGAAAATAATTATTTTTATTAAGAGGTCAAATATCAAAGGATAAGGTCAGTGTGCGACAACTTTGCTATGAAAAAATTTCCTCAATATATTGTTCTTTTCGCTATGTTTCCTTATATTTCTCCAGTTGGTTTTTTGTTTCTTGTCAGTATTAAGTCTGATAGTTGTTTCTGATTGAATTCCAAGTCAGCAAGGAGCAATTCATTACCATGTAATACTCCAAATTAATGTACGTCAGAAGAGGAACCAATATCTGCAATTTTAAAGTCCTATGTATGACCCGGTCGGGGTTCGAACCCACGGCGTTCTACTATCGAGGCAGGCGCTCCACCAATGAGCCACTGAAACGATCTCAAATTAAGTATGGTAGTACTTAGGAAGAACAAACGTATAGATGCCACAACTATAGAATAATGTAACATTTTGACAATAATTTACATCCTCATTTCACTTGCTTCGCTCTGTATTTCTTAATTAATAAATACCCAATGATACGGCTCCGCACCAAAATGTTAATGCTCTGTGGTTTTATTTGTGTTTTTATTAATTTCCATACCTTGTCCGATTTTCCTGTGACACTAACACACTTAATGCTTGACGGCTGGGCTGTGTGTAGAGTCAGAACAGTTTCCCCGATACCTGTTCAACATGTGTCAGAAGGTGCACCGCAAGTGCCCCTTCCGACAGTAGTTGGTATCGGGAAATACAGGGTTTTTGATATAGAAATTGTTTGACCCTACATACAGCCAATATTATTACATACCCAATTTATTTCCTTGGCTTTTTTATATATTATGTGATAAATACTCAATGAAACAGCTCTTCACCAAGATGTTAAAATCTATCGTTTTGTTTGGTTTGCAGAACTAAATACAGGGATCGGAAACAGTCCGTTACTATGGAAGTTCATGGAGGAACTTGTGAAGCTACTTCTAACCTATCTGGAGTCTCAACATAACAGAAAATCTAAAGTTCTAGATTTCCATCATCCCCACCAACTTAAAGAAATGATGGCGCACTGTCTCAATGTCGACGAGAATCCGCGAGATTTGGAACAAATTTTGAGCGATTGTAAAGAAACCTTGAAATACTGCGTAAAAACAGGTACCGTGATCAGTTTTTTTTGCTTTGATTACTCAGTAAATAGTCTTTACCACGATGATATATGCAATATTTGGAATTTTTATAAAATTATAATGTTTTCTTATTTAAATATTTTCATAGATATGCAATTTTTTCAATTTATTATATGCAAAAAATCGAATGTTTTATTTTATTTAAAAATATCAATATTTTACATATGACAATGGTGCTAAATCGGAGACTCGACGTCTTCCTCACGGCACAAAAATTCTGAATAGTCACAACTTGCTTTTCTTGAAATATTGCAACCAGTTGTCCCTCAAAATTTTGTAACTCATGTGTTCCAATTATATCTACAAAGAAAATTAAAGTGTCAAAAGATATTTTGAGAGATGTATTAATTACAAATTCATGAAAAAGGGTAAAATATGATACGATACAATCAAAATATACAAAATAGTATAGTTAAAAGTATTTTTTCAGTAGTGTAATTTTTGCAAATTTTAGCTGATGTCTTGTTTGTGATAAATTTTTATTCATTTTAACGTTGTAAGCTTTCAATCGTGAATTTTTTGTTTAAATCTGCACTAGATCAAAAGAACTAAAGATTTAAATTAGAATAAATAAATAAAATGATAAATAAATAAATAAATAATTAAACCCTTTTTATGAATTTCGTTATAATACATCTCTAAAATATCTTTTGACACTTTAATTTTCTTTGTTAGATATAATTGGAACACATGAGTTACAAAATTTTCAGGGACAACTGGTTGCAATATTTCAAGAAAAGCAAGTTGTGACTATTCAGAATTTTTGTGTCCGTGAGGAAGACGTCGAGTCTCCGATTTAGCACCATTGTCATATATAAAATATTGATATTTTTAAATAAAATAAAACATTCGATTTTTTGCATATAATAAATTGAAAAAATTGCATATCTAATGAAAATATTTAAATAAGAAAACATTATGATTTTATAAAAAAAATATGGTATATGTTTTGACAGGAAGGGCAATATCTAACCTTTACGGGATGCACGTCACAATAAATTCCCGGAAATAAATAAATAAAATAAAATAAAATAAATAAAATAAAATAAAATAAAATAAAATAAATAAATAAATAAATAAATAAATAAATAAATAAATACCAGCTTTATAGTGGTTAAGAGTACTTTGAAAAGTTCTTATAAACAGATATCTATGAACACTTTAAACTAAGGGTCAGAACTGTCGCAAAATTTAAATCATTTAATTTAACTTTGATGGTGGACCAGAAAAAGGACACCCCACTCTCATATTGTCTTCATAAACAGGAAATGGCAAGGAAACCAGCGCGGAACTTAAAATTGGCAAGCTAAGCAATAATAGATTAGTAATTATTTATGTATCATATTCTGCTGTATATCAGCAAAAACATCCGATAGTTTAAACATAGATTTCTAAATACATAACAATTACACGTGCACGTAAATCCTTTGCAAATGCAAACTTTGAAGAACATGTAGATAAGTAAAGTAATCACGTGCGCACGCACAACTATTTCCCTTTGTGGTAGATACTGGTGTGGGAAAGTTTGTCAATCATATGCCAAAGGTCAGGGTTTTCTTCCGGAAACTCTAGGTTTCTTTCTACTTTATAGAACTGACCGGGTAGATATAAGTGAAAGAATTTTACTTTGGCGTAAAACACCATTACCTAACTTATGTGGACAAATTAAACCATTTAATTAGTACACAAAACCTACATTTTTGCACGTACAAGTTTCTATGTGGTGAAATAAATTACGCATAATATACTTTTGCACGTCACGATATAACTGACCAACGTTGTAGTTAAAATTAATCTTGGAACAAATTCAGCCACCATAGTTATTAATAAATAAATAAATAAATGAATAAATAAATAAATAAATAAACAAGTTAATATTATTGACATAACACAAAGAGATGTCAGAATATTAGTAAAAACAAAACGCAAATCGATTAGCCAAATATTGGGTTTGTATGAGAGTATTAGATTATCATTAGTTTATGAACATAATTATATAATTTGCCTGATTCTGGTCATCGTTGACTAGTTGATGGTGATGATGATAAAAAAAAAAAAAAAAAAAAAAAAAAAAAAAAAAAAAAAAAAAAACACGTGGATAGTTTGTAATAAAACAGAATAATTGTTAGTAATTAAAATACAAATAAATTATTATGGTACTAATGCCACATTTGAATCTTATTATAGGTCATCCGAGGTTTTTAAATCAGTTTTCTACTGGTATTGATATGATTGGTGTAGCCGGGGAATTACTGACTGCAATTACTAACACGAACATGTGAGTATTTTTTTCTTTCGTTCTCTCTCTTTTTTTTCTTTTTTGTAAAACAAATAAAACCAATCTATTTTTGCTTGATGTTTTTTATAAACTTATTATGATTTTTACAAATTTTATGTTCGCGATCCACGTGCACATTGCGGAAACCGTTTAAGTGTCCAAAACAGTTTTTTCTGTCCTAAGAGCAGAATAGTAAATGTCACACGTGCATTTATCGACAAGAAGACAAATGCATATTGTACGTTCATTTTTGGTCGTGTCTAAGCTGAGTTCTGCTTTCGTTGATGTTTTTCACGGACCACATTCAGGAGGTTATGCAAACAATCCACGTATTGACAATAGCTGGGGTCCCTCTAAACACTAAATTATATAATTTTGTTTGTAAATCTAGAACCCGTCTTGCGAGAAAATTAGTCCGATTGCTTGCCGAAGGGTGGTGGTTTCCATCGGACACTCCAGTTTTCACAACCATCTCAGAATCTGACCGCCTCGACAGAAATTAACAAGGGCGTAAAAACCAAAACCAACACCCGTCCAATATCAGTAGTTTTTAAATCGATGACGTCTGTATATTTTTTGCCTTCCTGATCTTATTCGCTTTGTATTAGTAAAATACATTTTGATATGTGCTCTTGATTGTATTAATCATTGTCAAGTACATGCTTTGTAATTCAAAATGAATTTGTTTTACATCGAAAGACTTGGTGGCCGAGTGACCTAAAGCATGCACTTGATCGTAACAGTGCCTCACACCGCCTGAGTTCAAACCCTTCTTAGGCAGACCCAATTGTGAGAAAGTTAGTCGTTGTTTTTGTCCGAGTACTGCGGTATTCTCTACCATCTAATAACTGTTCACCCCGATATATATATATATATATATATATATATATATATATATATATATATATATGTTGATTGACCGTAAATACCATTACTCAACTCCTTCATTTATTTATCGTTGTATTTTAGGTTTACTTATGAAATAGCGCCAGTGTTTGTTCTAATGGAAGAAAACATTCTGCGGCATATGCTTTACCACGTTGGCTGGGAAGACGGGGACGGGATATTCTCACCAGGTATACAGCAAAATGCAAAAGCTTCATTGTAGCTAAGTATATGAGCGTCCGCCTCGAGAGCGGGAGCTCGTGAGTTCGAACCCCGACCAAGTCAGACATAATATTTCTACTTCTGCACTTTGCGTTTGGCATTTAAACAACTTAGTATCGACTGTTTGACTTGGTGTCAGAAAAACATGGCTGGGGATTTGTATGCTTGTCTGTGGCATATTGACTTGGTTAGCAAATACCTCAACAAAATGTCGCCTTGAGTGTGCTCTGGTAAAGACAGATCATAATTCACAGCCCCACACATAAATATTTTTGTTCTTAGATAGATTCTTAGAGAATAATAAACTTATGCTTATCTAATGGTTCTCGCAAAATTTAAATATATATATATATATATATATATATATATATATATATATATATATATATATATATATATATATATAACTTCATGGAGAGAGTCGCGCACGCTCCACTGAACCAAACAAAACTGTGACGCAGTCTAGCCAAGGCTCACAAATTATAAATCCGCAGTTGGGTTTTTCGTTGTCTTCCATTCAGCCATCAATGCTTACAAATTCAACTTTTAATAGTTGTTCGTTTAATTTTAATGTGAAAATGTGACTCTTACCATTGATTATCTTTTAAGTGAAATAAAATATTTACGATAAGCTGAGGGATTATGTTTATATTTCCGTCACCTGGAGACGGGTACGGGCGGAGCTCACGTCAATCGCGTCAAGTTACATAAGAGTGGGCGGAGTTACGGTTCTATCAAATGATGTGCATCCAGCCACGGAGAGTTGGTAAACAAGTAAATTTAAGTGCCATCCAGAAAAACACTCGTGTTTTTCGTATATTTTTGAAAGATTGTAAATATAAGAAATGTAATTTTACTTTTTTTCTACCATGAGGTGATGGAGAGAACGAGAATGGCGCAAATTTAATGAAGTGCGAAGCACTTCATTAAATTTGCGCCATTCTCGTTCTCTCCATCACCTCATGGTAGAAAAAAAGTAAATTTACATTTCTTATATGGAGATAGTCAGGAAGACCTGTTTCATATTAGGAAAAGTATTGCGATTGTATATATATATTGGCATACAGCAACAGTCCAATATTTCATCATACTATTCAGAGCGCACTGTGCTTGAGTTTATTCGTTATCAAATGTTTCCCTTTTTAAAAGCCAATATACAGGAGCAAAAACATTGAAACTGAAAACAACAGGAAAAGGTTTCTTAAGTCCCGTCTAAAATTTCCGATAGTTAAATATATTCCAACTCGATTCTAACACAAGAAAACTATCTTTTTCGTCGGTTACGTCAAATGGTTAATTTTTTCGTAAAGTCATTTTTACACGACTTTCAATTGATAACGATTGTTTTGTGGATGAAAATCGAAATACATGTATACTGCAAAACAGTTGCAGCAGTTAATTAAGTTCCAACACCTGTTATTAGGTAATTTTTTATGTTAACACTTGATATATCTAACATCAGTTGTATCCGGACATTAACTTGGAATAACTCATTATTATGATTAATATTTATAGCCTTGAAACTCTTTGATAAAAAACAAAACAAAATAAATAAAATAGATAACATGAGAAAATTACGGATTTAAAAAAATAACACTAAGTATGTTAATATTCAACTACGTCTACGTCATCGTCAAAAATGGCGTCCTTGTTCTATTTCGTTGGAATCTTCCGTTTCGGCAACACAGTGTGATATAACTCTGTGATAGTTTTAAAATCAAAATAAATAAATAAATAAATAAATATGGTAAATGTTTTGACAGGAGGAGCAATATCTAACCTTTACGGGATGCTGTGTGCACGTCACAATAAATTCCCAGAAATTAAAACTAAAGGCATGACCACTACTAATGAGCTTGTCGTTTTCACATCGACTCACGTAAGTACGAAAGAAAATTGACTATATCGCTAACATTAGCTAATTTTTTTTATTGGTTTGTATAGTTAATTAGTAACATCGGCCAGTTTATTAACCTAGATGGCTATTGATAGATTATCTCATTAGTAACTTAGTCGGTTGAAAAACGAATTTGTTAATGTTTTGTTTTGTTTTTATTTTTGTTTAATCTTAAAAACTACGTCATTACATAATACTTCTTTAATTCCAAACAAATCCAAAAGAACAGAAATTTACTTTTTTAAAACATGATATCGAGTTAAATGCAAGATTCTGGCTTCCGAATCAACTTTAATGAACCAAAAAAAACCCCTAAAAGCTCTAGAAAATGAGCCGATTGACATTTTACTTAATCATAGAGACTTCTTCCTGTTACAAACTGTTTATTTCAAGCAATAAGTCACGCTTCGAATTCTACAAACGCTTCGTAGCGAAAACTTATTCTTGTTACATCGTTGAAACAAGACGATGAAAAAAAAAAAGAAACTAGTTTAGTTATGCCAATTCTTTGCAAACGTTTTTTTGTATTTGTGTTGTATTATTGAAACGTCCGCTTTTTTGGTGGTTGAATTAACTTCCTGTAGCGGTTTCGGGACTTTTTTTTAAAAAGATTTTATAAGATTGTCAAACTTTTGGATTATTACGAAAGTAATTACCTAAATAGAGCTGTGCCTATTAATCTTTATTCCTCAACTGGTTTTCTATTCCATTAAATAAAATGCTGATATCTAATAACTATCTTTTTAGAGTCACTTTTCCGTTAAGAGAGCAGCGGCTATACTTGGAATCGGGACGGACAATGTCGTTTATGTGGAGTGCGATTTTAGGTAATCTGAAGTATATTATCACTTATTTTATAAATGGTTTATATGGTTTATATAAAACATGTAGACTTTTTTTTTAAATACTCTTAATTCAATTCAAATAACTCACCAGCTAACAGGAGTAGATACATAAACAATCAACAACAGGTCCATGCCTACTATGTTATACGTAAACGATATATTGTTTCATAATACAAGCAAGTACATTGTATCAAAACTAGAATATTTTGTACACATTAGATATTTACAGACTAGTTTAGAGAGCTGATAAGAAGTACACAAGTTTTTGATTAAATGCATAATGTTGCAAAACGTTTTTGCATTAATTTACAAACATCTACATTCAACTATGTTCGTTTATTTGAAGTCATTGTCATTCTCTAGGTTGTCAAATGTCCATCCCCATTCAAAAACTCGACATCAATGACGTTTTCTTGACGGTAGCGTTATTTTACCATTCTCGACTACACTTAGCGTATTAGACATTGCTGGCTTAGTATTATTTAACAATTGAATTTCATTTTTACGTTGTTATCGGGGTGTAACAACGTGAAAATTATTACAAATTGTGTAAAACTGCGTAGCGTAGCGAAGCGGTTTTACGCATAATTTTAATAATTTTCACGTTGTAACACCCCGATAACAACGTAAAAAGTAAAATTCAATTCTTTTAATTACAAACCCGAAATTAAACAGTTTTTTAAGCTGACCTACATTTCCGAACTGATGAGCTGATTTTCCGAAAATCGATGTTACAACGTAATAATATATAAATGTTACCTTTAAAAAACTGAAAAAAGGTTTTATTTATTTTGTTGTTAATTTCAGTCAACATATAAATGATATTACAATAAAATCTTTTAATAATAAAAAGGTACTACTAGTATATTATGTCTCGTGACAACATATTTACCAACAACAACGTACGACTATCATACGTTTGTAAGACACGCATGTCAACTTACAGGTTGACGTTTCCCATAACAAAAGAAAACTGAATGAACAGTATTTAAAAAACCGTGGAACAAACTACTGAAATGGAATTAATGTTTTCTCGGTTGAAACAAATATTTTTTTGTAAACAATGGACTGGGAGCGAGACGAAGGGATTTCGTTTAGCCTAATGATGACACCGGCGGTAGGTGTAATGGCTGATCAGACACGTGGAGGTAAAACAAGCGGTAGGGGGTGCATAAGACTGGACGTTACCCGTTATCACTGATATGTTTCTTCTGTGAACAGAACAGTCCCTACTATAGCTGTAAACTGAGGCCTCGTTTCTGTGGCCTGACATAAGCTTGCCGTGGCGTAACTGATATTCATCATCACTCAGCATATGTGTGGCTGTGGCTTTCGGGCGATGTGCAGTGTATACCTGACTCCAATTATAATTTTTTGATATTTTTTGCATGAATTCAGAAAACAAGCGTTTAGAAATTGGTTTAAGTGTGTAACAAAATTCTGACTTTTAATTTTTAAGGGATGTACAAAAGGAAAAAAATATTTAATAAATAAATTATTGAGTCTTAAATATTTTGGTGAAAAAATAACAGAAAATGTGAAGTTGAATAATTTATTGCCAAATTTTAATCTAAAAAAATGAAGTATTTACTGTTTCTAGGTGAATATTTGCCGATCTCGAAGGCATTCCCATTTATTTACAATTTAAAAATAACTTCTATTAATAGAACTCAAAGATGGGTAATCCCCGAAACTGGTCGAAAGTAGTTCCGGTTGATATCGTTGTTATAGGAAAATAACAACGTCAGTTGACAGGAAAACGACCAATGAAATTGTTCTTTATCGTATAACAACGTGAAGTTTGTAATTATATAATAATGACAAATACAAATCTACACAAAGATTTTAAATTAATTAAAATAATGGTGTTGATGATTTAATTGACCATTTACAGAGGAAAGATGGATACCGATGATTTAGAACAGAAGATTATGGCGACAATTAATTCAGGCAAAACTCCACTGATGATAAATGCAACGGAAGGGACGACTGTTTTATCCGCATTCGATCCCGTGGATCCAATTGCAGATCTTTGTGAAAAATACGGTATCTGGCTTCATATTGACGTAAGTCTTAAAATTCTGACGCAATCATACCATTCCTTATCTAAATTACAACCTCCAAAAGGAAAGCAAAAGCTTGATTTTTAATTCAGTTAAACAGGTGAAACTCAACCGGAGAAGTGAGACCGGGTTCTCCGAAAGAATAAGCACTTTCTGTCTAGCAAGCTAGAACCACCATATATAAAATAAAATTAGAGACGGAAAGGAACGTGGAACTATGGGACGTCAAATATATATAAAAAGTTCAATCTGTATTTATATGTTATACGTTTGCCAACGCTACTAAAAATACAATCCGTTTTTGTAAGACAGATTTTTGTATAGCGTGATTTGATAGACATTGATAGACAGCTTTTTATGGAGTAGATATCATTTATAAAACATGAATACAACCATTTATTTTAAACTATCGAAAGTCAGAAGTATGTCCTGCAATGTTATAAAATGATCTTTTGCTCCTGGCTTCAGTTATGATTAATAATTTTACTTAATGAAGTTGATTGACGAATTTAAAACGTTTGTAAACCTGCTTTTAATATTCTTACATATCTTGCATCAGTGTTTGTGTTTTTGTCAGTCACTGCCTTAAAAATTTTACTGCTTCAGTTGCAGTGTTAGTGACGGTGAATAATACAAAACTTGAATAGAAAATGCAAATAACTTGAATTAATTTTGATATTTTTCACTCAAGTGAGTCTAGTCGTAAAAGGGAACTGATACTTCCATGGGGTTTTTCAGCACATAGTAAAACGTTGCCGCTATTATGATTTTGCATATTGAAAATCAAGGCAAATAATGCATTTTTTGCGCATACGACGTAATCGTCATCATCACTTCCGGTGTAAATATATAATACAAATACCAGTTTAATTGTAAACATCACTATTTTCGACATGTAAAATCCCCGTTACAATATCAGTTTCCTTTCCACAGGAAATATTCCATGCTAATCGCGGATGCGAGTTAAGTGAAGTATACCGTATTTAATTAAAGTTAATTTGATTAAAGTTTTGCATAATTCACTGTCATAATCGCAGCTATTCCAACAGTAGTTGCTTTTTAACATATTACTTGTATCTGTTTCAGGGTGCATGGGGAGGATCTGTATCGTTGTCGGAAACACACAGACATTTACTTCACGGGATTCAGAGGTACAACTATAATTACTTCAAATGAATCTACATTTTTACATCTTAATCTCTGAACATTGCAAACTATTTCATAGAAATTAAGTGTACAAGTGATAAAGAAATTCAGCGTAATTAAAGGTCATCATTTAGCCACTCGACACTTGTACATTCAACGAAAGAACGTTGGAAATAAACTTAACCCATACCAAAGCCTCGCTTAAACAAAAATTAAATTAAAAACATTCATATTGTTTGGTAAGTAACCTCTTATGTTTACCGAAAATCACAGAAGAATTCAATGATTTTCGTTTGATAGCATTTTGCATTTAAATTTTGTCGGTTTTAAATTTTAGAGCAGACTCAATGACATGGAATCCACATAAGATGATGGGAGTGCCATTACAGTGTTCAGCATTCCTACTAAAGAAAAAGGTAATAACTTGAAATTAATTGCAGTCTTAATAGTTCTCCATAAAGGATATGTTATATGTATTCTTATTAAACTAAATGTGTTTTATATTTTTGGGGTTTTGTTATCTGAGCTAGCTTCGGAATTATGATTGCCAGAATTTCTCACCTCACACTACTCAAGTCTCTTTGATTATTTTATCTAAATCGGAACATTTTCGAGACATATGCGTATTGTGGTTTTTGTTTAAATTAATCTAGAAGAAGGCAATATATACCGCTCGCTATGTTTGTGACAGGTGAAACCGCTGACAAAATAAAATTATTATGTCTAACATTTAGCTTTCTGAAGAAAACTCGTAACTGTATCCAGTAGGCATATCTTTAAGGAAAATAAAAGTCTATGTAAATAGATATTTTGTAAAATGAGACATAATGATATATTTTTAACCAGAAATAACTCATTAATACTTAAAACAGTTGAACATCCTTAGGATGTTCTTTACAAATTTTGCAAGACTTGCTGCCATAAAAACAGAGACACAGACAATTTCATGCATATCAAATATTTTCATCTATATCCAACATATGGAATTATAAATTAAATTTCGTCTTAATTTTAGAAATTCATTTAAAACTAAGCTCTTTTCCCTCATGGAAAACATTCCTTAGCTGAGTTTGGATTCACATATTTTTGGAACTTTAGATTCAATAATTTTCAACTGTTTGGCGTATGTTTTTCAATCTGTCAAACTTTTTGGCCCCTAGTGTCACTGATGAGGAATGATTTTCCGAAATGTGCACATCTGGCACATCAAAATGTATCAGGTATTAGTTGTATATTAACATATACAATATTAAAAAATTAATAAGATCAAATTTGTTTTCTTTAATTACTTACAGGGAATTTTGCAAAGTGTAAATCAGATGAGAGCTTCCTATCTTTTCCAGCAAGATAAACATTATGACGTGTCTTATGATACAGGCGATAAAACAATTCAGTGTGGACGTCATAATGACGTGTTTAAGCTTTGGTTAATGTGGCGTGCTAAGGTAAGCACAGATAATATCATACAATATATATTGAAAACTATGTTAGCTTGATAGTTCATTTTCTGTTTAATTTAAATCATCATGAAAATTCTTCTTTTCGCTTATACTTTTCTTAATCTATTTCCTTTCTAGGGGGACAATGGATTTGAAAAGCAGATCGACCGAAATTTTACATTGGCAAGGTATAGTTTTTTCAAAATGATGTTAATTTTTTTCAAGATTAAAACACACATTTTTTGTGTACCATAATGTGTGAGTCTTAGAAGTTGTACAAGAATAATGTAATGTATTATACTGTTTCGGGTCCGTATGATGCTATTTAAGCTGTATATTTCTTGCATTATGATATAATTAAGTTAATTGGATACCTGTATTTGAACAAGCTATAGTGAAGTTTCGTATAATAAGAAGAAATATGAAAGAATCAACAGGTAAATTTGATAGGTAAATTCTGTGTTAAACGGTCAAAAGTATGCTTTAAAGAACAGAACACGAAAATGCAATTGTTTTTTTATTAAGATATGAACTTTTTAGCAACTGCAGTGATTACATATTTCCTAAAGGTTTCATTTATCTTCTATTTTTTTTGTAATTTTGTTACTTGTATTTGAATAATTTTCACATGATCCTTCGTAGACGTATTTCTAAAATTAAACCAATGGAACTTAATTTTATATAAAGTGACATGCTCTTTTTTCCTAATCTTAGGTATTTATTGACAAAACTGAGGAGTCACCCAGCTTTTAAACTGGTACTTAACGAGGTAAGTGTTAAACAAAAATCTCTTTGATATGGTGGCTTATTTCTGACATCGACATAATTTTAGTCGACATAAAATTATCTCGACATGTAATTTGTTCTCAAATGAGTAAAAACATTCAAAAGTTAATTATCAAACATTTTGATAAAGTATTTGGTTTTTGGAATTTACAAAACTAACCTTTGTAACGTTTTGCAAACTTTAATACACAAATAGTTCTTGAAACATGTCATTTTGTTGGTTTTGTTGGTTTGAACTCTTTGATAGCAATTTAAAAAATAAGGGGTAGGGGAGATAATCCTTCCCATATCTCAAAAACGAGAATCCAAGCATATGATTTAAGCATTTTATTTTGAAGATTATGTCTCAAGCTTCATTTGTGCAGTTTTTGAGAGAAACGTAATTCACACATTTTATGAAATATGGATTTTTGTGATAAACTGTCGATGACACTTTTTGCACACCTTGTTATAAAAAACTTAAACTTTTATTATTTAAATGCTATGTATATCACTTCATTGCACTTCTTTTATTGAAATATTGATTAAAATCATAAAAATAAAATTTGTTTTTATTACATCTTATCATTATTGAATTAATAACCAACATGAAATTAACCTGCTGAGATATTTAGAATGAAAAATGATTGTTGAAAAGTGGGGTAGGTTAAATGCACTCTACTGAAAAAACGAAAACCTAAACATATGTATTTTATTATTTTATTTATCAAAGCACATTCTAATGAATTCATGTGCAAATTTTCAGAAAATCCCAATTCGGGGAAATTTTTTGCCTCTTGTGTCGGGAAATACCTTAAATACTTAAATCGCACATTTTATTTGGATATAAATATGATTTTTACTTATAAAATACATGTAAATGCCGTATTTTCTATTATGTATCAAAGGAAATTATTTTTATCTTGAATTCATTTACTATATTATTTGTATTTTTTGATTTTCTATAGATTGAGGGACCAAATGTCTGTTTCTGGTATATTCCACCAAGTATCAAAACTATAACGAATGACGCTCAGAGAAATAAAGAACTTGGAAAGGTAAGGTACTTAACGGTGTGGCAGCGAGTACAATGACCAAATATTCGGATTTAAAAAAAAGATAATATTTTTCTTTAATTTTAGACAATCCTATCGCCACCTCAAAACATTTTGTAGACTTAATTTCTTAATGAAAAGTTTTTGTGTGTCTCCTGGCAAAAATGTTTTTTAACAGTTCGCAAAAATAACTAGTATTTCAGAAAACTTGTAAAAACTTTTTTGAAGCAGTTTTCAGAACAATCCAGTTTTTTGAAAATTTTATTGGACCTTTTCACTTTGATATTGTTATTATTCACCAGCGTTCTGGTGTGTTGGTGAAAATTATAAGCGTTTAAAGTATTTTTTCACTAATAGTAACGATAGGCGTATTCAGAATTGAATAATTTCAATTTTCACCAGCTTTTAAAAGTTTATTATTTCTGATTTTTTAAAAAGTTTTTTTCATTTCTTTATAAAGTCTGTCCTTTTCTCAAGTTACTGAAACTTTGTTGTTGTTGCTGTTTTTATGGTAAAAAATTTTCTAATATTTACAGTATGCTGTACTATAATATTTAGTTATAAAGATTTTATTCTAAAATTAAAATAACAGATTTTTAACTTTTTCATTCAAAGGGAGCAAACTCAATATTTTATTATTTACAAGCTATGATGTAACATATTGCATTATAATAAAAAGGCCTTAATACAACTCAACAGCATCTTATGATGTGAAATGAATGTAAAACATTTTCGAGAGTGGAGAAGTATTTGATTTAAAACAAATCAGTGCTTCATTATTCTACAATTATTATATGAAATTTTCCAATATTTATTATTGGCTTAGAAAACAATTAAATAATTTTTACAGATTGCACCAAAATTAAAGGCAGCAATGATGGAGAAGGGTTCAATGATGGTAACATACCAAACCCTTGGAGATTTGCCGAATTTCTTTCGTATGGCTATTTCTAATCCTGCATTAACAGAAAAGGATCTGGATTTTGTTGTTGATGAATTCGATCGCCTTGCAGAAGAGATCTTTTAAAAAAGAAGATAGTTTTTTCTTTTTTCAAGAATGTGAAATCATTAGTCATCTGTGTACTAAACGAATATTTTATTAATTTATCCAGAATACATATATGCGTTACTTAACAATCTGTGTCAAGACTAAGGAGGTCGGCTAGGAGTGCCAAAAAACAAAATAATGATAGGTTTACAGGATTAACTATGAAAAAGTAGTATTTGATGTGTAGTATGTAAAACATGAAGTAGAAAATTGCAAAAATTAGAAATAGCAATGTGGCTTAACCGAATTCGAGTAATGATGATGAAAAATAAATATGTTTGCGATAACTCGGTTCTACTCCACTGCCACATTGATGAGGCCCATGTACTTTTTGTGATAGTTTACTTTAACAAACGAATTACACCATTTGGAGATGTCCTGATGGATATAACAACTACTACCGGTTGAATTTTTAGAACAGTGTTATTGTTTGAACGTTATATTTAGTGTGATTCTTGTTTTAATGAAATATTACTATAGGTCTACAAAAATATGTTTGATAAATATGTTATATAAACGAATGTTAACAAGAACATTGACACATAAATTCTAAAGAAGATATTTGTGTAACATTTTTGACTGATCTCCATGTTTTTGGAATGGCCCTTTTAAAACATTCAGAAGTTAAAAACAAGTCTAGATTAAAAAATAGTCTAGATATGAACTATTTAAATTCATGAGTTTGTTTTTTAGGTTATGATAACCAAAGTCCAAAAAGTTCCACAAAAGTGTATTTAAACTGGGAAAGACTTTTTTAAAAGTTTTGGTTCTTTGAGCAAGTTAACGGCTACGAGAACAACACTAAATGCCATTCTCTTGCATACAATGAAAATGAAGTGAATAAAATTTTGAAAATGTTTGGAGGATGGGCTATAGAAACGTGTATCAATTTTGTTAATCTACAATAGATTACAGAGTATGTTACAGAGTATCACATATAGTAATACAAATGTATATCTATTGTAATCTTGTTAAAATACTTCTACAACTTTGTTATTTAATGTTCTGTTATATTAAAGAATAGAATTTAAAAGCTGATTATTTTATTGTACATGTATGTCCTTCACTTGCTTTGCATTGTCATAGTTAGAACAGTGGATAATATATTCACCAGCAAATCCTTATCGACAATGTCTAAAATGTTAAAGTCTTAATGGCGATTAAGTATGAAAAATATTACTTTGTTCCTTTTGCAGTAGCGTTGTATGATGTCTTTATTTAACTTAAAATTATCTCCCTTTTGAAGCTCAAATAAACATAATACTGTCTGAACACTGAGTAGAATTGACATATATACAGTAAAACCTGTATGAAAAGACATCTCAGGGATCCTTATGAATATGTTCTTTAAAGACAGGCAGTAAATCTATTAATATAAGAACGAAAAAGATGTATTATTAAGAACAAAATCCGAAAATAGAATGTCAAATACGTATTAGTAATAAGTGATTCCATCGTCAATAGGTACGTTGTCAAACTTTTCGTCATCGTTGTCGTGAAGTTTGGTCATTGCGCGCGCCACACAAGTATACAAATCACTGGTGTCAACATGATATGAAAAATCGTTATCACTTAATCTTTTACTCGGTGGTGGCAGGCTGTATGTATCGGCTAATTGGACCTCCTGATCTATTCGGCTATCTAGGTTCCTATGTCTTCTAATATTTAAACTTCCGGTGTAATTCCTTTCGTTTATCTCGTGCCTTGTATAATTATTCGGATGACATTGGACTTTATGTATATCGTAACTGACATCTCGAAAATTACGATTGTCTGGCGGATAAATGCTACGAATTTCCGTAGTGACGATGTTTTTCTCTTTTTTGTGTCCATTGCGAACTCGTCGCCATGAATTGCTTCGGTATCCATCGCTATCAGGATTCCATGATCCTTGTCGAATTATCTGTTGCGTGCGTCTAAATACCGATTCCCCTTCAGTGTCTATAGGCGTGTCATATACAAGCTCTCCTTGTTCACCTCTCTGCGCATGTGTAGATCGCAGTGACGAATTACTAACTGTGCACTTTTCAAAGTTATCTCTTTTACCATTGGATGAATTATAACGCTTAGACTGTTTATAACACCTGCAAAACAGAAAAATATAGGAAAATCATATATTTTTAATTTTCCACATTGTTAAATATTTTAGTAATAGCAAGCATTCAGTTTCCCAATCGCAATGTACACACACACACATATATATATATATATATATATATATATATATATATATATATATATATATATATATATATATATATATATATATAAACGTTTGCATTTGTTCAGTCACAACTTGCCATAAGCCTTACACATAATTCATCACAGACTCATTGAAAATAGAATAAATGAAATATCAAGAATTTTAAAAAATGGAAATCGCTTATCTATTTTTTTATTTCAATCAATAGTCTGGCTTTTAAGGAAAAAAATATTACTACTTAATAAAATGTAATCTTTTATTTTCACAAATTTGTGCTAGTATTAATTTTCAACTGTTTGAGGTATGTTTTTTAATTTATAAAACTTTCTGCCCCTAGCGTCACTGATAAAGAATGATTTTCCGAAATGTGCACATCTGGCACATCAAAATTTAGCAGGTATTTTTTTTTATATATTTGTTACCTCCTTATTAAGAAAATGAAAATACAAATGGCAAACACTATTGCCAAACCAGCTGCAACTCCAATCGCCAGGTACATTACTGTAAATAAACAAATACAATTAACATTAATAGATCATTTGAATATAAAAAATCAATATGACATTTTTAAAGAATTTATTTTTAGAGAAATATAGTTTATCGCATAAAAATGCAATTTCAAATAATACCGAACAAATTTTCATTTAACTAGTTTAAACATTATCTCCACTAATTATTTATTATTTACAATCAGTCTTATTTAGCATGAAACGCGTACTGAACATTTATCAATTTTCGTCTCGTTTTATTTATGAAACGATGGTGACCAGATTGTATTTCAGAAACTTTAAATTTATATACATGTATTTTTTTTAATATTATAATACCGCGAGGGGTAAGTAGTCATTTGTTATAAAATGCACTAAGAATACATGTGTATCATTTCTGGCTAAATGAACATCTCCAAATTAACCAGAGATAAGAAGGGTTTGATTCAGTGTTTATTTTTGCTTGTTCTTCACAACCCTTTTTCACTGTTGTGAGTTATACATTTGACAACAGCTGAATCAACCAAGAACTCAAAACAATAAAAGCAATGACTAAGGAAAAAGAAACGAGATAAACACACAGTATGACTGTAGATTATAAAATGACCGGATGGTCTGGAGTGACATTGAACTAAACAGAGAGGTCATCACTTATAACACGTCCTGATTGTCAGGTCACGCACTTTTAGTTTTGTGCTGTCTACAAGTAAATAATTTGTTTAATTTTCATAACAGATACAATATTAAAACAAAAGAAAGATCATGAATATTGACTGAAACATAAAGAAATCAGAACACATTTACATTAAGCTTTCACCAAACATTATTATAGAAATGAGTTGAAAAATGGTGTTTCACTGCCTAGCTAAGATTCTTTAACTATCGAGACGGTCAGGTCTGGGATGGTAGGGTGAAATCGGAGTGCGTGGAGAAAATCCCCGACCATCGACAAGAACAATGATAAACTTTCTCACACAAGGATATTCCCGAATGGGATTCGAACATAGGTAGGGAAAAGCACTGTCATCCGTTGGCGCGCTCTTTAGACCAATCAGCCAAACTCTTAATACTTAAACGCTGTGTGATGAAGTGTAATTCTTGCTGATATAACTTCTCTAGTTTAGGGTTATTTTAAAACATACATACATCTGTTATCTGGTTTACCACGGTTGTAGAAACCTTTTTGAATGAGTACAATGTGAACTTGAGTAATGCATTATCGCTTACAATCAAACACGTACCTGATTTGTACATAGCCTTTTCGTTTCTTTCTTTGGTATCTGTCGAGTTTGACATAACATCTTTTTCTATAACTGCGTTGACCTTTCTTTCTGCTACTTTCCTTTTATCTCTTATTTCTACAATTAAAATGCTTCAATTATTACACATCATGTTGTATTGCTTCTCATCAGTTCTCGCTCTTATAACATGTTACTATAAAGATAATTAACAGTTGCCGCGTTGCACATCCCACTGCTATGGGTTTGACTCCGACTAGATCTGTCGCAAGAAGAAAAGGATGTCTCTACGTTAATGTGAAAATAAAATTCGATTAAGGATTCAGTTAAAACACGCATTCAACTTTTTATACATTGATATTTTATGTGCATGTTTATCTCATCGGCCAAGTTTTCTGAAGTAAACGATTACAGAACAATGAGCATACCATCGTCTATGTCCGAATCCCACTCGTCCGAATTAGTTTGAGAAAGTTTGTCAATTTGCTTGCAGTTGGCTGATTTCATCGGGGACGACTCCGGTTTCCTCCGCCATAACCAACATAATATAAGTGTAGGATCTTGACTCAGGATTTTATTACAATTTGACCCACCCAATTCAATAATGACATTCTTTCAAATCATGTTTTTGAACATCCTAACTGTGATCAGTCCGAACTGCAGCCAAATTTCATAAAAAACTTTGAAAGGATAATTCTGTCTTGCAACATACGAAGATACAATGTTGACGCTGTTTCGGATCTCGGTTGTCAACGTTAATTTGTGTCTTTGAGAGTACAAAACCAATAAGTGTGATTAAAAATTCATTCAAATGACGTCACTGAACATCTAGCCACAGTTTCACAAACATTTACAGAATTGAGTGTATACTCAACACCAATTAGTTAGTGTCAGTGTCAGTGTCAATGTCAGTTTTTACGACATTACAGTTTAATTTTATATTTAAATTGTTTAGTGTAGGATTTTTGAACGAAACAAAACATTTTCTCATAAAGGTTAAACCTTTTAAAATTTGATACTGAGTAAGAGAAAAATGGGAATACATTAGTTAAGTGTACAACATTGAATTTAGTGAACGACTGTGAAACTGGGTCCTGTTGGTAACGTTTGTTCTCTCACTTACACTTTTATATCCGCGCACGAAGTAAAAGTTTTTAAAGCATACTTTCAGATATATTAGCGCAAACGTTGTCAATGCCCAGTGTAGAACATTTGCCTCGAAAGCTGGAAGTCATACATTTTTATTTTGAGAAACTGCTTCCTGGTCTGCTGCAAGGCATTCAGAGGACAAAGTATCGACTAGTTCACCTAGTGCCAGAATAATGTGACTGGGAGAAGGATATGCTTGCTTGTAGCATACTGACTCGGTGAGCAAGCATCTTAATAAAAAAAGACGCCCCGAGTGCGCGCTAGTATAAGGAAAGTTCGTCGGTCAATCTTTAGACATTTCTTACATTAATCCTCTAGCATGTAGTTAAAAATTTCTAATGCGACGTTAAAACAACATTTTTACCAACCAACAACAAATGAAGTATAGTGCAAGTCTTACCGTATTCACAGATGAACGAATGTGTTCTGTCACAAGAATCACTGGCCATTCCAATACTGCCTGCAACATTAATGAGTGTTATACATTTCCCATCGCTCTCGGAGTTGTCATGATACCTAGTGACATATTTATCAAAAACTGACGATCCTGCAATGTAAAAATCGTTAAAGGCTACTTGTCAAAATTAATTCTAAAAGGAAAAAGTTGTTTGAATATGTTTGATGCAAAATTATTTATGTTTCACATGAAAAACTTTCTTTTTGAGAAAAAAAGACAATATTGTTGCTTTTTCCACCCCCTAGATACATATATAATGCGCTTAATTAATTTTCCTTACACTATGAAAGACAGACTATAAATTGCATACTAATTTTGACTTTGCAAAAAATTTCATTTCACGAAGTAGTTTTCTGCTTTCTCTCAAAATAACCTTTCTGCTAAAACTCCATACAACCCTCTTACCTTCACCTTTGTCATTTACACGCAACATATTTTCTCATGCTCGTTTGCATTAGGTGATAGAGTAGATACAATTTTACAAGGACCGCCAATCAGGTAGACAGACACACAGGCGGACAGGCGAATAGACAGAAATACAAAGTGTAGACAAATACTTAGTCCTCAAGATTAACGGGACCTGGGTTTCCAACTTGTCATAATCGCTCCTGTACCCGTCTAGATTCGAACCTAACTTGGTAGATAATAGTTTCAGAAAGTATGAAGAAGAACTTGTTTTTTCCCGTTTTTCTTTACTATCCCAGAATTAACAGTCTCGATACATATTTCAAAATATATTGACTGGGCATTAAAACAACATTGAAGTCCACTAGTTACTACCCTTATTGCCTTATGGATATTTAAAATCTGGGAAAGTTTTTTTTTAAGTTAGAAACACTGTTAAAGGCAGAATCACTCAGTGTTAGCAGGATGCTGCTTTTAATAATTTAGCTTTGTGAAAAATGTTCAGTCTGTAATGATATAACCAGTTTGAAACATGTCTAATAATTTATGGATGGCAGTGTATAAATATATCAAAAATCTTAAAAATATTTAAAATAATTATTCACCATCAACCCATCTCCATTCCTGTTTTCTTGTCAGTCCGACCCAGTAAACGCCAGGCGGAAGTGCTTTTAGATCTTCATTATCATGCGTCATTGAAACATTTAAAATGGCGATACTTCCGTTTAATCTTTGACATTCCACTACAGACTCTTTCCAGGTAGCAGACGATATTGACCATCGTACACAGCTTCCTTCAGATCCACAAGCCCGGTGGTCGTCTGTAAGTTATAAATTTATAAATGATTTATAAAATAGAAAGATTTCATTGACTGTTTTGTCATGTGCTGGTTTTGAATTTCTATTAAAATAATGCACTCAAAATCAGCACATGACAGTTTTATAGACAACAAGAGCACCGCCGAGCGTAGCATTATACGCCCGTGTTATATTAATCGAGTAGTACTATTTACTAGTGTGGCGACACCTTTAGGGGTTTCGCGGGAAAGAATGGAACAATCTAGAGGATTTCTATCAGTAGAGCTCATCCACAGAACTGTAATTGTTTTTTGGAAAAATTCATTTTTTGAATGTTTGACCCCAAAATTAAGTATGATACCGATTTTTCCCAAAAATTTCACCAAGTTAGATAGCTAGATCGCATTAGACTCCATAACCTCAGAAATTTTTAGCAAAATCTATCGAGGAGTTTCAAGGTCCCCAAGATGTAAATATATGCTGCTAAAAAGGAGAAAGTTGTCACCTTTATCATTTCACATCCAGAGGATGTTCCGAATGAATTCGTCACTAATCCTCTAGATTGTTCCATTCTTTACTGAGAAGTATAAGTACAACTAGGATATATGTATGTAAAAATATATTGCTAAATGGATAGTGGTAGACTGCTATATAATTCATATTCATTTCCAGGAAGGAAGAAGTTTAAAATATAATGTTAGGTCATGGCAGTGTTTTCATGTGTTAAGCATTGCATGCAGGAAGATTTTAGGAAACAAATACATTTTTTGTCTGAAATGTTTTGAGAACCTTTTTTTTAACCAACCTGAAATAATTTATATCTATAAAGCTTAATTATAATTTGAACTGTTGTCGTGATCTGTGCAGTATGATAAAAAGGTGTTTTAAGTTAAAAAAGGGGCATAACTCCTTCAAAAATAATCTGAAAAAGTTGTAATTCGAACCTGCACCAGATAATAACATCGTAAATGTGTATACCAAATTTCATTTGAATCCATAAATAGTTGTAGGCTCTGATGATCGGAAACAACATGGTCATACATACAAAAATTTCTAAGTTAAAAAAGGGGCATAACTCCTCCAAAAATAATCCGAAAAAGTTGTAATTCGAACTTGCACAAGGTATTACCATGGTAAAGCTGTATACCAAATTTCATTTGAATCCATAAATGTTTGTGGTCCCTATTGAACGGAATACAAATTGTTAACAGACGCCCGCCCGCCCGCCCGCCCGGACGGACAGCACCGTAACATAATACGTCCCGTCATATGACGGGCGTATAAAAACCACAACCTGATTAAGAAAAATACTTATCATATTAATTAAGGATTGAATTCGCGATTCACTTACTTTGAACATGGTCTGATGTTGTCATACCTCAATGACAACATTCAAAATGGCATTCAATCCTTATATTTACATTTTTTTGTTTCTGAAAGGGGCACTGTAAATTACCGATATGTTGCTGATGAAGGCAGTGTTTCATACTTAAAGCGAGATAACTCGCATTGTTGACCGACTAAACAGAAGAGCCATTTTTTCAAAAGTGTAAATTGTAGTTCCTTTAATCATTGTGTATTTTTTTTTTATCTTTGTTCGTTCTTTCTGAAAAAAGTATCTTATTTACATTAATATTACATAAGAAACAACTTCATTTTTCATTCGTAAATTCTACTTCGTTCTTCTTGCACCCCCGTTAGCGGACTTACAAAGAGTGGTGAGACGGTTGACCTAGATATGTCGTCATTGTCGAAAAATCAGTTAACGGGTTGTTTACTTGTACAAGAACTGAAGAAGTGAGATGACAGCAGATGCTAACAGCATTGGCAGAAGTATAGACATTAACCAATTGGTATTTAATCGATATAATTGCCCATATACACAACCCGTGTGCTACATTGCATTTTGTTGCAAGTTATGAATGAAATTGTGACATTATGAATGAAAAAGTAGTTCCTTGGTATTCATTCGCCATAAATTGATCAGCGCTCAGAAGGAAGCTAATTGGTTGCAATTCAAATGGGCGTGTTTTCACTAAACTTAGCGCGTGATTCGATGTTGTCATCGAGAAACGATAACATAGGTCGTTGGCTAGATTCATATAAGGCGATAACATCGGTAATGTAAATATAGATTGTTGAAAAGTTCATTCACAAAATTCTAAAATTTATAATATGACAAGGTTCTTCAAATCGTGTAATCCAGATAGCGGTTTTCATTGGAGGTGTTTATTCAGTCGGTAAGATGTAAAAACAAAATGATTTTATGTTTATCTAACTCGCCACTATTACATTGTCTTGAGTTGATATCATATAGATTATAGTTGTTAGGTTGGATGAAAATCGAAATGTATTTCGAAGACAAAAATGATATCTATCGCGTTAAAACTATTTCATAAATGCTCCAACCAGAATCCAAATAACCGCCTCGATAGCGGGAGATCGCGGGTTTGAACCCCGACCGTGTCATACATAAGACTTAAGTTAAGATACTGCTTCCTACTGGCGCATTAAGATGGCAGAGTATCGACTAGTTACCCCGGTGCCAGGATAAAGTGGCTGGGGGAGTGATATGCTTGTCTGCAGCATGACTCAAACTGACTCGATACACTTTTATATTTAATTAAAAAATTACTAGTGCAAAGGTAGACGATAATATACACTCGCACATATACGAACTTGTTCTTAGATTAATCCTTAGAGAAAAAACCTTCCTCTCGTCGAAAATAGCTATAAAACGCTGATGCGACGTTATACGACATTACAAGTTACCAACCATCCAACTTTCCTTATTGATCCAAAGTAGCAGTATATAACATATGTCAAAATATTATAACAAATATGTGACTACTTACGGAATTGACAAAGATATCTTCGACTGAAATGACAGCTTGATGTATACCATAAAATATCCTGTGTGACGTCATATTTTCTTATATATGCACATTTGTTACGCTTCTTGGGTTCTCCTTCTCCCCAGAGTACAGAATTTCTACCTGTTCAATAGGAATTAGAAATGTTCAACATAAGAAATGCGTGTATTCGTGTCAGTATGGCAGAAAGGACCATTTAGAATTCCATTAAGCGTACTGTCTCTGGTTTGAATGGACATGTGTATCTGTTTGGTCATAACGAATCAAAAAGACATTTTATCTATAACACGTCAATGGACGGAAACGCTTAAGAGATTTTTTTTTTTAAATATATACTAGTATATATATAACATTTGGCGTTAGAAATTTCAAATGAAATATTAACAACGTGAAGCGGGTTCAATGAAGTTATATTTTAATTCATTATTATTTGCAAATATTGCACGTTTAAGGTTTTTTAAAATATATACACAATTCCTGATTTCTGAACACATCTATGTAATGTGTTATACAATATTTTTTTTCTAATATCGTTTTTGTTATTTTTCCTAACACTTATTTATAATGTTATATAATAACAATGCAATAAATAATAATGATTGTACATGTATTAACTCCAGGTGAAACCTCTTAAGTTTGACTCCGATTTTAGAAAGTGTTGTACTTTTGTGTAAGAGTTGTCTACCTTACAAATCTGTAATTTACATATAACTCACTGCGTCATCATTTTGACGTACTCTTACGTAAATTTGTATTGTGCTCTATAAAAATACCACGTGCTTCACATGATACAACCAGATGACTGCGTATCAAGACGCCCAATAAACATACTGAAAAACGTTTGCTAGATTTAATTTTATATATCACGGACATTTTATTTCAAGGAACAAGTAAATGAACAATCAAACACAAACATACCGTTCCAAGTCCCAATCACAATCTCAAAAGCAAAGTAAAAAAAATTGAGAACTGGATAATTCAGTTAAACAAGTGAACTTCCAACAAGACGGGTGATCTGGAATGATAAGTAACTCTTTCTAGGTAGCTAAATCGTGGTGAAAGGAACATGGAACTATGGGAAGTCAAACAATCTGATGTGATAAATGAAGCGTGACTGTTAACTTATATTAAAGTCTTACTTATCTGATACACAGATGTACCAAGAGGACTCCCGCACTTCTCTTGTCTGTTCCCGTAACATCTCTCATTACAGCCATCATCTTCTAGCATCGATATGTTTCTAAGGTTACGTTCACATATACAAATGGTTTTCTTAGAAAGAAAAAAAGGAATCGTGTAAAATTTATAGAAAGGCCTCCTAAATAAAAATAAGGTATTATTGGAGCAATGGTTGGCTACGCACTAGTCCAAATGCTCACTATGTACGCATTGAACCCTATAGCTTTTATCCTTTCGTTTCTAAATTTTTTTATAATAAAATTATATAGAAAAGAATTTACTTTAGTGTATATATACCAAAAATACCTGTAAAATTCTGATGTGCCATAAGTGGACATTTCGGAAATTCATTCCTCATTAGTGACACTTTGGGTCGAAAAGTTTAATATTAATATCCCATAGCAATATATATAGTACATGTGTTTTTCAATACGGTAAAATACAAAACATAAAACTATTATTATTTGATCTTAATTGACTTTTTTTTTCTTGAAATATACTAGTTTTACTGTATTTAATTACAAAACTGCGAAGGTTTATACCCTCTTTCCATTTACATGCGTCTACCTTTAGTCCTACAGCACCTTGCCAGCGACACTTTCTGAAGCATTTTTCAGCTGTTAGACTTATCATTCTAAATCCACCAGTTATATACTTGGGCTGGTAACATCCCCTGTACTCTATCAATGGGGATACAGGTATATAGTTATCTGAAACAATAGATGAAATGTTGTTGATTTTTATCATTGAAATGAGCGAGAAGGCTGTTTAGAGTCCTTCAATTGTTCTGTAACGAAACAATTGGACATTTTGTAAAAGCCAATACTACCAAAGAGATACATATAAACATAGAAATGGAGAACAAATAAATAAATATATAATAAAAAAAATTAAATAAAAAATAAAGAAATAAATAAATAATAAATAAATAAAAAGACCAATAATTATGATACAGTATTACCTGTATATAAAGACCAAATCTGTAATCTAAAAATATGGACAGGTTGTCTTTATATAGAGATATTCACTATTTTAATTTCTATTAAGGTTCAGACTTTAGTATGACTACGAATACTATGACATATTGGTATCCATCCTTATGATGCAAGTACTCCAATAGGGACCTAACCATTTGTCTTATTTTCTAACAGTAGAATCTATCAGATTGGGCTTGGAACCTAGGTGGCGTGGGGCGTTATGATCCATATGCAAGCTTAACCCCTCCCCCCTTCTCTCTCTCTCTCTGTGTGTGTGTAATCACAATAATTTAGCTAGCAATTTATTTGAAAGGAAGGAAATAAATACATAATTAAAATATCAATTGTTTTAAGATTTCCTTTTACACTCGTATACGGTATGTTATGTTACATAATATATGTTTAAGATTTCCTGTTTTTGTACAATATGAAATTTGAGCCTCCATCGTGTATAAAAATCAGAGATCGCTTATATAGAAATCCAATTTAATCAAAGCAAAACTGTAAGCAGTAAAAAAATCATTTTACGTCTTTCAGCACCTCTTTTAAGCATTGCGTTTTATCAAAGAAAACATTATTGGAAGTTTAGTTTTGTTAGACAAAATATAGGACCAAACGCCCAAAACTTCGACACTGAGTTTCATCAGTTTCACTTCCAATGGTTGGTTGTTCATATTGTATTCTTATGTCATGTGCTGATTTTGAATGCATTATTTGAATAGAAATTCAAAATCAGCACGTGACACTATAAACTACTATGTTTATATTTTAAACATGAATGATAAACTTCCACGTTTTGTCGACACGACAAAATTGCATTTATTTTCTCGTATTTTACATATTACAGTACAAGGATTGTGGAGCTTTATGAATACCTGTAGTTTTGTCTTTTCCATCAGACGAATTCAACCAATACCAGCCTTCATCTTGTAGATATCCACCTGTCCATTCTGTACTGAAGTTTAACGAAGTGTTGTCTTTTTTCCATTGATGTACTAAACGGTCAAGATCATTGAGAACTAGCGAGTTGTCCATCATCATTTTTGCAATAACTTTCGGCCTCATTCCAAGTTTTTTGAATGTCTATTCGTTTATATATTATCTTTGTCGTAGCTGAAATATATATACACATTTCTGTAACAATTTAACGCAGTGATTATTACCAGAATCCACAAACCATCAAACTATTTTTAACAGCATAATCATACTGATAGCTTAAGTAAACTTTATTAGACTTGTATCTGTAATTCCCACACGGACCATCAAAGAGACTCGGGTCTGTATGCGAGGCCAAAGTCGTCGAAAGTTAATTGACTGTGAAACAATCATGATTTGGCATAAAACACCATTACTCCAGTACATTTTATGAATAAGAGCAGTTTTGTATCCGGTCTAACTAACTCATAGTAATTAGTGATTATCAAAATCTCATTTCAATTTCAATTTTAAAAACCACAATAAACGGATACTGTAATAGGAACTTTCAACGAAAAAGGAAACTTTTTAACATATTTGGACGATTTGTAAATTTCTATAGTTAGTACATTACTTCTCTTTAACGACAAAATGTCATTTAATGACGATTAAGAAAACGTTCTTAATAAAAATTAAAACGCCATTAAACGATGTTATTTTTTGGGAACGCAACTAATTCGATAAGGAAATAACAAACCAGTTTGAAAAATTAAAAAAGATTAAAAAAAAAATAAAATAAACAACTACTTACCCCGAGGGGACAAAACAATGTTTAAAAACAAATAAATCATGAAATATCCGAAGACCGCCATTTTTCTATATAGGCGAAAAGTAAGACAATTTTTATATAAAAACTGTGATCAATACATAACTTCTGATTTATGAACTAAAGATAAAGTACAAGCACATGGAAATATAAGTTATTTGTCCCAATTTAGAAATGCGATTTAGTTTTTTTGTTCATATTAGGTAATTGTCTGTAACTAATTTTTTTTTATTAATATCAAAACGAAATATAAATTTTAATGGCCTAGTTGGGCGGAAGGGCAAGTCGTTAAAGAATCACATGAAGGAACAGGTCCTTAAAAGCTAACTAATTACTGCAGTAAGTTCAGCTGAAACTTGAGTCATTATCAAACATTACTGAAGTACTATTACGAAGATAAGTTGCAGTAGTGTTAAGGAGAGTGTTTTATATAGTATTTACTTAGTAATATATAAAATAACATACTAATGGTACTCTGGATCTCAGTGACTCTCACCGCTTAGGTTCGGATAACACTCGGGCAAATCTTAGTATGAGAAAATTTGTCATTTCTTGCCGAAGGTCGATGGTTTTCTCTGGGCACTCCGGATTCCTTAACCATACCACTAGTACATAAAACATAATTACCTAGCTAATGACACTCTAGTAAGAAGATTTGAAAATTGCTTAAATTTATATCCTGAAGCCGGGGGTCACGGTGGCCGAGTTGACTAAAGCGCGCGCATAAAATTGTTTGAAACCGCTTAGGTAAAAGTCCGACACAGACAGATCGTTGTGTGAGAAAGTTTGTTAGTTCTCTTATCGATGGTTGGCGGCTGTATCCGTGTACTTCGACTTCCTTCACCATCCAACTGGGACGTAAAAAATCATTATCCAACGAATGGTACTCTCGTGAGAAGATTTGTTAAATTTAATACCCTGAGACTGATGACTCGATGGGTAATATCTAAAACGCGCTCTTAAAGCGTCTAGGTTCAAATCCCACTTGAACAAATCTTATTGCAAGAAAATTTGCCATTTCGCTTGTCCAATGTTTGTGGTTTTCTCTAGGTATTCAGGTTTCCACCACCGTCCCAGAACTAACTGCCTTAATTCAAGCAAAAGAATCTTGACTGGAGATTAACCATCATTACACAACATAAGAGAGAGATGAATTGTTATGTTAGGAATATCACACCACGAAAAATGGGTTTAATCTATAGTTATCTATGTCATCCTAAAGTTTATGCATTTAGAAGTACATGCATCGTAATGTAAAAATAATGAATTTACTAGTGCAAAAATGGACCACAATGTTAAAGTTCCCTTCATTATTTAAACAATAAAGTTGTGTAAAAATAGCAGGAAACTCAAAAACGGCCAATAAAAGAAAATTATATATATATATATATATATATATATATATATATATATATATATATATATATATATATATATATATATATATATATATATATATATATATATATATATATATATATATATATATATATATATATATACACAAACTTGGTGTTTTCCTTATGCATAATTAGACAAAATACGTTTTTAGCAGGTACGTTTTACCTTGTATTTGGAAAAAGGCAAGTATTGCCATACCATAAACATAAAACATATAAAGAATGCACATATAATACTCTTCTTTGTGTTATAATTAGATCATATTGCCCTTGTAGATTTCTGTGTTGCACGCACAATAAAATGTCAATTTAAGATCCAGTAACATTTAAATCGTAAGAGTTGTCTTTCTTAGAGTTACATGTATGTTTAGTGAAAGATCCAATCGGTCAGGGTTAGTAGCCAAAAATAGGTCGTGTCCAACAGATATTTCAAGCTTTCTCTTATTTAAAATATGGAATACCGTCGGAAAACACTTAATGGATCATAAACATTTTTTTTCAACTCATCTCTTGTATTACAGGCGTGTGTGTGTGTGGGGGGGGGGGATGTTGTCGGGGGGATGGTGGTCAAGTTCGAAATGCGTAAGCCAATAAACTTACGCCGTTTCTACGCTCTTGGTTCGTTCTCAGTCGACCGCACATGAGAAAGTTTTTCCTTGTCGTAGGCCCTCACTAATTGGATCGATTCCAGTATAATGGACTATGTGGTCTTCCATTTTATCTGTGACATTGCAGGCCATTGCTCTGGCACTTTTATCATTGCCCCTAATGCGCATTAGAACAATACCCATATTAAAGAACAATTACACTCTCTCGCACCAAAAACCATAATGTAAAAATTATTCTCTAGATTAATGAAACATTTCTTATCACAAAATGCTGAAAAATTGCCAATGCGACGTGAAAACAACATTTAACCAACTAACCATTCTATACCACTGGAGTTATCGTTGTCTTGCCAGTCGCAATATAGATCTATATAAAATGCTATTGTAAGCAACATGTACCTCCTTGATAGTTAAACTTATTGTTACAAAATTAATATACTTTTATACGTCTTTATGCTTTTGTAAGGTGGATTGAAGCATTTTCTGGCAAAATATAAAAAGTAAATAAATTTTGGATGTGGCAAGTGAGATACAATAAATATCAGAAATTGTCAAAACTGTTTGACAATTATATTCTGAATTTGCACAGTTCAATATTGTGCAAACCTATCATTTTGATAAGGTTAGATGCTGTATTTAATTGTTTAAGCCTCTGTAACATCTTATAAAATCTAAAATATTGTGTAAATGTGAACTTATGTTCTAACATTTGATTGTTTAATGTACATGTACTTACAAGTTAACTATTTCTATTACAAAATATCGTATGTGGGAGGTCAGGGTTCTAACCCCGGGCCGGGTCTGAACAAGACTTGAAAATAGGTAGGGACTGTTCTTTCGCTAAGCACTCGGCATTTAGTAATGAAAGTCATGGGATTCCTTCAGATGAGACCTAAAAAACCAATGCCCTGTGTCACGACAGGCGTGGCATGTGAAAGAACCCTCCTTGCACATTGTCCTAAGCGTACTGCAAAGGTAAAAATTTCCGGCTGCCACTTCACCAATAGCTCGTGTCGTCTCGATATAAGTAAAACATTTTTGTCTGGGACGTAAAACCTCATTAAATCAATCAATCAATCTATTACAAAATAATATTTTAATCAGATAATAAATATTAAAAAGAATTTTTTAATTGTTATAAATTTATCGATTACATTCACATTCTGTTGGAGATTATCCCAGTTCATTTTTTCTATGTATTTCTGTAAAAATGAACTGTTTCCTTAAAATTTAAAAGTAGCACCAAGACACACACCCCATCATACCTGTATTCAAGACTGAAAAAACACCACAGTATCACTTTACTATTATTATTATTATTAAAAGCAGAGAGCTCTTCTACCTTAATCTAACAGTAATGAAATCAATATGTCTGAATAGACGTAACTAAAATCATTTAGAGACAACTATGTGAACCTGAGGTTCATGTTATCAATAGTAATTTACTAACTCTTTGACTGAAGATTAATGTTCAAGGGAGATTACAGCCCCGTATAATTACCCACGTAATGACAGAAATGATTAAATAGCTTAAGATATTAAAGTTAAAGCCATTGTTATTTATGACAAATGAATGACAACGAGAGGGAAATTTGATCATCTTCCTTTTCCAATTGTGGTTACGACATTTGACCCTCAACTCTTAGTCATGTCATCATAACGCCCTTCTCCGGGTATTTTGCACCCATTTAAAAAATTACATTCTACTTAAGACATTATTTTTAATAAATAAATAAATAAATAAATAAATAAATAAATAAATATATAAAAAAATTAATTAATGCAACTTAAAATTCATTCGTTTGAAAAATATTTCACAATGCATACTGGGGCTTGCCATTGCATCACGCAATGATCAGAATTCCTTAACTTTTGCGTGGAACATTTGGGAAAAAAAAATTTTGACCAAAAAAAAAGTTTTCTGGAATAACGTTGTTTTTACGCTTTTCGTTTTTTGGGGGTGGGTGGGTCTTAAACTGATATGATTATATATCCTGTCAACATAATGGTTCTGCATAAAAGAAATTGTGCATCACGTGGCAGCAAACCCACTCATTCGGTGACGTAGGTGGTAGTATACCGGTAGCTACATGCAAATTTTAACGAACTAACTGCT
The DNA here is from genome assembly GCA_029721355.1 of Tegillarca granosa. Classification (NCBI taxonomy): domain Eukaryota; kingdom Metazoa; phylum Mollusca; class Bivalvia; order Arcoida; family Arcidae; genus Tegillarca; species Tegillarca granosa. The sequence continues at coordinate 26,253,618 of CM056609.1, read as the reverse complement.
GATTTTCGGTCCATATAATAAAATTAATATTTAAGAAATAGTTTATAATTTTGTTAAATATTGAATAAAATAATCCATTGCTAATCTTATTAATCTAATTTAATTTACTCATGTCAAAATTGATTAAAACCTAACTAATTAAAATTTTATCTTTTTTTAAAACTCTATCTAAAATTATATATATATCCTCCTTAAAGGAGGGGATTGGTCTTGTGTAAAAGATAACAACTATTTATGTAAATAGGTAAATAAATTATTCTCGATGTAAAACAATTTGTAATCAAGATTGCAAGGTTACGTTTTGATATTACAATACAAACAAGATCTTTTATTTTCGTGTTTATTACCATACTGACAATTTCATTTTATCTCAAAAATAAGCTATTCAAATTAATTACATTATCTGTACACATTAAAGAAATGATGATGGTATTGATAGAACGTTTAATATTCCAAACATCACAGTGATGGCGACCACAGCACGTGTCTCCCGCCATCATATAATATCGTCTGTCACTTTGAGTTGATAAAGCACGACCAGGGCCTAAACCGCTGTCGATCAAACGGAGGATTTTAATCTATTTTCTTTCACAACAAATTAGAACCTATTTGGAATGGTTTTGATCATGATAAAATTCGCTCAGCATCAAAATCGAAGTCTCTTAGAATCAAAAGTTGAGGAATTCGGCTTTAATTTATGGGTAATGTTTATGAATTCGGATTTTACCAGCTTATAAGTGAATGCGTACATAGTTATAACAAAATTCGATAATGACTTTATTTTCGAACTTAATCAATTGCACACTGAGTTTTATTTTTTAATCAAATCAAGAATGTCCGAACACAATACAATTTCTCAGATATTAGATTTAAAAAAAAATTAAAAAAAATAATAATATTAACATAATTCAACCACCAAACTTCGCAAGAATTCATGGAACATTTTCAAACATTTAATTAATTCATTTATGCAACATTTTTTTATTTTTGTGAATAAATCAATATATATATATATATATTATATATATATATATATATATATATATATATATATATATATATATATATATATATATATATATATATATATTAAAATAAATTTTTGTGCTTTAGATTCTTTTTTTAAATTATGCAAAATGCGTTTTTAAGCGGCCTAAAGATGGGAACATTAACATAATTATGAATTTTAAAAAGCGCCTTTCTTTACATTTTATTTTCAACTTTATAGCGGTATTATTGTAAAAACCCATATTTAACTAAAATAAATAAATAAATAATAAATATAATAAATGATTAAATTTATAAACAATCTCGCATTGTAAATTTTTTATGTCTATGATCTCAAAGACGAAATATATTTTTTATCGCATACGTCCTACGTCATTACCCCCTAGCAAACGCTGACGTCGATTTCCTGACAACAAGGTCAAATATTCAGTCTGCCGCCATATTTGCCTAACTTGAAGTAAAGGGTGTCATTTGTATTCTTCGTTAAAAACGTGATGTAGAATTAGTCTTAAGATCTGCAGTCTTAAATGATGACCTTAATGACAGCAGCGAATTTGAGTTTTGTAATCCTGCGGGTGCATCACATTACTTGTGGATGTCCCCACTCAGGTACATGAACATCAACGGTTGGCTACCAACTGGAACCACATTATTTTTTGTTTCTGTAAATTAATGTATTGTTGATAGTGGTAAAAACGTGTTATTGGTTGATATTTTTGTATGACATAATAGTTCCGCTTCGAACTCGGATTCCTAATTTTTTGTCCAGCCATAGTTGCTTGAAGCCATCGTCATTTATATTTTAAAGTGCCTTTTCGCGCAGTCAGAGTGAATTGTACAGCTTCGATGTGTTTTTGCATGTTTGCAATTCATTCAAATATATGCAAATGATTAATGTACGTACTGCACATATGCACACCGAACGATTTAAAAATGGTGGTAAAACTAGTGTGCAAAGTACCGGCGGTTGTCATCGGCATCCAGCTGCATTGCATCTAGATAAATGCGCAGTTCGGTAATTTTTTATGTGTAAAGTTTTTTTTATAAAAAAGATAACGTTAATATGATACATATTGTATTATAATAATTAAAAAAAAATAAAAATAAAAAATAAAAAACTAAACTGATAATTTCAAAATGCCTATGAAATTTCAATCTGCGAATCTTGAGACGAAATTATCAAAAATAAGTTCATTGTACATGTTATTCCTTTAAACGTCGTTTACTTCCAAGTTTCTCGTTTGTAGGGAACGAAAAAAAAAAAATAAAATAAAAAAAAATAAATAAATAAATAAATAAAAAAATAAATAAATAAAAAAAAATGATAATAAAAAATTAAAAACCATATAAACACTCAAAAGGTATGCATAATTGAAAATTATAAGACGACACGTAAAAAAGATACTTGAGAAAAAGCATATGTATTTGACTTTGCTTTTAGCTCTTTTTACTAATTTGAAGACTTAAAACCATATTAAAACACAGGGTAAGTACACATGTCCTGTGAAACTATTAGCTTCACCATAAATACACGCGGTCAACGAGGAATGCAAACATTTACTGAAGTTACTCGTGCAAGGAAAATGGTTTCCTCACTAAACAAGTTTTACGACAATAAATCGTCAATATCACTCCACTTATTGTTTCATTTCCGACATTTTGTTGAAAGGATTTACATCTTTTTTGTAAGGATTTATATCCACTCGCCATGTTTAGTAGTTGTTACCACAATGTGAAAGAATTGATAAAATAAAACATTCTCGTTTAACAGACTGAGTAGTGCTAAAGCGTTTGGTACTGGATACACGTTTCTCACCAACTTGCTCTATAAAATATTAGATATAAATACAAGTATGAATATATGTACTTGGTAACAGCCAACACGACCAAGAAAATGACACAATACAAAAAAAAAAAAAACAAAAAAAAAAAAAAAACAAAAAAAAAAAAAAACAAACAAACAAACAAACAAGACAAGAAAAACAATTTCATATATAAGCAATTGGTTATAAGACTTTTTACTTTTAACTAGCACTGTCAGGACTATATTATAAGACCCAAACCATCACAATTATTTTACTTCCGGTTAGAACAAAACCGAAAACCGAAAAGAATGCTTCATCATGTTGGCATCTTATGTCATGGTTATGACGAACAGGATAAAGTTATTGAGTCCTAGCTACAACAAATTTGCCTCGTTGCCCAATAATGCATTTACAACCCTAATTAAGCTTATATATTCAGTACCGATTATTCTATATGGACAGATAGAAAAGGTCCTAATTATTTTACAGTGGCACTGCCATGATCTTATTTCTTTATAATGAAATAACTTTCACTTATACGCAGGATTAATTTCTGTTATTGGAGCATTTTGACAATTAACACCAATAATGACCATTAAATAAAATAAACATACCAGTCCTTGTCCAAATCACAATCCCAAAAAACAAAGTAAAAACTTTGAAAGCTGGCAAAATTAGTTATACACGTGAACGTCCATCAAGAAAGTGAGGCCGGGTGCTCCGGAAGGGTAAACTTAACAAAACACAATAAAAGAATTTAAAATGTATGTTTGTAACGTAATATTTAATAACAACATTAATATAATTAAATCACGCTGCAAAAAAATAAAATGCACACCACAAATAAATGGCATTAAAAAGTGTACATGTTAAAAATAATTTGACTTAAAAATATGATGTCATTTCTATCTATCGGTTCCATTTAAAGAAAAGTAAATATTTGTTTTGCAAAATAAATAGATAAAATTTCGTGTATTGTTTATAATTTCCGATTTGAATTAATAATAATAATAATAATAATGATGATGATGATGATGATGATGATGATGATGATGATGATAATAATAATAATAATAATAATGATAATTTTGCAACTGAAAAACATTTACTCGACAAAAGACAATGCAGCCAGAGTATATTACATTAAGAGTAATTATTAAAAGCAGCTAAATGATAGAAATACATGTTTTTTGTTTTAAAAAATAACTTTTGATATGTTTTTCGTTGTAATTCGAATCGGCTCTTAACGAAACCAAATCTCTTGACATAAGTTTCATAGTGTTTTCTTTAAATTTTAGTACGACGGATTAAGAGAATAAGTCATATAGCCAAGACATCTCACTGACATATAGACTTAAAGATTAGTCATAGAAAACGCAGTAAAGTGCATGGAGATAGTTTTTTTTGTTTTTGTTTCGTCATTTCAACAAGGAACAGTTACAACGCAGCTTCAATATCCGGTTATAATGTTTATCCCGATCATAAACCGTTACGCTATGTGCAGATGATATGCTGATCCTTGACCTTAAAAACAAAATATTTGTTTTACTACAAAAGCATTTAAAATTACGTAAAAATAATTATGTTTTCTTCCCGAAGAGCTTTCAAACAATACGACATCAGTTAGAATTTAACGCCGTCATATTTTACATTGTTTCACTTAAGTACGGATTTCCGTTTCAGCGCAATTGTCAATGATGCAAATCGTCTAATATTTTAACGATACTGGAAAAAGACTCCCTCGTTAACAGGGGGGTTATGTATCTCTGAAAACTACTTAAGTTTTCGAATTTTTTGTTGTGGAAATATTTTGTAATTTAGCCTTCATTATGGATATATCTCAAACAATATTACCCGACGAAAGAATATGACAAAAATGTTCTGTTATCAGGCAGGATATGTATTTGTTACTGTTGTATAGGGAACCTGATAAATGAAAGCTGAAATATTTCAATTGAAGTTTTATTATTATTTAAGTGTTAAATATTTAAAACTCTACGATAGAAACTGCTGAGTATGCAATTTAATTTACAAGTTTTAATTAGTGTGAATTTTGCAGGATCTCATTTCCGCCCAAAATGTGCGGGGGTTTTGTCTAAACTTTTAATTTTTTTAAAAATAATTTTAAACAATGATGTCTTAGTGTTTGATCAGAAACCATTTTAATACAAGAAATAAATAATAAATAAATAAATCATAAAAATTATCAGCATCTGCATTACACCAATAAAATATTCCCATTTGTACAACTACGAAAACTCTTAATAAAACACAGTAGCAAGAATAGAAATAAACATCAACAACACATCTTCATAAGTTAATTAACAGCAATAAAAGTAACATAACACAAACAACAACACTAAAGCAACAGAAATAAAACATATTCAACACATAACAACGCAACAACAGTGAAAAAGCAACAAACAACAACACAACAGAAATACAACAATTTTACAAACAAAAACTGTATAACAACAACAGAAAAACACAAAACAGCAACACAACAGTCACAACAGAAATACAGACAACATCAACAGAACAACAACAACACAACAGAAATACAACATCTTCAACGCATAACAACACAATAACATTGAAAAAGCAACAAACAACAACAATTTTACAAACAAAAACTGTACAACAACAAAAGAACACAAAACAAACAACAGCAACAACATAAATATATCATACTTAACGAACAACAACAATAAAAGAACAGTAACAAAGGGAACACAACACAGACAACAGCAACACAACAGCAACAATAGAAATCAACATACTTAACGAACAGCAACAATAAAAGAACAGAAACAAAGGGAACACAACACAGACAGCAGCAACACAACAGCAACAACAGAAATACAACATACTTAACGAACAGCAACAATAAAAGAACAGTAACAAAGGAAACACAACACAAACAACAGCAACACAACAACAACAACAGAAAAACAACGTCTTCAACACACAATACTTCATCAACAGGAAAACAACTGTAACAAATAGAACACAACATAAAAACTAGTAACACAAAACAACATCTGATTAGTTTATCTAAATATTATAAACACAAAGATTACAAAATGATATACCGTATTCAACACAGGAACATAACAGCAGCAACAGGAAAACGTCGTTCACTAGAAAACAACAACTAAAACAGAATCTCATCAACTACTACAGAACACAACATCTGTAACAGGAATACAACAACTACAATAACGGTGAAACATCATTTGCAACAATAAGAACACAACATCTATTAAACATAAACACAAACGTTTCATGATTTAATCAATAAAATTACACACACGCACATAGTATGGAAGAATGCAGTCAAAAAGTTTAGACATTTGATTCCACGTCTTTGTTGGTTCACGGGTTATGATTTCAGGGTATTTACTTAATTTTACATTGCTGAAGACGTACCGCTGGTGAGTTAACAGACTGATGGGGCTATGCAACTGTGCCTTTGCAAGGTAGCACTTCAACTAATGATAGTAGACCTAGCAGAAAGCATGCATATGCATGAAACACGTCTTCCTTCACAGTCACAACAGGGTTACTAGAGTTATCAAGCTGGCGTAAGTACTGAAGTCCATAGATAAAAAGTGCCCCGATAAAACCAATAGGTTAACTACATGTGGTCGAAAATATTAAATAAAACATAAACACAGAGAGAGAGAGAGAGAGAGAGAGAGAGAGAGAGAGAGAGAGAGAGAGAGAGAGAGAGAGAGAGAGAGAGAGAGAGAGAGGGGTGGGTTGGGGGAATAACGGCGTCAAACAGCAAAATAAGAAAAACAGTAAATCTACAACTTCAGTGTCTCAGATAGAATGAAATATGATGAACTATTATAAGCGTGATCTGATTGTTTTCTTTATAACGTCACTATACGATTATGAATTTTGATCTCGATCTGATGTTTTCAGCAATATTCATCCGTCATACGTCATTTGAATGTTTTCACACAATGATTCAATTACCGGAATTGTATTCCGTTGCCATGGTAAATGATTGTGTACGGTATAAACAAAAAATATAATTCAAAATTGTTTGACAAATCAAACCCGTTTTAATTAAATTTATTCTTAAATGACAATTGTTGCGTAATAATTTTATCGAAATCGATGAGAATACTCCAATTAGAGGCCAAAGGTTAAGGAAATAACATGCTTTCAATTATCACAGTTCAATGTATTTGTGGTGTGTATTGCTGCAATCAATTAGGTTATTCAAAATAGAGGTCAAGGGTCAAGGAATATAAACGAGGCTTCAAATTTCTCAGGTCAAAGGTTACGATTCATGGATAATAAAACCATAGCATTTTTCTTCCGACAACATAGTTTCTCCAAGATTATCTTAATTGTGTAACTATTGAATAATTGTGCGTTGACAACTTGACAGAGTGGATATAATTTTGATTTACTGGAAAAGATAATGAAAAAAATCTTATAGAATAAAAAAACGAAATCACTCATTTTAGCCATGGAATCTAAATTCTTTGATGAGATTAAATGGACTTTAGAATGTTGTAGAATAATGATATTATGCCTTTGTCAAGATTTATTTTTACTGATTTTTTTAGTTTTGCGATGGTGGAGTAAACCTGAGTAATTGCCACGGAGAATATCATAAACCTTCGGCAAGTGAGTTGACAAACTTACTGGCATAAGAAGTTGTTCGAGTGAGTTCGAATCTATGCTGTGTCGATGCTTTAGGGTACATGGTCACCGTGATCCCATGCACATGATAAGACGAAATGAAAAGAAAAAACTGTAGCTGTGTCATATTATATTTTTTTAATATTCTGACTGAAATTTAAAAACAATATATAATATGACAACTGAGAGTTATTTTTTTTTTTAAATTATAATATGATAGATGAATTATCAGTTGTGTTGCAAAAACCAATACCAAGAGCAACAAGCAACATGAAAAATGTGTACTTATTAACTTTACGAGCCATGAAAATACAGCATTATAGATAATGAAAGAAATAGGCTAGGCAGACAAGAAAAGTAAAACACTTATAGACACTATTTTTGACTTCTTTAAAACTCCCAACATAGTTGTCATTTATCTATTTTTTGATGGGTGGTTTCAAAATAAGTTTTCGGAAATGACAAAAAAATAATAATGATAATAATAATAATAATAATAAATTTAAAAAAATATATTTTCGTGATTCTAAAAATACCTTGTTTTATGATTATTTGTGGTTTAATCAGATATAATATACGAGTTGTTATTATTATTATCATTATTAATTTTATTATTATTATTATTTTATTATTATTTTAATGATGATGATGATGATGATGATGATGATGATGATGATGATGATATGATTAATATACGTTTTCGTTGACATGTAAATTTGGGAAAAGTGCCCCAATGTTTTGACACCATAAAAATAAAATGATTTTACAGTATTGTTTGTATAAACGAACAGAGAAAAAGAAGAATATCTTATGTTTGTATCAGAGAATTTTTCATAATTCGGATATACAATCAAACCAGTCATTGAAAACATTATGGAATGTATGTAGAAAACATTGTACATAGTTATGAACAAATTTAAAAAATGACAAAATTCTGAATGTTTAAAAAATTCTGCACGTATATGTCATTTCATAAAAAAGTAAATTATAACAAAACTTGTTTGTATTTTAAATATTTGTAGCAACATTGTATACCTTACCACAGTAATGTTCTAACTTAGATTACAACAAATATCTTTTAATAGGTCAGCAAGACACTGTCAATTTTAAGAAAAAATGGGTTTGTTTTATATTTGGCCATGTAAAGGGCATTTTACAAATACTGGATGGTGAAACAGAAATGTTTAACATCAATATATACAGAAGTAATAAAAGTTGAAGTAAGGCTCTTAGAGGGTAAGTTAAAACGAGAATTTATTTATGACTGTTACAAAATTCAAAAATGTATAATTTTATATATGAGCGTATATATGAACTTGAACATATCTATTGAGAAAAAGGGTTGGTCCTATTTTGCATTTAAATTAAGAAAGTTAAATATATTTTAAACATGAAAATCCCACAAACCATTTCTAACAATTCCGACTTTTTAATAAAATAATTGATTAAAAAACATTGATGAATAGGGAATCAAGGAGTAATTGTAAATTAGTTAAAGAGTAACAAAATGGTGAACATTTACATCTAATCGTAAATAGCAATTTTTAATTTGAAATTAAATAAATAAATAAATAAAAAGATAAATAAATAAATATATAATAATATATAAATAATATATAAATAAAGGAAATTCATGGTTAGTGTTTTTTTTAATTCAAGAACTTATTATTTTTAATAGTTCAATGTTCAAATATTTAAGTTTTACATATAAAAGCTGCAATATACATATTGAAACTAACACATATAAAATAATTTTTACATCCAGCCTAAAAGACTTATCAGACACATCAAACATTAATTGTACTATCATAAAAACATTCAAATAAGAGAGGGATGGTTTACAATCTGTTTAAAAAAACAACTTCTTCCAGTTCTTATATTAAATACATTTTACTAACAAAAAAGGTTGAATATTTATATCAGTCATTTAAACAATAAATTTATCTTCCCTCGCAAAATTCATTAAATTAGGAATACAAAAAGTATTCGTTTTACTGTACAGCTCATGTCTAAAACCATTATAAAAGTGTTATGTGCTTATTTTGAATTTCTATTTAAAAATGCATTCAAAATCAGAACACGACAAAATTTACATCTAGTTAAAAATATTTGCATCCTCAAAAACGGCTATGTTACAAAATTAACAATTATTCTCCAAAAATGTGTAAGAGAGTCTGTACATGGTATCTATAGGTATATTCTACGGAAAAATATTCCATGTCAGAAAACTATGTAACATGCACTGCATGCAGCAATGAGACTCTCCATTTGTATTTCTATCAATTTGATATATTTTCTTTCTTTTTTAATTATTTTTTATTTTCTATCTTTCTTTCTATCTTTCTTTCTTTCTTCTTTCTTTCTTCTTTCTTACTTTCTTTATCTATTTATTTATTTATTTATTTTTTATTTATTTATCTATTTAAATGTTTTTATTTTCTATTTTTATTTTTTATTTTCGGACAGCTGTGTATTTCTTACAATCCTATAAACGCTAGCGGCAACAGGACAATTTCTTGAGATGGTCGATTGGAGAATTATTGCCATAATTTCATATTTTATCCCGTAGATAAGAATAAAATCCTAGTTAATTTTCATCTCAATTTATGATATCTTTACCAAAGAATTTTCCGAGCGGCTAATTATTATTTATCTAGCAACACCTCGGGTGTTTTCGTTGAATATATTTCAGGGCCTCCGTGAGAAATTCACGGATAAATACCGGTCATTATTATATCTCTCCATCTAAATGGATCAAAAAGTCATATTAATATATCCATTTAATGGTTCAATGAAAATGTCAAATATTATCAGTTTTTCTGGTAAAAATTATTGCTTTTAGCAAACTTTCATTTTTTCCCGCCCACCTGATAGTTTAGGGATTGATGTGTTATTCTAATAAAAATTACGGGTTTGCCAGTGTTTACAAAAATAGAGAAAATAATCACCGAAAAGAAGTTAACTCGTAATGTTTAATGCTTTTTTTTACGCATATAGTTTGTAAATATGAAAATAAGAAATTGACGAAAAAAAAATTATGATAGGATCGGGACCATGCCTCTTTTCTTAAATTATGGTATGGTTATTTAAATTTATCATTAAATGAAAAACATATGACGTTTCGATAAATAAATAAATTTTATTTAAACATTTGCAAATTTTGAAATACATTATTTCATTGAAAATCTTTAACAAAAATGCAGAAGGCACAAATCTTGTAAATACGAATTAAATGAAAGTTATTTATAATAAAATGAATGAATGAATGAATGAATGAATGAATGAATGATTGAATGATTGAATGAATGATTGAATGATTGAATGAATGAGTATATAAAAAGCAATATTCTGTATGTAATAAATGATTACATTATTACAGAATTAACGAAGAACATAACGTTATATTTTTCAAGAGTTTCTTATATTTAATTATACTCATAATATATCAACAATAAGTTGCATAGTTTTTGTTTTTTTGGAAAAAATTCAAATATCTGTACATGACTAATTTCGCGGCTAAATTTCGCATTTTTTTCCAATATGCATTCTAAAGTTTTAACGATATTGTGACATGTAGATACTTGCTATAAAAATATGTAAACAATTGACACACATAAATTACAGGTCACACGTTTATAATAGGTTTAAATCTGGTCTGTAATTGCCTTCAATTAAACGTTTTTTATGGATTCATTTTCAACTTTTAATTTGATAAAAACTTTTGATAACGGGTGTGAAATCTTGATAAAATTTTGGAGGAAACGGTGATAAAAAGCTTCAAATAAAACGAGGACACAGAGAAGCGCCCAAATTATAGACTCCATCCTGCAAAAAAATCAGGTGTGATTAAATTATCTGTTTATCATTAAATTTGAGCTATTGTTGTAAATACGAGTTGACCAGACCTCCAACCTAGGACTGCAGTACATGAAAACTATCAGCTTTTGATTCTCATGTTGCACGATTTGAACACTATTATATTTATTTTATTGTGGTGTAAAACGATTCAAAAAACAAATAAATAAATAAATAAATGAATAAATGTTGGTCTAAAATGTGCGTTTATAGAACACAGCGCCTCTCACGAAATAGGTTCGAATATATCTCGGCAAATCCTAGCAAAAGACATTTGACTCTCTCTCCCTCTCTCTCCTTTACACTACATTTAACAATAAACCTAGCGAAAATAATTTTATAAAATTATATATAAATATATATATATATATATATATATATATATATATATATATATATATATATATATATATATATATATATATATATATATATGGCTTTATTGGAAATTTTTAGAAATTAATTTGAGACCAGGTGTCCAGGCGCATTTTAAATTGTTAACGTGGTCACATAGACATGCAGGAAGAAAGTAAGAGACTTTTTGCAGACATTTTTAACAGATAAAGTATCAGGATTGTCAGTTTAGAGAAGTAATTCTGAGTAATCATGGGATATATTAATGCTTAAATGACTTCAAACATCCATCAAGTTGTAATTAATAATTGACAGGTAAATCTCAAATCAATTACCGTTGATTGATATGTTTACGTAAAAACACGAAGCAACCATATTTACCGTACCTTATTTAGACACCTGCGTCTATATTCATGTTACAAAGATATTTCTCTTAATATATGGTAAATTCTTCAGCAGACATTCCTAAAACGTTGCCAGAAGCCAATACACATACAAAAATATTCACAGCTATAAATATGTTAATATACTAATCAAAATGTCAAAATTTCTTCTGTTACACCGATTTGTTAATAATTTTCTGTTTCATACAATAATTTGGTTTTTTAATAAATACATGCATACAATGCCACTCTTCTTTTTATCTGTTCCACAATGAAATATTATTAAAATATGTTAAGTGTTTTTATTCATTAATTATGTAGATAGCAGCTACGTTTTTGGATCATTGTAATAAAACATGAAGTCAAGTTTTGGACCTCTGTTCCCAGTTTCACAATCATTCACTCAACTGAGTGTACACTCAACTCAAAATAAGGGATTTTCAATTTCAAGTTTAAAGACATTTCCGGTTTGGAATTAAAAATCTAATGATATATTTAAATTGTTTAGTTTGGGTTTGTAGGATAAAATAAAACATTGTCTAATAAAACTTAAAGTTGTTTGAATATTGATAAGAGAAAAATGGGAATATTTGATTTGAGCGTACACTAAATTAAGTGAATTATTGTGATGCAAAAAAAAAAAGAGTTTTCGGAGACCTTCATGAGGTTCTATTACTTCGACAGGATATTGTTGTGCTAATAAATCCAGTGCATGTTCAAAGTCGGGAGTTTATTATCCGTGTTTCGCTCTATATATTTGTCCTTTTCTGTCTTGTTTTGAAATTGTCTTTTGTTAACTTTAATTGTTTTTGTTCATGGTTACATTGGCTGTTTCTTGCTATTCAATAACAACTTATTTGGATCGGTCTTTTTTGAGAACGCTATGAAGTCAGTCTCCTTGTGTTTTAGAAAATGGACTGTTTCTCAAATGTATGAATTTTCTGAATCTTAAATATTTATGGCTTTTATTCAATTTTTTTCTTTGACTTGGAAAATTCTTCAAAGCAAATCATATTTTAAAATATGTTATTTTCAGAATATTCCCATATTTCATATAGGGATGGCGTATCCTTATGGTCTAAATGAAAATGAATTTTTGAGCATTTTTTAAAATTTCCGTTTGGATTGGAAACTGGAGTAATAGAGTTTTATTCCTCAACCAAATTTTTTACTTGTAACTAGAATGTTATTACTTGTATATAAAGGGAAAACGGAGTACCCGTAAAGTAATAAATAAATAAATAAATAAATAAATAAATAAATAAATAAATAAATAAATAAATAAATAAATAAATGAATAAAACCAGACCTTTGACATCCGTACCAACAAACTTTCTCGCACATGAATCTACCAGAATGAGTCAGCTAGATGCTCTTTGATCCGGAAACGCACGTTTTGGACCAAGACCCATTTCCATTTTGGCATTTTGGCTATCCTCTCTTGTAATACAAGTAAGAAAATATAACTGTTTAAATTGAACTCTATCTAGAGTGACTGATAATAGAACAAAATGTCGACAAAGATTTGAACCGTTATTTTTTACCTGCTGGTCGCTGAAAGAAATTTTGTACAAAAAACATGTGAAATATCAATCAGTTTGTTACAAATGTATACTAATTACTTTTTCGAAATTGAGTAATTATTTTCTTAAAAACCGGAAACGTCTAAATGTATGCCGGGATCGCGCCATCTGAAATACTCATTCATTAGTGATTACATAACTTTTAAAGAAAGATAAATTGATAATCATTTCACACTACAGATATTACTAAATGGAAGTGCTGACTGATATCTCCTGTTTTTTTCTTCAAATATTTTTCCTTTTTATAATTTCATAAAGTTTTCGGAAACTATGTCAGACCAGCGTATGACGGCTATAATTTGTTAACACGTGGAAATAGTGGTTCATTTTGTAGACGTAATTTTTTTGGGGGTCGCCTCATGGATTATATCGGCATTTCGTGTAGAACTTTAGCTTCAATGAAAATGAAAACACTTATGTTGTTATTACCTGAAAAACATGAACCTAGTTTAATTTGATGTCTCTTTAATATTTTGTTTTATTAGACATTTTATTCCTTTTAAGCCTTTTCGTATTTCCCCGTACCTTATCATATTCTCATAAAGGGGTGGGGTTTTGGGTAGGGCTGGGGATGGTTTGTTAAGTATTGGTTTTTATCGGATTTGTTGCACTTTTAAAGAAAAATATTTTATTTGATATGTTCTGAAATTTAATAAAGGAAAGACATACATCAACATGTGAAAAATGTTCAACTGCATGATCGTACAATAAGTAGACCATTGGACCAAAAATTAAACCCTGACCGCTTGACAACGTTTGATGTCCTATCAGGATTTTAAACGTACTTACATTATTGATAATTGTGTATTTATTGTTTTATGTCTATCAAACGTTATTGTCTTGCTGTATTTCATCATCATCGTCGTCGTCATCATCATCATCATCATCATCATCATCATCATCTATCTTCTTCTTGTCTGCTTCGACTGGTATTTAGGTTATAATTTTAAATAAGTATAATTTAATTTGTTTGTTTTTGAATATTTTAGGTAATATCTAGAGATGTTTTAAAAACTATGATGGTCTAAAGCAGAAACAAATGGGGCATATAAATACCATTTCTAATATACACAAAATCACAATTTGTTTCAAAGGCTTTGCCAAAAAGTCACCTTATTAAAAAATAATTTAAAACAACCATTAGAAATAGATATATAACGATAACGATGTTACAGAAGGAATGTTTTTGTCTTTTAGACAATTTCAACATTTCTAAAATTGTTTTATTTTCAACCCGTATAATTTTGTTGTGACAGATACAAAATTGTCCATGTATGTTTGACACTGACCACTAGGTCTTAAGTACAGTACAGCAATACCCTGTCCTTCAATGTCCAGTTGTTAGTTACTTATCAAACTGATTTATCGGCTCTGATGAGAAGGTTAGAGTCATTTATGCCATTGCTTGACCAGTGGTCTCTGTTACAAATGACCAATGACTACTTGTAATTGACCCTCACATTTGTCATATCAAATTAAGCAGGTCAGAACTTAATAATGGGTAACCGTGTGAAAAATGCCGTCGCTTGGCAGCTAAATTGAATCTTGGGAAATTAATAGATCATGTCAATTGAATTATGGGAACGAATGTAATATTTATCTTCTATTTTTGAAGTATAGTTTGACATGGAATGATTGCAATTTGAATTAAATACATGTAATGAATGTCTTTTTTAATTAGATATTTTCTTGTTCTTAAAGGGTAGCGATTGGATGAGACTTCCGTATTTGAGGTTAAAATACATGTATTACCGAATTTTTTATCATCATCATCATCAGCAGCAGCAGCAGCACAATTAAAGCACCAAAAACAACAAAACCACAAATGAATAAGAAACGGTAGATCATCAAGCATTCAATAACGCGTATATTGTTTAAAATCTTCAACAAATAAAGCATTCAAAATGTGCCAAAATCATTCGCTTTTCAACAAATTCAAATATGTTACCTCAGTCATCGACTTGAAAGAAAAAACCTCAAAATCACAACATAATTTCATTAAAAACAAAGCATAAACAGACACGGTGTAAGGGTATGTTGGCGAAGAAACGCGCATGCAATTACATGCTGTTGTAAAGTTATTTTCACATGATGAAATGTTTTAATTTCAATGCAAACAAAATGTGAAATAGGTGATACACAAAACACTGTTTTATTTTAATAAGATGCTTTAGATATTGATTTTTTTCTATCGGAAATAAAAAAAATAAATACGAGTATATAAATTTAAAAATAAATAAATAAATAAATAAATAAATAAATAAATAAATAAAAGTCTTATTCGGTTGTCATTTTGTGTATCTTAAGGTGTCAACAATCGAACTGTGTTAATAAAATATGAATAGGGAATATATTAACATATTAATATGCACTATCTTTTTGCTTTATGTCAGTTTTTATACCTAATAATCTGTAAATTTTTTATTCGAAAAAAAAAATCAAAATTAGGACATGCCAAATGAATAAAAATGAATAAAAATGTCGTGCCTATTTTGAATCACTGATGTTTAACTGATAAAGATCATAAAATTTTGTAACATTATAATTTGTAACAAATTTACAATTACCTGACTCCACATTCCCTCATTTTTACATTGTGTGATATTATCGGAATCCCCCGGAGGTTATGTATCAGGCAATTATAGATATCAGAGGATTTGCGGATGAATGGCCGCTTATGTCTTAGTCACGACATTAACTTGTCAATACATCATATTATCTTTTGTCGCTCATGTCATTAACCCATTATGTGAAATAGTTTTTAAATCGAATAGTTATAGAAATGATCTTAAATTGTTTGAAAAGGTAACAATAACATTAAAAATATGTATATTCTACAGTACTCCTATTAAATTGCTAGAGGTTGTCTAATTGCTTTTCGTCGTAGTCAATAAAGCAAGGGATATTAAAATGTGGAACGGTTTACAATTTTTGGTCAGGTAAATATTTTTAAATTAGGATTTTGAGATTGTCACAGATTTTTAAATGTAACTTGATAAAGTTTTAGATTGCAATATGCAATAAAATAGACTGAAGCTGAAAATTCATCCAAAATTTGACATATTTAGAACCATACTATTAGAAAAAAACCTAAATGGATGGGGGTTGCTACTTTATAACAAACTCTTTAAAGCTCTGGCTAAGTCTGTTTCAGATACAGTCCTTATCATAACTATTTTGACATTTCTTGTTTCCTTTTGTCTGAAATTCTTACATATTTACAACTGGAAACGTCCCAGATTTGTACCGATTAACACCGTGACATTCAAAACTCATTACATTATTTATTCGATACTTTTTACCTAAATGAAATTATTGCAAACTTATGCATCAAAGTGTACAAACATCGACTATTTTCAATTACTTAATTTTGCAATCGCTAGCAAAATATTATAGATAATCTAATAGAAATGGTTCACTTATAGTTTTCGACTAGTATTTTTTTTTCCATTTGTCTTTTGTAAACATGTCAAAGAATTAACAATTACTTAGATAATTTCTAATAATTCAATTTTTAACTGGTAGCAAATAATTAATGAAAATCGGATAGACAAAATACCTTGGGATTTTCAATCGTGTACCTTTGAGTCATTTTAGCTTTTGTTTTCTCTGGTACATTGGTTGACGTGTTTAATTAAAAAAATAGGAAGTTGTAGAGAAATTGAAATTTCGAAGACACTATGGCATCTATCTGAAGTGAGATGGATGAATATAATCATTTGTCATTTGGACAGTAGAAATGACCCATTCTTTACTGTCTTGACCATGACTTTTCCCCGATGACCATGACACTCCCTCCGATGGGATATACGAGTAGCGTCTTCAGATAATTAGTAAGTTTAAAACCAGTACGGTATAATTATGATAATCGATTTGAGAGGGCATTAATCAAAAGGATGAAACTACTTTGTTTCATATACAGTAAGCTTGAGTTGTCGATTGTACCTTTTGAATATTGGTGCAAAGTGTTTAGCGAGTGCCCCTTTTATCCTCTTAATCTTTGAAAAGTCTGTTTTGTTTGCCTTACGCGTATTTTCTGCAAATGACATCTCGTATTGGTTACTTTAACTGTTGTTTTATAGATTGTAAATGCGCTTGCCGTGTTGTCAGTGGCAGGGTAAGTGGTACTGGACAGGAGTGGATAAGTGGTGTTAACGCCCTAGTTATTCTTTCACTTACATAGTAGGTTCGTTCTCCGATGATAGAGAAAACCGGAATGCAAGGATAAAACATCTGACTCTCGACAAGTGAATAACAAACTTTCTCACAGTAGTATTGGCCAAAGTAGAATTCGAACCTAGCCGCTGACATCTACTGTGTTCCGTAAACACTCGCTTTAGACCAATCGGTCTCTAAACATTGTGTCATATACCACTTTTTGGTATTAATCATTAAAATACATTCAAAAAGTGGTATATGACAGTTGTATAATTAATATTGCCATCAGGAACTTGTATTCACTCGTCTTCTCTCTCTTTTTTTTTTTTTTTTAAATCATCTAAATTTATGTAACAAATTGTTTTATGGTGCATGCTGTAAGCGAAGTCCCGAGTACATATACATATTTGATTAAAGATTCATTAACATACAGAGATAAATCAGCCCGTTTTATGTTCTCTGTGATCCCTTTATAAACAAATTCACCATCAAAATCACGGGGGATAAAGCACGTTTAATACATAATCAGGACCAATATCACTTATTAGCTACTAATAGACAGAAATCACAACAAATTAACATCATCTAAAATTTGTTTTGATCCAAATAAATCTGATATGACCAATGGGTGATAATTCCAACACTTCAGAAGCTTTTGTGATGTGTTTGATGAAGATAAAACATGGAAATTGTCGGGACTATATTGAAAACTGTCGGATTTTATTTACATCCGATTAATCAAGCTCATGTGTGTATTTTCAAAAAATTCATGCATTTATTGTTAATTTAGGTATAAAAAGTAAAATGACGTTTCAAGAAATTTATTTCCTAATAGTTATTTTCATTCTCAAATTTATTTATTTATTTATTTTTCTATTTATTTATTTACTAGTATTTATTATTTTTTATTTATTTTTTGTTTACTTATTTTTAAATATTTACTACAAGTGAAACAAAATGATAATACTTATCTTTTGAAATGACTATCAGTAATTGCAAGAAAAACTTAATAATAATAATAATAATAATAATAATAAATACGCACGATCTTTTGTACTAAACTTGATACGACGATTTATGTTAACAAAAGCGATGCACCTTTATCCACAAATTAAAAAGTTTTGATTGGTCACTTAACACATTTAAAAAAAAACTTATCTAGATTCAAATCTTACTTTGACTTTTGTTTAAAAAATATTGATTAATAGTTATCCTCTAGTTAAAAGGTTATACGTAAATAGTGTACTTCTACAAAAGTTAAACTATAATTATGATATATCATCAACATTTATAAGTATCCCCCTGATCATGTATACAACACGGTTGTGGTTTTTAATACCAGTAAATTTTATCTCGATAAAATAATTTTATGTTCATTGGACGTCATCAATGTTTGAAGTTTTCCTCTGATAACACATTTGTAATATGATACATCGTACTCCGCTCTTTTCAGTTTGTAAAAAAAACCTTGCCCATAATTTGCATGTACTCTCAAGAATAAATCATTTCTATTTAAGACTAAAAACATTGTTAATATAAGAATTGACATGGACGGTAAAGGGTAGAGTGTTTTAAAGTAAAAGTTTTTAAATTGAATTTTTCTTCAATTAATTAAAAAAAAATTGTTTTGCTCAGTTGATGAACAAATTAAAAGACGGAATTCGTGTTTAACGCATAACACACAAAATACACATGCAAAACGGTACATGCCGTATTTGATATTGCTTTATAGATATCCTCATTTTGTCCAAAGTGTTCAAATAGTTTTCAAAAATTGTTCAGAATTTCAAACATAAACATAAAGACACAGTTATACCATTTCGATTTAAACTAAAGTCGTCTTTTAAATCACGACTTTGTACGAACATCAAACACAATAGTTGTCTATCGTAATGGAAAGATGGGTGTTAAACGATTTATATATATAAAAAAGTCAAAGATACCTAGAGTAATAAACAAACAAACAAAAATGCAATAAACAAACTGTAAACACATTTAGGACATTTGTCAAAGATCCCAATCAATTCACGGTGTTAATTAAGAATTTACACAACCATTGTAAAACCAGTGTACATTAAATAACCCAGCTGTTCAAAAATCATTAATTTACAATGAGTTTAAATCGTTAATAAAAATAATACATCATTTTAAACCGACAGTCGACGGTTCTTTTTTTTCTTTTGATGAAATAAAATCTTTCACTATTGGTCTTTTTCTTTTTTCTTTCTTTCTTTCTTTCTTTCTTTCTTTCTTTTCTGTTTTTTCAAACAAACTATACAAATGCAAGAATCAACTTTGACAAATAAATCGATTAAATAATAGTCAAGCTTCCAACAACTGGGTTTAAGTGTCTCAAGTAGCTATTTACTTAAATAACGCGTATGCATGCAGAGTCATTATTATGATATAAAACTCTGTGTCGCTTCAACTTCGCTTACACTTGCATGTGTATTGTGTCATGTGCAGATATTTGAATATTTCTTTTTGTAAAAAATCAAAGTTCTGTACATGACAGTATTGTAACATATTATATACAGCAAAATAACACCAATATTGATTTGTATGTTTGTAATTTTGTATATACTCAATAAATAAATAAATAAATAAATAAATAAATAAATAAATATTTTTTTTTATGATAATAAATAAATACATGTAAATAAAACAAATTTTTTTAAAAATGCTAGCATACAAGTTTTTCGCCCACGCTATTAGTTTAATATTTTAACTTTTACCAAATGTCATATTTATGATTTTACTGTACTCGAGTCAAAATTGTCTTGAGTGTTCGGCGCTTTCGCCACCAGTTTTTAGTAAGATATTACTTTTTGTGGTTTTGCCAGAAGTATGGACATGGTGTTACTATCGTCTTGGGGCGTTGGTTTTATCTTGTACCATAAATTATCGGATTACCGGAAGTTTAAGCAACTGACCAAAAACTTGACGTCACCTTATCGTTGACCATCAGCGTTAATTGTCCCTACCAGGTAAAAATGAAAAAAATGAAATTGACCATGCAATTAAATTACGGGAACATTTAAATTAAATGGCTTGAAACTATAGCATTTAACATATAGATTATACGTTTATTACCCATGATTCATTACGATAACGTACTGGCATGTCTGTCTGGCGGGAAGGGGAAAGTCCCGTAAACTGCGCCGTTATAATCACGTGAATGATTACTTCAAATCAAGTTAAACGATTAACGATTTTCATGTAAATAAAATTAGAATTAAAGAGACATATTATTGACTGTAAAGGTATGTTCTTTGCAAAAAGTCATAAACCAAAAACATGAGATAAGTTTATAAATGAAACAGATAAAAAGATTAGTTGATAACAATCGGTGTTGTTATTGTTCTATCGGAAGACCCCAAATCTCCTTACTTATTTTAGAAAATCTGGTTTATCAATAGGGTCAAAATCCCCTGCGTGAATAAGTTTAAGTTATGATGAAAAAGACTAAAACCAAGTGGAAATCGCCAAAATTAGTGACAAACCGATGAAATCAGAAAATTTGAAAAAAATAATTAAAACCAGTTAATGGATACTAGTTTGTAAAAATGTTAAATATATATTTTTTCTGACTCGAAATGAGTGGTACATTACCGAGCCTTAATTAGAAATATTCTTATCAAAATAATTACAGATTAAAAACGCTAGCGAAAGCCACAACAAAACACATGGCATAGAAACATGACAAAGAAATTGAAAGAGATAAATGCTTGCCTGAAAACGTTTAATAAACAACACTCATAGACTGAAATGTCAACAAATCGGCTTAGTTTTCTATCTGTAATTGATTTGAGATGTTCACGGAGTCGATGACCATGCGATCTACTATCCCCATAAATACATCCCACAACAAGCAATTAGACTACCCATAGTAAATTCAGTAAAAATATAAGCTAATGTCAGCGAAATTATTTTTAAAAAATTAAATTTGCAACCCTATCTTATTTTTGCTTCACTAATTACCTCATGACACACACAAAAATACATATTAAATCATCAGTGGAGTGGTCAAATACGAGTTATCATGGCATATGTACTCGTGACAATTGCATAAAGTTAAATTCCTCCTTGTTCGGTAAAGTTTAAACCCTAGGCCTTGAGTATTTTTTATCTTCAAAACGCATATTTATATTATATGTTGTTTTACCCCAAAACATGCCTTTATCATGCTTGCTACAAACAGTAAAATTATATATGCACAAAAAGCAAACGGAATTTCTTACTGTAACAAATGGACCACCAACACCGTGTAATTTGATGAAATTTTTATTCCTTTTTTAAAACTCTATCCCTGTTATTTTGAGTTGTTTTATTACAATTTTATAGCCGAGAAAATTATTGACGATATAAGGTCTTAATTTAAAAGTTAACTTGTGATGAGAAATCTCTTTATATTGTTATCAACTAACACGGCTTGCAAAATAATGAATTACTATTTGTTGTGGGAAAATATAAATTTGATGGCTATAAATTGAAAAAAAGAATTTCAGAAATATCTCAAGAATTTCCTTGAATATCTTCTTTTAGTTCTATTTCAAGATTGTGAAGTCACAAAATGTAACTACCAATTTGTAAACTTTTTATTGGGGATGTGCTGTACTTTAAGGATTATGGAAGGCTCCGAAAAGTATTTGATAATTTTTTACACAAAATAAGACCAGGTACTATTTGTAATATTATATCCAAAAATTGTATTTCTTCATTTCGATATTTATTTCTTCAATGAAAAATAAAATTTGAAAAATATATTATTTTCATAAATCATTCGTATTAGGATTTAATCGCTCTTTTGAAATTTAAAAAAAACAACTTTATCAGACTAGTAAGATCTACCTGGCACGAGTTTTAACAATGCTAGAAAAACACTGAAAAAATTGAAATAGAAAATGTTATGCATACGAATAAAACATATACATAAAGGAAGATAAGTAAATATATTGTAGAAATAAGTTCCGATATTTTTTTTCGATGAGCAATTACTAAGCAAAATTAGTACTTTAGAAAATAGAAAACAAAATGTTTTTTAAATTTCACTCTTCATTGTATAATTAATTATCTGTCATATACCTTTTTTATTTAAAAATTATTATCATCATTTAATACATTCAAAAAATTGTATATGGCAATGTACCATCTTATAATTTTGAATGTAGTGAACGATAAATTCTAAAATAATGTGGTATATAACATATTGAAATAAAATGAAATAAAATAAACAAATTTTCGAAAAATATTATATATATAACTAACTTAATTAACTGATAAGTACTTTACAAACTTGCCTTTTGACAATGAAGTGTTGAAGAGAAAGCAACAGCTATATAAAATCTAAAAATAATTACTTGCATTTTGCTAAAAGAAAAAAAGACAAAACTGCAATGTATTTTTTAAAAATAAAGATCTTGCCAATACTGTGATATACCATTTTTGAATTTAATTATAGAATACATACAAAGGGTTTGTCATATACCATTTTTGATTGTATTTTATGATTAAATTAAAATATGTTTCTAATTTTTATATTTTGTATCAATAAAAATATTATTTGTGCATTGAGTGGAATAGAGATAGAGACTTTTTAAAACTTAAATCAAGACTAACAGATCAGGGATATTGGAGGTAACAAGTTTTGACGGAAGCCTACCCCTTTCGACAAGAGCTTTATGAGATGTCAAAACGACTTTTCTGATTTTATTTCTTTTAATTTCTTTTCATGAAGTCCTTTACTGCTAGCAATCCCAGGACATTCTACTATAACGATTCTTTTAATGATAATAATAATAAAATTACTGAAATGAAAAGTATGGAGTGAAGTGGAGTGGAGTGGAGTGTGAAGAAATGGTATTTTACACCCCAGACAAGATTCTTTCACTAATATCAAGGCAGTCAGTTCTGGGATGGTGTAGGAAACCGGAGTACCACAGAGAAAACCACCGACCTTCGGCAAGCAAACCGTAAACCTTTTCACACTGCGTGCGGAATTCGAACCTAGGCGGAGAGACATGGTGATCTGTAAAATCGCACTTGGCCATAGAGACAATTTGAAAAAGGTTGGTAGTAATTGTAGTAAAGTAACACTTAGAGAAGAGGCAGTGTATTTGTCGCTGGTGGTTGTTGTAGTGGTGGGATTCTTGTTGCGGTCGTAATAAATTGGGCGGACATTCTTTATAATCAATTAACATTTCCATCTAGTTATCATTGCAAGGGTGCGACTATAACCCGAGCAAAGTAATATGTTCTTAGTTTTTATTCGGGTATTTTAGTTTATGCTTTAACACCGTTCGTGGTCATATTTCCGGTCCTATTAAGATCGTCAACAGGCGTGGTGGCCATAATACTTATCGCTATCATTACAATTCAATAAGAAAACAGTTTTAGGAATGTCTTCAATTTCAATTCTATAAACCCGTAATTAGATATTTGCAAAATCCTCCCATGTTTTATAAAAACATGATAATCGAAAATGAAAGAAAAAATATTTAAAGTATTTTAGCATGGAGCATAAAGAGGTTCAGAGTGTCACAAGAATGAGAGTCTATTAAGAGAAGCTAATAATATTTAAAATAACACCGTATCATTTTACTTAGCAGGTACCCGTTATAAGTGGATCCCCGTAGATACATTATTAACTGTGACATCTAAATTAAACTATAGTCGTGGTAAGCGTTTAATCAAAATGTAATGCATATATAGTTTTTTTCTTTGATTTCAAATTTGAGAAAACAAAAATTATGTGTGCGACGAAACGCTGAAGGAATTTTGCCTCGACGGAAGGCAATGTCTGTGGATATATTTGGATTTTGAGTACTACTATCGATCATTGCCTGTAATTATTTCGTTCTTTCATGATCAGTAGATGCAACTATTTTTAAACGACTGGGTTGGGGGGGGGGGGGGGGATTACAAAGGATGTAAAGTTGTAAACGTCAAATTGTATAAAATTTAAAATACCGTACGGAAATCTAATTTTGCTTGTACTATGGGACGAGGTTAAATTCTGAAAGATGGCTTAAAAATAACATTTAATTTTATTCAATACAGAAAACGTTACATTTTTTTAAACAAGAAAAGAGAAAATAATCCATCAACATAAATACATAAACAAATAAAAAAAAGAAGTAAACAAATAAAGAATTAGATAAAAAATAAAAATACTAACTAAATATATAAATAAAAAGACAAATAAATAAAGAATTAATTAAATAAATAAATAAATAAATAAATAAATAAATAAATAAATAAATAAATAACACAGGTTTTCGTCATGAATGTTATTAAAATTTTAGGAAAAGTTTCCCTCTTTCAAATTTGAAAAAAAAGTTATACTTTAAGTTAACACTGAGAAATGCATGCAAATTAAAACAAAAAAGTTGAAGAGAACCTGCTTAAATAAATCTGTCTTGGCGCCTTCCTGTATGGTTACAGGTCAGAGAAAACTACAATTATATGCATTTAACATAGATATTTCCATGTTCCTCACTAAAGTTTGAAAGTTTTGGTTCGTTGATAAAACAAATGGTTTTAGTTCATGCTGTGGTATAGTGCATGTGTACTACGCGTGGCGTCTGTCATTCATAATAACAGATGGTTTTGAAATACGACTTGTATATAAAGTTCCCTGGGATTTTGCTGCCTAAAATGTTTGTTTTTGTTTGCAAACTGCTTCATATTATATTCTCAAATTTAGTTCATTTACAACAGATCAAGTTATTAATTCTTATATCCGATATCTGTTTATGTTAAACACCAGAATTATCGGTTACTTTTCAAGCAATTATGTCATATGCAGAATTTTGAATTTTTACAAGAAGAAATATTAAAAATTAGGCACATGACACATTATTTAGTGCTAACATGTCAAATATGCGTCAATTATTTATCAATTTTCATGTAATTAAAAGTAAAATTCAAACTTGTGCACATGAAAATTATTAAGTGCTAACATGTCAAATATGCGTCAATCATTTATCCATTTTCATGTAACTATTTGTCAAATGTTATAAAGAAAAAAAAAAAAAAAAAACTCAGTAGAATCAATTATTTAGAAATGTGTCAAACAAAAGTTATTTGTAAGTTTGACTCTGCATGAAATAAAGAATACAAAAATTTTGCATTTTTCATGTGCAAATTTTTGAAATTTTATATAAAATAAAACAATTGCACCTGACACTTATCTGGTATATATATTTTATATTGGTTTGTTAATTGCAACTCTTGAAGAGAAATTTCTTATACAATTTATTTACCCATTTTGTTTTAACTTCTGAAAGTTCTGCTCATCCGAAATAAAACTATTCTAAGTAATTTTGGATGAGGTTCTCAAGTATATAATTTAATATTATCTTGAAAAATAATAGAATATGTAACCTTTGTACCATCGATACCATTGTCATAACATATTTGTTTGAATTGTATTATTTAATACATTCAGAAAATGGTATATGATACCATTATATCTTATGCTGTTCTTCCTTGTCAGTATCGTTTTATTTCATAATGCATTACTCTAACAACAATTACTCTAATTTGATCCGTTGTTTAACAATACAAATTTATCTTTACAAATTAAATGAAGTAAGTTTATAAACACTTAAATATATATAAAATAAGGGTTAAATAGTTTGAGAAATAAAGAAACTAGAAAACTTGAAATTGGTTTAGCATTAAAATGTATCAGTTGCGATCGCCGTAATCTATCTTGTTAATTTGCAAATTAAAACTGCAAATAAGATTTAGAACTAAATCTAGAACTAAACCACGACAAATTAACATAACAAATCTAGTAGGAAAGAACATATAGATAAATGACCAAATTAGAACCCATCATAAAATGTCTTTACCGTTGTCTTTTGACACGATATCAGCGTGCAAAAAATGGTGTTAACACGATCAAATAGGGGAAGAAGTTACAAATAATATAAGGGTATAAAGTATTAAGAATCAATTGCAATTAGGATTTAATTATCCCGCGTTCTTTTGGATCTTCCACACCATCAGTAATTCTGCATTTTGATAACATCATTTTAAAAAAAACATATTTGTTACTGAACAGAAGAAAGTAAAGCGCTTTTCATTATCAAATTATACTTTTACATTTTGATGCCGTCATTTTGGACATTCCTTTAACAGCATTAAAATAAAATAGCTGTTTTTTGGTTTGCATATTTTCATTGGTCCCAATATGTTTGTGTTTTGTTGTCTTGTTTATTCACTTTTTTTTTTTTTTTTTGTTTTTTTTGTTTTTTTTTTTTTTTTTTTTTGTTTTTGTTTTTGTTTTTTTTGAATAAGATTTGATTGTTCTTTCGTGTTCATTGTTGTATGTCTGTAGTCATGTATTTTTCTACAGTAAAAAATTGAAATGAGATGCCACAGCAGCCCCCTCTCCCGAAATAAATTAAAATGAAATGAAATCAAATCAAATAAAATCAAATGAAAAATGGCAACATTTTGTACGCTACTTTGCTTCGGATAAACATCGAACTTAAATGATAAAATGTTGTAATGAGGTCAAGATCTGAAGTTGTGGACCGGTTGATTTTCTAATTTTACATCGATGAAAAATGCAACTGTGCTGTTCTCTTTAACAAAGTTTGAAGTATGTTAAATTTAAATACTTTGTCGTGAAAAGATACCAGAAAAACTTACTAGATGAACATCTCTAATAAAACCAGAAATTAGAATTATTTTTGGAATACTTAATAATAAATACACATTGTTTTTTACCATATCCATCAGACATTCTCTATAGCATTATAGTTTCGACAACCTCATTACCTTCATGTTGTGAAATATTTTAATGTTTTGCTTGGTGCTGGAATTTCCAGACAAAATTAACAATATCATTCAATTGATCTTCTTGGTTTTATCGATTTATTGAAAATTTGATACTTTCCATATTTCATTTAAAACAAACAATATTAAAGTATATAAAATATGTTTGCTCTGGAGTTGATATTTCGTGAGAAAGTTGTTCCCTGTAAAGTGTTAGAGATGTCACATTATACTGATAATCGCCAGTAGCCATGTCATCCCTCCATACATTTCACGGATGAATAGACAGTCCTCTAATAATATCCACTAACCTCTGATCGATTAATCAGCTCATTTAATCCAGAATCCCCCCGGCTGTAGGGGACATATGTAACAATATTGACTATTAAACGAATTAATTGCCGATTGATTGCTGTTTTGTCTGTAAATTAAGCAAAGTGTTACTGACATGTGTTAAGGTGACAGGACATTTACAACATACAAATTGGCGGGAATGGGTGCGTTACTTCTTCCCGAAGGAAAAAAAGATTGAAAATGAAGATTTTATCAATACGGAAGAACCGTAAAAATGTATAACTGTAAATGTCAAGAATGAGAAAATTTACAAACATTCTTTTTTCTTCCTCTCTAAGTTATTAAACCTTGGTGGCCTCGTTAAGTGAAACATTTCTTCATTTATTTGATAATAATTATATATTTTCATTACGAACAGATGTGAAGAGTTTTTGGAATTTTTTCTTTTGTTTCTTCGTTTCTAAGTATTGTTTTTATTTTGATTGGAAGCTCAAATAGAACATTGAATTTGTAATGTCTAGTTGACTATGTTACAACAACGGTGTCATGTGCAGAATTTTGAATATTTCTCTTTGTAAAAATTCAAAATTCTGCACATGACAACGGCAATGAAAATTATGAATTCAAATGTTTTACTATCTGTTGCTTCACCTTCCTTTCGTTTGCCATATACTATTTTTGAATTAAATCATAAAATACATTCAAAATGGTATATGATAATGTATTGTTATATATAAATTTTTTAAATGTTTTTTTTTCTGATTAATTAAAAAAAATGGTATATGACAGCCTTACCTTGTAACACAATTTTGAAAAAAATATTTAAATAAAGGGTCAATTTAAAAAAAAATATTATTCAAATAAAGGGTGCTAACATTTCTTATGATGATAATTGGTATCTCAAATGTTTTGAATATATTCAAAATAAAATTGATTAAAAACCAGACATTAAAGATGTAAAATGTTTATTATTATTTTTTTAACATTGAAAACTATTTTACTAAATATTGGCTAAATTACATGTGCTAGTTTCCGGTTTTTATAATCAAAGATGTTTATAATGATGATGATGATGATGATGACGACGACGACGATGATGACCACGACGACGACAACGATGATGATGATGATAATGATGATGATGATGATTAGACAACAACAACAATATTAAATATAATAAGAATGATGATGATGTTGATGAAGATGATGAAGATTTTGTTGTTGATGATGATGATAATGATGATGATGATGATGTTGATGATGATGATGATGATGATGATGATGATGATGATGATGATGATGATGATGATGATGATGATGATGATAAAAGGAAGAAAATATCAACATCTATTCTAATATACATAATAAAACACTTCTGAAATCAACATTATAAAGATTACAATGTAAAAATACAAGTTAATTTTTTGTCAAACATCAAATTTTAAAGATTTTAATTTCGTTTAAAATTTTTATATTTCTTTTCTATATCTATTATACTGTTTTGTTTTGAAAACGTGTTATTTTTCTAACTCTCGTTAATAATTGACTTACTTAAACATTGTACAAATTGCAAATGCTGACTTGATAATATTGCAATGAACATTTCCAATAAAACGAGAGGCTTCACAGCATCTGTATCAAGATCCGAAACTGCGCCTAACCGTCTAGCTCAGTGTATCTGTAAATGTGTGTTTAAGAACCTCAAAACAATTGATGATTATTAAAATGTCGAATAAATAGCTTTATTAATATATATCTAAATTTTGTTTCAATGGATAGAAATTAATTTGGAAATGTTTGCGTGTATTTTTTCAGTTGCAATGTATTAAAATTATTGACAGTGTATAAGGGTACCTTGGTCATCCACAACTATCTTTATTATTTTTATACGCACATAAAAAATCAAAAGTAGAACATGAAAATTAGCAGAAACCTAATTATGTTACTCGTGTAAAATATGTTTTCATAAACTGGTTTTTATCAAAATTTTGCTCTCGATTAACACGTGTTTTAAGAAGTGTGATTTGATCTTTCCTGTCATTTTGTGATGATTTTTAGTCGCAAATGCATCATGCACTTACTTTTTTAAATACCCAATGATTAAAAATACAAGCACATGGAAAAATATTATTCTTTTTTATTTAGATTTTAGAAATCACCAAATATATAATTTTAGCACGAAAACTTATAAATAATAATGCATAGATATGAAACTTGAAATTTATATTTATGATCAATTTTTCTA
Source organism: Tegillarca granosa (assembly GCA_029721355.1). Lineage (NCBI taxonomy): Eukaryota > Metazoa > Mollusca > Bivalvia > Arcoida > Arcidae > Tegillarca > Tegillarca granosa. The sequence continues at coordinate 26,223,482 of CM056609.1, read as the reverse complement.
AATATTGTAACGAAAAATAAACATAAAGAAAATGGCTTTTATGTAATTTTATTTAATGCAAACAAACCCTCCTCGTTCATTTTTTAAAATATCATAACTGCGGATAAATGTTTCTTTAAAATAATTGTAGTGAACTGTTTATATTGCCATTATTAATTGTATAGTATCATTATTTCAAGATCAAATTTCAATCCTTGTTGTTCCTATTCAGCAGAACTGTCTGTCTGTAACCAATCATATCGGGTAACGCCTAGAGGGATGGAATAGATAGTTCATCACTTACAAGGAAGTTGATTGGACGAGAGACGATCCATCCTTCAAATCCGCAAGCCCCGCCTTGATGTACCCGTTCTTTCTTGAAATTAGGTATATTTAGAATCAATTTTGGTACGTTGTCATTTGTATAATAAACTTGTTTTCTTATTTCTTCATTCAGAAAAATATGAAATAAGGAAGAAAGTTGTCTTTGAGATTTTTTTTATCTTTATAAAAATGGTTGAAACAGCTGGCAAAGACATCATGGAAGAAAAGTGTGAAAATAACGAAAACAAATGTGATAATGAAAATAACAACAACGAAGAAGCACAACCGTTAAGAGTTACAAACTTTTCAATCGAGGAAATTTTAAAACCAAATTTTGGAAGTAAAAAATGTACAGTTAATAATACAGAAAATAATTATTCCGCATTTACACCTGTGGGTAATAAGGAACGAATTTTACCTGGACATTTACCTTTCAGAACTCAATCATGTTCGCCGACACCGTCTTGTAGCAGTGGGACCTCGTCTCCAAGCACCACACCAAGTCCAAGTACGACACCCACAACACCTGGATCTGAGCGTCAACCGTTACTCTGGCCAGCATGGGTATATTGTACCAGGTACTCCGACAGACCATCCTCCGGTAGGTTTCTTAATTGCATGTTTATTATATATGTCTGGCCTTTTTAAACTGTGAAAATATTAATTACATATATATATTTAACAGTGGTTTCAGTATATGTTTATTTTGAGTTTTATTTACTGTTTTATTGTCACGTGTATAATTTCATCTATGGACAACTACATTTATAATTATTTCTACATATTAATTTAATTCAGAATTTTAGTGGCCAATTATTGAATCCTAAAACATAAATTGCGCAGGTGAACGTTAAATATACTTGTGTAAACAGTCGAAAGTTTGGTATATGTTGCTAGTAATGAGTCTGAAACTCTGAAATTCCTCACAACATATTTTGAAGTAAAATTCTGTGCGTTATTAGAGCAACAAAGTCAAATTTCCGCAATACGATTGGACATCTTAATTATAAAAATTTGACAAAACTGATAATAGACTTGAAAAGTTAAAATATGACAGGACTCAAAATGTAACAGCTTTTGTTGCCGATGAATTTTTAATTTTTTCTTATTCAATAAAAACAAATTAGCATAATTAATATACATAATTTTTTAAAATTGTTTTTTTTCTATGATTGATATATCATGTGATGTTTTGGATTTCTATTAAAATAATGCATTCAAAATCAGTTGTCCTGTGCTTATTTCCAATGCATTATTTTAATAGAAATTCAAAATAGCACATGGCAGATATGACAACAATTTCCTAACTGTAATTTCTAAAAATCCTTACAAGTATTATAGTTATATCATATATATATATATATATATATATATATATATATATATATATATATATATATATATATATATATAATAGTTATTAAAAGTTATGATTTTTCAGTTCTGCTAACAAACTTTTGAATTATAGAATTTATATTCGCATACCGATAATGCATTCAATTCTATTTTGTTCTCTAGTTCTCTAAAGATAATGTTCTATCGTGCCACATTTTTTTCTTTGTATAGTTGTTAAATTATTAATTTGTTTAGGATAAATAAAAATGCCAAAACGAAACCCAAACAAACATAAAATAGTGTATCTAACTAAATTGTTGCACGCATGAGAGAATTGATGTTAGTTTTAGAGAATTTGTAAGACGCATCTTATAGAAAATTACAGGGGGAATCGAATCGGGTTATATGTTAAACAAAATTCTTTCATGGACAATTTAATCTGGAGATCAGAAAACAGCAGAACCAGTTTAATGGTTAAATGTTTAAGACATTTCTCTTTAATAATGTGTTAAATTTTGTATATATAGACGTTATTTTTATTTTTTTAAATTTTATTATTATTTTATTTTAAGTTCTCTTTTATTCTTCTCTTATATGCTGAGTTTGAATTTTTATTAAAATAATGCATGCTTGTCATGTGCTGATTTTGACTCTTAAATTCATTTTTTGAAATATAAATTCAAAATCAGCAAATGACAGTTCCGATGTGTGTTGAAAACTAAAAGTTCTATGGCAAGAAAGTTTTTCCTTCACAAACTAAGCTAGACTATCGTTAGGCGTGCACATGAAATATACGCTTGGTTTGAAAACAAAACGATATATCTTGAAATTTTGTGCTTTTTATGAAATATCCAAAATACAATGGAATTGTTAATTTTAAGTCATTTTATGTCATATTATAAATTTTATAATGTGCCGAATTTGTCGAATTTATTAACGGACTATTTATAAATGATTTGTTAATTCGCCCTCAGTTAAACCAATTATAATTTGAAAAATAAGACAAAAATAATAAAAATGACAAATTTTATTCATGTTGAAGTAAGTTATGTTTTACTTTTAATTTTTTTTAAGAAATAAAATTTTAAACACAATTTTTATTTACATGAAAATTAATGAAAATGACACAGACAAATAAGAAATTTAGCTTGATTGATTAAACACCTAAACAAAAATTTCAAACTTTTAAAATTTTGCATTAAATAAAGTCTCGTTTACTCGATCTTAATAATGAATGAAGTACATTTTTTATGTGTTTTTTAAAATGGGATTTTGACATTGGTTACTTCAATAAAAACCAAACTTGGTACAAGTCTAGTTCGGACAAAATATACTTCTTATATGGAAGATTTATTTAATTGGATATTAACACTTAATTAAGAAATCTGTGGATTAGTCGGGAGAGAAAAAAAGTTGTTAAAAAAGTGAATAGATTATTGTAGATGAAACCATGTATTTATACTATTGTCATGTGCTACTTTTGAATGCATTATTTCATAAAAATTCAAAAGTAGCACAGAATTTTTAATTTTTAATTGTCCTGTGGCATATTTTTGAAAACTTCTTTTGGTAAAATTTCTAAATTCTACACATGTACATATATATTTCAACCTTTCATTAGATAATTAAGTTGATAAATAAAATCGGACCGCATTTTGTTTAAAGTCAATGCAGTCATGAGATTAATTTAGATGCTGTAACTTGCCACGGTCCAACAATTATCCGATGTTTAACAGAAATTTAAACACCATTATACTCATGAAATCACTTGCAATTACCAACAGTTTATTATCAACATTATCTCCATTCGCAGCTCAGAATCTGCTCTGCATCGATTGAAATCCCACAGCGAATCGAGTGTTTAATTTAATTGGATGTTAAATGCTAGAGCGTTCAACAAGCATATCAACAAGATGATAAAACATCGCTCCGCGTGGAATAATTGTCAACTCGCGGATGAATCTTCTTTGAAAGATTTTTACATTGGAAATTTTAATTTAATTGGATATTAAATGTTAGAGTATTTAAAAAAAACCCAAAAATATCGAAAAAGGTGAAAAAATATCACTCGGCGTGAAAAATTATCTCTGAATTATTGTTACAGTTGAAATCAGATCATAACTAATTAAGTCAATTATTATAAAATTAATGTTCGTCTGCTCGCAGAATCTGTCGTCTGCTGGCTGATCACGAGATGCTGTCGATATGTTCTGTTCTGTAAATGAACACCCGTATGTCGTTACCAAACTAGGAACAGACCATTTGTAAATAATGATAATTGATCAAATACATACTTGAAATTTTAGTCAATCCAGTTGCTTAACTGATTAATTAACTCTTTGATAAAATCAAAAGAAAGACACTAATCAGATAACACTGCTGCAGCATAGCATTGCTGATTCGAAAATGAACTGTTGCTTTAAATTGGCTCTGTACAAAATTGATATTTTTAAAGACTTGATAGCAGAAAAGAAATATACAGTTACTTTTACAGTATATAATTCAAAATAATATTAGTGATAATAATGATGATAATAATAATAATAATTATAATAATAATAAAATAAAATTAAATGATTAACAACAACAACAACAGTAATAATAATAATAATTATAATAATAATAACCATTAGTAACTTTTTCATGAGACGTTAGACTGATTGCATTCTTCATGTTCGTGAAGCTTAAGCAAGATTTAAGATGCTAACTTGTGGTCTTGGTTACGTTTTCTGTTGTAAACTGCTACATATGCCAAAGTGTTACTTTTGAAGTTTTTTGAAATAATACAAACCCAAAGTAGCATATGGCACACATGTTTGAGTTACAGATATTCTTCTTCTTTTTTAAAACAAACTTTATTAATTGTTTTTCATTTCTGTCCTGTTTCTAAATAATAATAATAATAATAATAATAATAATAACAATAATATTGTTTAGTAAACTTTTGGCAATTTTTAGTGCACGTAAAGGGCCATTAGTTAGTAAATAAATAAAATGTAAGGGGCTTGTATTAACAACATAAACTGTAAACCATTTCCAGAATTCCTGCAATTGCTAAGGTTATTAAGTTATAGTTATTTCTATTTTCAAATTTAAATCAAATCTTTTTAAATGTTTAAACATCATTTTATCATTTTTTTCAGGACCAAGATCGAGAAAAACAAAAGGAAAGAAAGAGGATAAATCACCACAATCATCGCAACAACAAGACGATAAAAGACCAAGAACAGCATTTACAAACGAACAGTTACAAAGATTAAAACGCGAGTTTGAATGTTGTCGTTATTTAACCGAAAAACAAAGACATGATTTAGCAAATGAACTTGACCTAACAGAAGCACAAATCAAAATATGGTTTCAAAACAAAAGAGCAAAAATCAAGAAAACATCTGGAATGAAGAATACACTAGCGCTGAGTTTGATGTCTCAAGGATTATACAATCATTCCACAATGTCAATCAAGGAAGAACAATCTATGTCTATGGATTTATCATAGCTATAAAGACAAACAATGGAACAGTTTATTGAAAACAACATAGTGGAAGTGAAAGGCGGGAATGTAAGCTTGAAGACAAATTGCACTTGCAGACGACAAAAGAAACTAAGTTTTTTTTAACAGAAATACACATTCTTGTTCAAATTGCCTGTCATATTTCAATTTTTTAAAATATATTCAAACTGACTGATTTATTTATAAAGTTTAAAAGTGATATATGATATACTTTTTTGCCAAAATCTCTGACAATAAATTTCATGAAATCTATTAGTTTTAAACTATTTAGAATATTTTAACTTGTCCCTTCAATAAATGTAAGGTAACTTGCCCGAATAATTGTGATATTTTATTTTATTTTTTCAAAAATGTAAAATAAAATATTACATATTTAACACATGGCAAACGAAAAAAAGAAAGAGAAAAAATTGCAATTAAATATAAATCCGATTTGAAAACACGCTGACAGATGTGTATTTGTGAATGCAATATTTTTAACGTTTATTTAATTCAGAAGGTACCTAAAACGCAACATAATCAACAGCTGCTGTCGTCTGCTTCACTGATTCCGATCTGTTTTTGATAAACTTTTGTAACAACGAATGCATCTTTCAATTACTTAAAATTAAATACATTAAAATGAAAGAGGTAAAAATTAAAAATATATATACATGTATATGTATAAGTGCACGTGTATTAGGTAATTGAGACACCATTGTTCCTCTTTTTTTTTTTTTTTTTTTTTTTTTTTTTAACTCTTTGACATCTTAGTAAATTTTAAGAATTTTTTAAAAACTAACACGTGTATTGAAAAAAGATACCACGATTGCAAAGGATCACGTTTTGCCCGAGAGTAAGTGATTCACTTCCTGTCTGAGGTAGATACGTGTGGTTTGTATGATCGATACATTATCGATTATCTGATTCGTTATCGGCTATTGATCTGTTTGTCTGTGATATTTGATATTTAACTTATACAACATTGTAAACATTTTGATCGAGATTGATATGTTATTAATTAATAACATTTATTTAAAAAATATTTAATATGTTTTTATGCGACAATTTTTGAATTGAAGAAAGCGCGACATTTTTTGTAAGATAATTTAAATTACATTTTTTACGAATACCTGTGTATCATTTTTTAGCATTTAAAAAAAATTACATTATGAATGTTTTTTAGATATCTAAATAACACACATTTCTGTGTTGAAGGATTTTTTTTTTTTTTTTTACATTTTATCAATGTCAACAACGAGGTACATCGAATCATAAATTTTATGCCGCATGCAGAATTCATTTTTCACATTAATAAGTAATAATTTTGATTTACAAGATTTGAATGGATTTTTTTCATGGTCGACATTCTACAAACAAAGACATCAAAGATGTAACATATAAGATTTACGCTCTTTACGCCTTTTAGATGTTATTATTTGTTTTCATAATTATATATTTTATTTCATTTAAAAGAACTAAAACGTCATGTTGTGAACTAGGTTTGATATTTTTTTTTTATAAAAACATGATCAAAAATTTTATGAGTGTATATGTATATATTTGCGTTGATACCAAATAAAATATTATCACAGTATGCTATCGTTTTTGAGCATTTAAAGATAAATCATTATTATTTATTTGACATGTTTAAGAGTCCTCGAGTATGTGTTAATCAATGGCTTTTATAAGAGCAAATTGAAGCTGCTAATTCATGCAGGGTTATACAGAACAAAAAATTGCGAGAAATTGTGTTTGACATGTGCTGCATTTTAATGTGTTAATCAACTAAATTTAAAATTGAGTACATATATATGAATCTTCCTTGACAATAAAGTTTATTTAAATTAAAATTGTTATAACCTTCGAGTCAAGCGTTTATATTTAGTATTCGGTTATTTAATGTCTTGTTTAAAACATACATTTTGACTGAAAACTTTGACAGACTCGAACTCTTTACTTTTAGCCACGAAAAAATGTGTCTTAAAAAGTAAACGTATACTTTCTGCTTTATCTTACAACATGTGCGTTAGTCAAACAAAACCAACAAAGCAATATATATATATATATATATATATATATAATGTCAATGTGCAAGGAGCAGAATAAGTTGAATGTTGTTTTACTGTTGAAAGTTTTTTAAAAAGGTATATATAGACGGTAGAAATGGACCAAAAGCAAACTGTAAAACTAATGGTATGATTTGTTCTAGAGGGATTTCAAACCGGTCAGAAAGTAAGCTGGCCATGGTAACCACTCGGGCATCTATTATCCTGATATCGAAGAATCATCAGGTTGAAACATTCCTATTTCTTATAATTAATATTATTTAATCAAATTCAATCAAATTATATACTAATATTAAAGAATATCTTTTGAATTGGCTTCATAAATTATTCTATATATAACAAAAATAAAAAGCCTTTTTTATATGAAATATGTAAAAAACTAAAATTAAAATGTCACAACATGTTAAATTATTAAAGCATGTCTCTGTGTTCAAAATGAAATCAATTAAAATTTCTGGTTATTATCTGGATCTAACAAACCCTTTGAAATGGTGTCTTGTTTCCATCAAGTTTTAAAACGCCTGAAAGAGTGAGATGATATCATTCGGAAGATAATTGATTAGCCAGTAATTATGTGATTTAGGCGACTTTATTAAAGAGTTTCCGAATAGTTACGAAAAATGATAGCCTTTCTTAATGTACCTTGTAAAAACATATTTACGACCCATCGCTAGTAATTATTCGCCTCTGAAAACCCCGTTAAAGCAGGTATCTGTTTAATTTTGAATTAGAGATAAAAAGCGGAAGAATGTAAACAAACGTTTTTGCTTGAAGGTGAAAATCTTAATTGTTAAGAATCAAATCTTATTATCGCGAAGCATGTCAATGTTCCGACGTATCCTGATAATGCGAGCTAACACGGGACGACATCATATCCTTAACGGTTCAACGAACGATTTTTTCCGACTTTGTTTCTCTCCGAAACTTGAAGAAAATTTTGACAATCTTGGAGATTAATTTTAGATATGATAGAAACCTGCAAAATGCTTGATTTTCTTTGATCTCTTGATTTTGCCGTAAGGGAAAAGGATCACATGATTTCTTGAGCCAACGGATTGTTTTCTTAAAAAAAGAAAGAAAAAGAAAAAAAGCCAAGTTGCATTGATGACAGGACACGCAAGAATGAAACTGGAGTGAAATCAATGAAAGATCTAAAAACAAAGAGATACAAGTACACTATTTTAGTTTCCCTCTTCTCAGCGATCTCAACCAACATGTTCTGTGGTGGTAAACTTTGTTTGGTTGGTTGCACTTGTTCTTTAACGTCGCCTCGGCATTTTTTCAGCTTTTGCGATGGTAATAGGGCTATAAATCTAAATGGATTTATATAAAAATAAGTCCGTGTATACATGAGATGTACGAGTGTGCATGGTCTGCCTCGTGCTTGTGCGCTTTAAGGGCCACTTTTAAAATTTAGCACATCGAGTCAGTATGCCGCAGATAAGCAAACCACTTCCAAATTCGGATTATTTTGGCACCGGTGAACCAGTCGATACCCTTTTCTGCTAATGCAGATCGCCAGGGAAGACAGCGATGTCTTAATTTTAAAGTCTTATATATTACTCAGTCAGGTTTCGAAGCCCCCGACCTCTCGCTGTAGAAGATACCTCATGAAAGAGCTGGAATGAATTCGGTATAAAAATCCAAAACGAAGAAAGCATCAAAACACTATTTAAAATTTATTTTATTTATTTATTTTTTTACGAGTTCCCTTAACACTAGGTAATCTCAACTAGGCAAATATAAAATCCCAGAAATTATCTGACAGAATTATAAGTTAAGCTTATAAGCTTGAAAGTTAGACTGTTTTTGACCATTGCCTGCACCACCATTTTTTGTAAAAATGGCAATCTTAATTTATGTACACAATTCATCGTTGTTCACATTTAATTAATTTGTTAAATAAACATAACATGTTTTGCATTCTATTTTTTTCTTTCTTTTCTTTTTCTTTTTTTTTTTTTGTTTTTTTTTTTTTTTTTTTTTTTTTTTTTTTTTTTTGAATTTTACAATTCTGAAATTTATTTTAAGCATTTCTTTTATCCAATTAATTTCTCAATAAACGAAATAAAAATTAAAGACAATGCTTAATTGTCTTTTTGAAGATTGCTTTCCGTCGACGACATTTACTTTCTATAGGTTTGTCAAAATTATTATTCATCGTGTACTGAAAGTCTTTGTCAAGAGGGGACCTCGGTGGCCGAATGGTCTAAAGCGGTCGCTTACGGATCACAGTTCCTCTCACCGCCTGGGTTTGACTCCCAGTTTTTCAGTTCGCTTGCCGAAGGTCTGTGGTTTTCTCCGGGCACTCCGGTTTCCTCCAACATTCCAAAACTGACCGCCTCGAAAGAAGTGAAAAAGTCTTGACTGGGGCGTAAAACACCATTACTCCAATCCACTCCACTCTTTGTCAAGAGGTTATTACTATTTCTGACAAATAATAAACAGATTAAATTTCAAACAACATAATTTCAAAAGTTAACAAGATGCAAAATAAAGCATTCGAATTTTATAAAAAAGGTTCCTAAATTATATTTATATAGTCAGTGTTTGGGTTGTACCGTGAGGCAACAAACAATGTGTTTGTGACTTCGTGAACTAGCCTACTTGCATTCTGAACCACACTTTTGGAAAACCACAAGCTATTAATTTAATCCTGTCCATAAAGTGTCCATATTTTGGACGTGCAGCCATTTGTTTATGACACAAAAATGACCCTTTGCTTTCCAAAAAACTCGGACGTGACAAAACTCTTTATTGTGAATATTTTTCATCAGAGTAGGATTTAGTTTTTTTCCATTGCATATTAACTGATATTGGCAACAAAATAACTCGTGCTTCCCAAAATAATCTGACTTCGGCCCACAAACTCTTTAATGTATATATAATTTTATCCAAGTCGGGATTTTTTCTATTGCATATTTTGGACGTGCAGCCATTTGTTTTATGGCACAACCCAACAAAAATGACCCTGCGCTTTTCAAAACAACCGGACTTCGACAAAACTCTTTAGTGTAAATATTTTTCATCAGTGCAGGATTTAGTTTTTTTTTCCATTGCCCACTACTGCCCACAAACTCATTAGTTTACATCTTATATACCATTTTTGAATTTAATCATAAAAATACATTCAAAAAATACTTTATGACATATAATATTTTTGAATGTATTTTATGATTAAATTAAATGAGAAGAATATAATTCTATCCGAGCAGGATTTTTTTCCCTATTGCAAGTTGACCGATATTAATGTTATCAATTTTAGCCATAGCATAAAATTTGTTTAGATCTGAATATAAAATTGATCAAGGTCACAGTAAAAAAGTTAACCTACTGTACAAAGTAGTGATATATCTCTATTAGAAAGTTTTAATGTAAAACGAAACTTGAGATGGTTCCTTTTATTTTGACTTTGATTGCAAGATCACTTATACATGTGTAATTTCAGATTTATTACGTGGAGAAGTCGAGCAGGAACGTATTATCAACGATTTATGTTCCAAGCTTGTGACATCTCTTTGTGAATTTAATTGCTTTTTCATTCCCAAACGGAAGGTGTATGGGGGTATTAAATACGAAACTTTCTTGCTTACTCATCTTACGGAGCCAGCAAATATATTAAAACATATATTACAATGCATTATGCCACCTTGTCTTTTATTTTTGTTGTGTAAAATAAATTAAATTAATATTATAATAATATTAAAAGAATATTTGCGGATTTTAATTGAATTGAGCTATACAGAAAAATCACTTTTGATGTATTATAATTTTTTTGTATTAATATCGTTACATATTTACAAAACCTCCCATACCTTTGAAATATAATATTTGCAATGTAAACTATATTTTATATTAACCAAAACCAAAATAAACGTCACTTTGTATTATTTTCAGTTTATGCTGATGTTATTAATTACATTTTTAGATATATTAGATTTTAGGGTCGTTGTATGCCATTAAATATTTCTGTTAAAGTCTTAAAGAACGTTTTAGTTACCAATTTCAATTTCAATTTCACTTTATTCTCTCAAGCCCACGGGAGGTGGTACATGAGGTATATTATATACAAATATATTAGGCGCATGCACTTACACAAATTGATTACAAAATATTGAACAATACAACATTTAGATAAATAAATGACAATATAACCTGAAAACTTAATTAAATAATTTGAATAAATATAATCAAATGCACTTATGGCACAAACATATTTACAATGTATAAGTTGGCGGTAGAATACAATGAAGGTGGTAAATAAAAATACATGTGGATGACAAGGAAAACAAATGAATATATAATAATAATAATAATAATAATAATAACAACAACAACAACAACAACAACAATAATAATAATAATAATAATAATAATAATAATAATAATAATAATAATAATAATTTAAGCCTCTGTAGATAAGAAAGTATAAGTAAATGAACATAAGTACAATTTATATAGGTTAATAAATAATTAATAACTTATTTCATTTTATTGCTATGGCATAAGGCAGAATATTGAATATATATATATATATATATATATATATATATATATATATATATATATATATATATATATATATATATATATATATATATATATATATATATATATATATATATATATATATATATGAGGGCAACAGTTATGTAGTAATATATTTTTGAAGCCCATTTTTCAAATATTTACACAAATTAACCAAAACTTCTTGATTTGTAGAATTTAAAAGATTAGCTAGATTTAATATATTTGGTTTTCTAATAAAACTAGTCGGAATTGATTGCTTTCTTAAATTCTTAAAATGTTCACATGTAAACAAAAAATGAAATTCATCGCCAAGATCATCCTTACAAAATATACAATATCTTTCATCCTTTCTTACATTATTCCATCGGCCAGTTTCAATGGGGAGTTTATGGTTCGAAGTTCTAAATTTTGCCAATTCTATTCTAAACTTCGGTGATAATATATCTAAGTAATTTTCAAATCCAAAATTTGTTTTTATTAGTTTATAAGTACACCCTTTAGAAGAACAAGAGATATCACCCTGCCATTTCTGAATAAATTGATCTTTCAGTTTTCTTTCGACAGCATTTAGTAACCAATTTTTATTAACACCTACACCTTGCGATAACCAAATGTTACTCATTCCTAATGAATCTAAAATGTATTTAATTTTATTTATCCAATTAACCTTCATCCTATTATCAAAATCACATACATTAAACAATAATTTGTACATTAAAAATGAGAGTTTATTTTCATGTGTAACTACATTATACCAAAAAGAGACCATTCTTTTTAAAATCCTAATACTGGTTGGAAATCTACCCAATTCTCCATATACCATGTAATTAGGCGTAGATTTACGTAAATTCAAAATCCTTTTACAAAATTTAAGATGAAGTGTTTCCAACGAGTTTAGATTTTCAAATCCCCAAACTTCACAACTATAAGTAAGAATAGGTTCTACCAAATTATCAAAAAGTTTCAACTGACATTCTATTGATAAATCCAAATTATTAATCTTTTTAAATACACAGAAAAGGGCTTTTGATGCTTGGTCCAATAAACGTTTCCTGGCCTTCGTAAACTTCCCATTATGGTTAAAAGTAATACCTAGATAACAAAATTGATCTACGTAGTCAAGTATTTTTTCATTAAATGCTAAGGTAGGTAATTTTTTTAATTTTCTTTTAGAAAAAACCATAACTTTCGTTTTAACGGGATTAACTTCTAGCTTCCAAGTTATACAATATTCAGAAAAAATATCCAGAGCATTTTGCATGTCATTGGCATTTTCGGCAAAAATTATTGTGTCATCTGCATATAATAAAACAAAGAGTTTAAAATAAACGTCTAAATGATCTGAAAGTTCAGAAGTTAAAGTTTGCAACCCAGCATAACCGTTTGTATTAAAAAAATCTTCCAAGTCATTCAAAAATATAGCAAATAAGAATGGAGACAGGTTTTCACCTTGTCTTACCCCAATGTTACAAATAAAATAATCTGATTTTAAATCTCCACACATTATACAAGATTTTATAGAGTCATACATGTTTCTTATAACATTAAAACATTTCCCATTGATCAGATATTTATGAAGCTTTAACCAAAGTCCACCCCTCCAGACAGAATCAAATGCCTTACGGAAGTCTACAAATGTACAAAACAATTTTTTTCTTTTAGCAAAATATAATTCCGATAGGCAATGCAAAATGAAAATGTTATCGGTAGTAGAATAACCTTTCCTAAACCCTGCTTGAACCTTTGTTATTAAGTCATTTTTTTCTGCAAAAGAGGTAAGACGTTTATTTAAAATTGCCGTAAATACTTTTCCAAAACAGCTTAGAATTGTGATAGCTCTGTAATTATCAGGATTATTCCTGTCCCCCTTATTTTTATATACAGGCTTAATAACACCAATGAGCCAGTCAGAAGGTATTACCCCTGAATCAAATATCAAATTAAATAGCTTAACATATAATGGCATCATGATATGCACAGAACACTTAAAATATTCGTTAATTACACCGTCTTCTGCAAATGCTTTATCGTTTTTTAAGTTTCTTATAACTTCAAGTATTTCACTTTCCGTTATTGGTTGGTTTATTTCCAAATTTTCCGACTGGGCGATTAAATCATCAAAACTTGGAGTTATTAATCTATTATCATTTTCGTCAAGAGTATTTAAATTTTTGTAAAAGTCAAAAAATGTATCAATATCAATATTTCTCGAATAATTATTTGATGTTTTATTTCTATTCAAAATTTTCCAGTATTCTTTAGAATCAGAAGATCTTATTTTTTTCAATTTTGTCCTGGTCTGTTTCCGGTAGAGAGCAAAGTGTTTTGAAATGGTCTTTTTGTATAATTTACTTGCAGCTTTAAGATTTTTCCTAGTCAATTCAGTTTTTAGTTTATTGTGATTATTTTTTGCTTTATGAAATAGTTTTCTTTTTTCTATGCATTCATTTCCAAACCATGGTTTATTATTTGCCTTTGGCTTTATATTACATCGTTTATAACCGAAAGCAGATGCAGCAGACTGTGTAAAAATATTTACAACACTATGTACAACATGTTCAACTGTTTCTTTTATATCAGCCTCATCAGAGTTATCTAAAGTATTGCACAGTTTATCGATACCCTTACTGTTAATAGATCCAACAAATAAATCAGATTTATCAGGTATCCATTTTTTTGGTTTTACAATTTCGTTCTTAACAGGAACAGTTTTATCTAAGTGATTATTAAGATTCAAACAAAGCATTATCGGTGAATGGATATCTGATAAAAGTTCACAAAATTCTAAAACGCAAAAATTTGATATATATTCAAATAAACCCGGGTTACATAAACCGTAATCTATTAAACTAACCCCTTTTGATGTGACTTTCCCAACCCCCTTATCTTTTCCAGTTCTTCCATTGACGATAAATAAATTAGAATTTTTGCATAGATCAATAAGTTTATATCCAAATTGATTAGGAGGTGCTTTGTCACTGTTGTGTCTATCGAGAGAAATTTTAAATTTTTGAAGGAGGTTTGGTCCCATTAAAAAATTTTCAGTATCATTATCAAGCTCAAAAAGGTTTGAGATGATATGATCGCATTCTACGTAATCGCTCAGTTTTCCTGTTCTTGCATTCCAATCACCTAATAAGCATATGTTATTACAAAGAGAGGTAACTCTTGTTAACTCATCTTCGATTGCGATAAAGCTATCGGTGTCCGAGTATTGTGAACCCGCAGGCGGCAAATACACGGCTCCGATTAGGATATCGTTATTATTACAGATTTTATTTCCTTTAATGAACAAAATAAATTCACTGTTAGATTTAAATTCTGAAAAATGCTCGGACATACTTTTTCTAACTAAAATTGCTATCCCTCCAGATTTAACAACCCCTCTGTTTTTTAAGTAAATATCGTAACCAGCTACATCTATTTCATCAAGATCAGATATTTTCGTTTCGGATAAACATAAAATATCATACTTGTTGATAAAACTTGCAAATTCTGGTATCAATAATTTAGATTTAAGACCACAAACATTCAAAGCACATATTTTAAGTTCAGTTTCGATAAGGTTTTTATTTAATACCGGTATGTTATATTGATTTTGAAATACTGGTTGATTAACGGGGGAAGGGGGGGGGGGGGTTTCACAATCTATATCAATTGTGGAAGTTTCACAATCTATATCAATTGTGGGAGTTTCACAATCTATATCAATTATAGGAGTTTCACTATGTCTATGAATTGTGGGTGTTTCACAATCTATACCAATTATGGGAGTTTCACAATCTATATCAATTATGGGAGTTTCACAATCTGTATCAAATGTGGGAACTTCACAATCCATATGAATTGTAGAAGTTTCACAAACTATATCAATTATGGGAGTTTCACAATCTATATCAATTGTGGAAGTGTCACAATCTCTATGAATTGTGAGAGTTTCACAATCTATATTAATTGTAGAAGTAGGAATACAGTTGAATGCATCACTATTTACACTAATCACTATTTACACTTATGTCGTAGACATCACTATTTACACTAATGTCGTAGACATCACTAAATACATTAACATCTTTACATTCTAATTGCTTATAACTATCGTTTTCAACAAGTTCACCATTAATATTTAATATATCTGTTTTACTGTTCCAATCACACCACTTAATGCCACCCCCGGCGTGGTCTCATCTTTCACTGTCGTTTTGTTCCAGTTTCGGACTACCATTTACTACCGCAGCCGCGTATGATACTTCATTTTGAATATCGCTCGAATGTACTCTTTTTCGTTTTAGTGACCGTTCATATTGTCCGTGTTCTCTGTCGCTATACCTACCGCTTTCACGTCTCTCAAAGCGATTATCTGGGATAAACGATATTGTGTCTTTCTCTAAAACGTTAACTATTTCACCCCGTTGCTCGTGTTGTAATTCGGGATCAATGTAGAGTTTACCGTTTATATAGAGTTTGTCTCGCACCATGTACGCCCTATTATTCCATTCGCGAGCTTTTCGCAAAACTGGATATAATTCTTTACGCTTATGCTCCATTTCAGGTGGAAACTGTTCGAATATACTGATTCCGGTCCCAGCTAAGTTTCTGGCATTTTTACGTACAAGTTCCCTCTGTTTGAATCTATGGAATCGCGCTACTATCTTCCTTGGCCTATTTCCGAACCGCCTTCCAAACCGATGGACATTTTCAAAGTCAATTGGATCACCTATCTGGACCTTATCTCTTATTACATCTTTGACAATATTTTCAGTGTTCTCTTCTTCTCCATATACTTCAGGAATTCCTGTGAATATTAGGTTATGACGCATTGTTCTAGCTTGAATATTTGATATCTTATCCCGAAGTTCACCGTTTTCATACCACAAATCGCTCATTTGTTGCTGTAATTCGTTTAGTTGTACCGCATCTTCTTGTAGTTTTTTAATTTGCATTTTTGTCGATTTTAATTCAAACTCATGACGCTTTTGAGTGTTATTTAGTTCCTTATTAATTTCACTAATTTTAGCGACTTTCTGTTCACAAGAGTCGGCGTTTTTATTAACAAGTTTGATTGAGGTTTCAACTTGTTCAACTCTATATGTGACCTGTGCAAGACCTTTATCAATGTTGTCTAGCTTTGTTAAAGCAGTTTCAATATTGGAGAACCTAGATGAGAAATCATGTTCCATATGTGTCAGTCTAGTGGTAATTTCTTGAAAATAAAAACTCAGGTCAATAGGTTTATTGGACCCAGTAGCTAGCTGTTGGGTGGCCGCCTGGTCTGTATCTATTGGTCTCTGAATACCAGGCTGATAAAAATTTTGTACAGGATGGCCACTTTGATACCCATTAATATCGTATAATACACAATGTGCTGAATTTAAAGAACCACTTAAAGAGTATTCAGTCTTTTCACTACCAATTTTTGACATCTATGTACCGATATTTATCACATATAATATGACGTACAAAATGTCTATACACGATAGTCGATAAACAATAAGGTAATAAGGTAATAAGGTAATGCTCAGGTACATATAAAAAAACAAAAGTGAGCAGTTTTCACAGGTGACAACGAAAATGTTAAGATTTGGCTTTTAAACGCATTTAAACTTCAAATTCTGATTTCACCTTTCACAGAATGAATGTTCAATATAAATATTTTATAATGACACGATTGTTCTCTAAACATCAACTTAAAAACCAACCTTTTAGAATCTTCTAAAACTTATTTCTTTCTGTTGATAAAAAACACACTCTTCTTCATAGGCATGCGCACATTCGAAAACCTCGTTACCCATTAGTTGTAAAGTCAGTCGAATGGATCACATGCTCGGAGTTTGAACCCTTGTCGGGTCTGACCAAAAATTTGAAATTGTAGTTACTGATCTTAATGACCTTGAAAGAAATGGTAAAACCCTATGTTACGTAGCTGTGTTGCCCCCCCCCCCCCCCCAAAAAAAAAAAAAAAAAAAAAAAAAAAAAAATGACGTTGACACACTGAAAGGTATTGATTTCTAGCGCTTTGAGAAGTTAGGGATATTTAGATAAAAGTTGAATATTATCAAATAAAATCAATCAATCAATCAATCAATTAATCAACCAATCAATGAATAAATCAACGGTACTTAAATCAGTCCATCTTTTGTTCATTCATTCTTTCTTTCTTTAATCATAGCCTTACATCTTTTTTTCTTTCTTTCGTTATAGCCTTATACAGGCAAGCCTATTGGTTCATTGTTTGTTAAAATAAGACTTATTTTATGCTTAAATATGTTATTGGTACCATTTAAGTTTGTTGTAAAATAAATTTGAGAATTCGGGGTCAGCAAATATTATTTTAACCCATCATTGGATAGTACATCATACTCCTATTTGGTCTAGTATACATCACAAGTAATACGTTTTATATCAGTGGTCTTTATATGACCACAGTTATGAGATTTTACAATCCAATTGACAGGGAGTTCTAGAAATTGACCTTGCTTTTTTTATCTGCTGCATTCAATTCAGACTCTAAAACATGAAGATAGAGAAATGATTAGAAATTTGGAACTGTAAAATGAAAAAAGAAAGTGAAGGTTCTGAAAATAAGTGGATTGGAGTAATGTTGCTTTATGCCCGAGTCAAAAATTTTTCATATTTATCGAGGTAGTCTCTTCTGAGATGATAAAGTAAACTGGAGTTCCTAAAACCCACCCACCTTCAACAAAACGAACTGGTATCTAGCCTTATAGTTGAGGGAATAGTGTTTTGTAATCTAAGCGTGCGTTTTAGAACACTTGGCCACCGAGGTCTCCTGGCATAACAAATCACAAAAAGTAGACTAAACCCTTTATCGTCTCTTCGTTTGACCTTCATCTTGTCAGATATTCTTTAATTTTGAACAAAATGTCTTTTTTGACAAATGATCGGACGCCATTAAAAAAGCAATGTTAAATAGAGGTAATAAAAAATGAAATAAAATAAAGGTCTTTAGGTAATAAAAGTTATCTGAACACCACGTAACAACTGCTGACAAAACCCATAGCAACAAATAGAAATGATTAAAATGGATATAGGAAACTACTAAATAGATTATTAACAGGTAAAACCCATAGAAATAAACAGTAAAAAAAGGATAAGACAAAAACAAGACACTGTTGCTTACGTATTATTGTTATTGTAATTTTATTATAATTGTAATTAAGGTTCTGAAAAATGTTTATTTCAGGTTAGGCTTTATAAATGATATAGAAGAAATAGGATGCAATGGTCACTTGCTAGTGTACAAAATTAGAAAATAGCAATTAGTAGCCGAAATATATAGACTTAGAATATGTAAATGCAACTGACAGTTTGAAATGATAAAGATTTAAAAAAGAAAACAAGACAAAACAATTACAAATATACTAAAGATGTCAAAAAATCCAGCGCCCACCTAGAACACAACTCCTATGTGCGTAAAAAACTTATCGGTTTTCTAAAAAAAATAGAATAAACAAATAAACATGGTGTTTGTACAGGTATAAGCAACAAGAAGCGAAACAAGTCAATAGTAATACACACACAGAGAGAGAGAGAGAGAGAGAGAGAGAGAGAGAGAGAGAGAGAGAGAGAGAGAGAGAGAGAGAGAGAGAAACAAACAAAAAAACATAACAAGACAATACAAAGGAAAGACAAACAATTATTAGAATCACTGATACTAAAATCCCCTATCGAAGGGCACGTGGGGTAAAATGGAGTTTTTAATTTACAAATACTATGTTCTATGTTTGTATTTCATATATGTATGCGACTATCTTATTTTCGGTGTATTGCATAGTTTTTTTTTCATAACCAGCTGCAACAATTTAGAGAAAGACTCAATTCTGACAATTGCAATTAATTGGTCTTGTGTAGCTCTTTTATAGACTCGAGGCAGTATGTTTAAATATTGTTAGATACTACAAAAGTCGGCAAATTTGTTTAAAAAATGCAGTACATTTTGATAAATTACGACTGAAAATGTTCACACATTGGTGTCTGAAATTGGGTAATTCTACCTTCAAAGGTGTCCTATTTCTTCATCAATTATATCTTAAATATAACCAGTAGAACACATTAAAACTTAATAGCAAGATCTTTTAATATATGGCTTTAAAATAAAATCTACCCCGTTGGTTGTTCATGATAATTAAAATAACACCAAAATGGATATCATGTTAAATGCTTTGCATAATATTGATTACAACTCAACAAAAGATTATTTTAGACAGTTTTTGAAATTTTTGAAATTTCGTTTGAAATTAAAGGGTGCAATTTTAAGCAAAACAGGTTAATTTAATGTTTACTGTTGTTTCAGCTAGAAGCAGTGTTTATTTCTTCTTACAGTCAGTTAATTAAGTATGTGTTAAATTTTTACGTAATCGGATGACATGTATCATTACATACTTCTACAACTGATCAAGAATAACGAGCTTCATAGGACAAACGGTAATGAAAGAATTAAAGTACTGAAAGTGCTGTAAAAAGCTAAACATTTTGTGTCATATTTTTGTTTTGTTCATACCAGCTTCGTGAACCTTAACACAAGTTTATATATATATATATATATATATATATATTTGATGTTCTCGAATTAATTCTACATTAAATATTTAATCTCTTTCAGTAAAACAACAAATTTGATCTCGGTCACTCAATGACATAAAGAGTGAAGGGTATCTCCGTGTTATAGGTCAAGGGTCAATTTGGTGTAATGGATTGATTAACATGTGAACGTTATTTGTCGCATTGTAAGCAAGTGGCTTTGCACTTAGACTACTTCTTTTTACAAATGGCCATTAAAATTAAAAAGAAACTGCTAACATTGTACAAATCTGAACGCTGCTCGACTATATGAACTAATCTGAAATATGCTTTTTTATATGAATGTGACATGACCTAATTCATTATTAACCCATCGTTTTACATTTGATTCATAAAACTTCTGAAATGTTAATCGCATAACCAGTGTTATCTAATTAAATTTAAAAAAAGTAAAGAACATTTTAATCATATTATCTCATCACACAATTCAAACTTCTTCAGATAAGCTTATGGCATACATCCGACATGAGCATGTAGGAGTCAGTGCTGGCTGTAATCTAATTTTTCTGTTACAATAGCATGCCTACCCTACCTATCGAACGATAATTTCTACCCAAGCGACAAAACAAAACAGCGATTTTTCTCTTTATATGTAAATATTATTTAGTGAAAATAATATCATTTATAAGTTTTTATTGTCGTTTTCATATAGTTTTTACCATCAAATTATGACCGTTGCCAATTGAAAAAATGTATTCCGCGTTCAAATGAGATACACGTGCGCTTGCGGGGTGCGATATGGAAAAAATATCGTACCACTTACCAATTCAGTGAGATAAATCTATCACATCTGCGACACACACACACACACACACACACACACACACACACACACACACACACACATAGTGACTGACAAGACCTCCAGCTATCATTAATTACCAGAATTATCTAATTATTATATAATTTTACTAAATACTAAAAAGCACAATATCAGCATACCGCACATGATATTCTATGTAAATTTTCCATTATCTGATACAATATATATATGTCTTTATAATATAAATTAACGCATAAAAGAAAATATGCAACTCAATTAAAGTATGCTAATTCAAATTCTGATTCTGTCCGATAAACTCGGGGAAAATTAGTTACCTTTCGATTTAATTTAGACATTTTAATTTTTAGGGTTCATGTTTTTTCTTTTCCGAAACATGTATGTATTACCTCCAGAATTTATTATATATTTAAACATAATGTATCTCAAATATGAACCCATATTTTAATATCAAGATTGTCAATTTTAAAATATAAATATAATTAAATTTAAAAACCAATTTTTAATATAAAGTTCGTCAATTATAAAATATAAATAATATCTAATATAAAAGCCAAACTTTTGCTATAAAAGTTGTCAATGTTAATATAAAACTGATACCAATGATTTATGACATCAAACACAATCTGATAATGACATTCCAGGACTTGATTAGATTCCAGATACAATTGGATACTTAATAAGTTAATTTATTTTTACATATATTATTTTTCATTGAAGTTTAATAACATTGTTATTAATGTCATCGTTTTTGTTGCTTATTTGCCTTGTTGTTATTATATTATGCTGTAGGATTATACGAAAATGCGGCTGAGCGATGCGTATGTTTGTGATGGAATGTTCATTAGGGTTTAAAGGTGGTTAAAAACAAGACGTCACGTGTTGAACTTTTAATGAAAATTCTATTCTGTGGATTCTCCGGGAATCTCCTGGTTATTGTGAAAAAAAAGTGTATCACTGAAACAAAAAGGAAAGATTTTGTAATGTTGTTTAACGTTGTATCAGCAATTTATCAGCTATTCGCGAGAAGAGCAAGGTCATAACTCCCTATAGATTGATCTAAAACCAGTTTGTATATGTGTAAAATGTGCAAACGTGTACTCTATGGTCTGTTGTGTACTAGCGCGCACTCTTTGCGTCTGTTTGATAATTTGCTAGCTCATCAAGACAGTATGTCGCAGACAAGCATATATTTCCACGTCAAATTATTGTCGTACAAGGCGAACTAGTTGACACTCTGTCCTTATGTCAAGTGCCAGGCGAAGCGGAAGAATCTTTAAACTTTATGTACCCCCCACTTTTCAGGTGGACGTTTTACCACTAAGCTACCGGGGCGGTCTAGACCACTAAGTAACTTGTTTTTAGCATACCCTGATGTTTGCGAAAACGATAATAGTTATTTATGTTTCTTTGGTGTATCACACTCCTGTTAAGATGTATTGTGATGAGTTAATCGAAGAAACTCAAACGTCTAGTTGGGCGAATATAAATGAATGTCATTTTTATACACACTCTGTATTAAAAATCTTTAATAAACGCCTTTGTGGTTTTCCTGATTATCATTTTTTGATATACGTGTAAAAACTTGGTCATTTATATTGTGTCCAAATACATTTGTTATTTGATAGCTTTTGCCTTTGCATGTTGCAAGCGGCGCCAGAAGCGGGACTCATCAGGGCGATCTAATATTAAGCTTTTAAGAAAAAAATAATTTTTTTTTTGTTATTTACCGACTCTGAACAGTTACACATGTTACTGAAGTACTATTTAGTACTTGAAATCACACCATTTAACCAGAATCGTAATATGACAGAAGAACATAAAAAATATTCAACCTGATATTTGCCTTTTAGAGTGAAGATATATATATATATATATATATATATATATATATATATATATATATATATATATATATATATATATATATATACAATAAAACTTGCAAAATCATTATACTAACAGCATCAATGTATTTGTTCTTTTGTACTGGCGTATCTCGTGGTTAGTTAAGTCCGGGCATGATGACATACACACAGAGATTATTTACATTAACAACTGGGAGACACAAAGGTTGTATTAATGAAGTAATCAACATTTTAAACCTATATTGTAATACAACTCCATACAGAAGACAAATCCTGGTGTTTTCTTAAAGATCAAGTTACACCTTTTTTATTACCGTTATTATTCATACCTGTATGGACCACAATTAGAAAACAAACAAAACTATTTTGACAAGACAACGCATGTAAATTATTAAGTCAGTAATTTTGGAATGCAATTAATTTAGTTATTTTTTCTGTGAGTTATCAAACTCCAAAATGATATCCCGTAATTACGAAAAAAATTAACATATACATTAAAATACATGTATATTTAAAATTTAAGAATAAGCATTGTAGGTTTAATATTCAACCGATTTTGTTCAAACAAGAAATACAAAAATAGTTAATTGGACATTTTACATGTATCCGTTTTTTGTCTGATAAAAGTTTTAGCTAGTTTTACAAGTGATGAAAATGAGATGTAATTCTTTGATTTTGTTTTCTCTGAAACCACTTAGGTAATTATAACCAATGGTATGGAGGCTCTGTTACAACGCATTTGGTAACAACAATTTAAACGATAAGAGAATATGCAGCACCACAATATCGACGGGAGGTGTTTGTATGTCACAAAGCTGATATCTGATGAGATATAACTAAATTAATAGATATATCCGACTTTCCTCTAAAACGCGTTTGGTAACAAAAAGGACGTTCAACCTCAAACGCAATTGGTAACAAAAGGTAGTTCAACCTGAAACACATTTTAATATCGGAAATATTTTATAGACAAATGTTACCAAATACGTTGTAACAAAGCTCCCGTAGTTGGTCAGTTAAAATTTGTACAATTCAACCAAATCCTGACATATGAAATGGCTATCATAGCTATAAAAACAAAACCGCTGAAATCTACATATTCAACCGATATTGTTTACATTTGAATCGAATAAAGTTAACATTGCAAGTTATGCTGTTGTTTGTATGGAAAACCTTATGAATAATTATGCAATCTAGGCTACATTTTCAAATAAGGATATTTTAAAAACTAAATGAGCGATTGTAAAAAAAAATGGAAGATATTGGCTCGCCAAGAGCAAACTATACCACAATTCTGGACATTTAACATCAATTGTATGTCCACAATTTCCCAAAAAAATGTTCTCAAACTGTAGAACTATTAATCATTATTATTATTATTATTATTATTATTATTATTATTATTATTATTATTATTATTATTATTATTATTATTATTATCTTTGACATGCATGTACAAACCAATAATATGTACTGTTGTTTTTATTGTTGGGATTTTATTTTCTTTGTTTTTTTTTTTATAATATATATGACACCCTTTATCTGCCTTTATATTTTGTGATACATGTATTATCCGTTACAAAGTTAACTTAAAGTTGTTCATATTATGATGCTAATCCGAGTATTTATGTATTTTTGGACCCAGAAATTTAAGCAACAGTAAAGTAGAGAGCACCTTTACTTGTACTTGCTATTGCCTCCTCAGTAGAATTAGAGCACCTTTACTTGTACTTGCTATTGCCTCCTCAGTAGAATTAGAGCACCTTTACTTGTACTTGCTATTGCCTCCTCAGTAGAATTAGAGCACCTTTACTTGTACTTGCTATTGCCTCCTCAGTAGAATTAGAGCACCTTTACTTGTACTTGCTATTGCCTCCTCAGTAGAATTAGAGCACCTTTACTTGTACTTGCTATTGCCTCCTCAGTAGAATTTTAGCACACACACACACACACACACACACACACACACACACACATATATAATACTTGTCCAATTTTGATGTGCCATATGTTTAGTTTTAGAATGTAATTCTTGTATATAATTGAGTGTTTCTCCTAAACAAAACATCAAACGTGTTGGACCTGATAAATTTCAAATGGATTTCAATTGCCTGTCAAAAATATATCAAAAAGGTTTTTATATCAAAGTATATGTGAAAGTCTAACTTCTTTATCTGGTACATTTTGAAGGTTAATTTTATCTAAAATTAAGGAAAGTTGAGATTGTTACAATCAAAATGTTTTGCTTTTGGTTATTTTCGTTTGAAATAATGAAACAAGAGAATATGACTTTTCAAATGCAATATATATATCATAATTTTTTACCACAACTTTCATTGAAAAACTAACAATATGATTAATGTTGGTAGAAAAACTATTTACATGGAAAAATACCTTAAAAAGTTAGGTAAATATTTGTTTAAATATATATGTGTGTTATACATATTTCAAAAATTGCACCAGCAATCAGTTTTAATTTGTGAAAATGAATTTGAACATTATTAGGACTGAAGCGGGGAACTTCTATGTCGCCTCTAAAACTCCTCAGGGATGACGGAGTAACATGGAACCTAAATAGCCGGAATTCCATGTATCCAAGTATGTCATTTCTAACACATGAAAATATTATTTATGAGAGATAAAAACACCAGAGCAACTGTTCACTTCCATCAGGACAGTAATTAAAATATAACTGTTGTGATGTCATTAGCTTTGATAAACATCTCAATCAGTAGCAGGGCTGGTCGATCACCAGGGTGTCTTAGGCATGCTGTAAAACAAAAACCTAGATCTGGGCAGGTTGATGTTATCGCCATGGCATTAATTGGGTCTGAATATATTCCTAGTTTAATAATTTGAATTTTTTGCACATATAATATTTTACTTATCGAGAAGGAACTTATTTAGAATAATAGATCAAACGGTTGTAAATTTGACTGGTTTGAAACAGTTAAGTAATGATATTTAACGCACCAGGAATATCGAGTGGTCAGTCGATGGAAGAAACTAGGGAAGGCAGACAAACTGACACAACTTTTATTTGCACTAGAACCTACCAGAGTAGGATTCGAGAAATTTTATCCGTAAGCGAGCACTTTGACCATTTGAACAGAGCGGAAGGGTTTTCGCTTAGAGAAATAGCATTATCGCAACTTTATTGTACATTACTGCAATATGGAGAGTAAGTTTAAATACATTTAAAAGAAAATTAGTTACGCTATGAACTAATATAAGTTAGCAAGAAGCCATAAAAAATAATTCTAACGGTGAAATTTTATTAGTGTTGAATAATTTTTGTTATAGATTGTTCTATATTCCGTTGAAAGAACCTCCCTTTCCCATTATAACAATTGGATAAAAGACTTATGTCTTGATGTCTTTTTATTATATATAGCTTCAAGCTAACTCAAAAAACTTGAAAGGACACTAAGAATGAAATATATTTAAGAATTAATGAATACGTTATCAATTATCCAAAATTTACGAAATAAAAAAAAACAACCAACGAGACAGACAACAGACAGACAGAGACAAGCAGACAGAAAAGCAGACTTAAAGAAATCAATCAATCCATTGTCACTATACAATTTTACCGAGGGACCTTAAGACTCCTTTTACATACACTATTTTACAACATGCCAAATATCAGCCACATGAAAACATTTCCGTAATGTTGACATTTTTTTAATAAATACAAAACGTCATTTGTCAATCTAACACGTTCCTGATAAAACAAGTGCGTGGCGACTGTATGTTCTTGAAAGATAAACGATTACTTCACTCATCAAAAGAAATAATTGCCTACGTTTAATGACTTTGTCAATACGCTGTGAAAATAAGACTTCTTCTGAAAGCATTTTCTAACAGAAAAACATTTACTTGTAGCATATAATATATATATTTAACAATTGAACTGTTTTAAAATGATGTTCATTGTCAGTATGATGGCAACAACTTTGCAAGCAAACAGATTAACGAGCGTTATGTTATATTTTTATTAAATATTTTTAAAACATTAATTTTAAGAATAAAAAAATACCCATCTATAACACATGCACATCGGAGGAGTCCAGTAGACACAACAGCTGAATTCAAGACCGAGAAGGACACGTTATTAATCTGCAATATTTTTAATGTGGGGTAACAACGGGGAGTTTTGGTTTGAAAAAATTATAGTGTTATCAGGTATTTTGATGGAATTTTCTCGATTTTTCATAAACATAATGATTTTTTGAGAATATTGGATATAAAAAATATATTTAAAAAAATTGAATATCAACGATAAATTTGTTGTTATTTGTGGACCATATTTCGGTCGAAAATCAGGTGCACCTGTGTGGCCCAATTTCAATTTGCAAAGAAGTTTGGAGTAAGTTTGCTGGCTATATGTCAGAAGGGATTTGTTACTCTGAAACGGAAAGTGGGAACTGTAGCAGAGGTTTCGAATCTGCGCTATGCGCGTAGACAGGGATTTACCGAGACATTTTTTCTGGAAGTCGACATTGTTAGGTTGAGATTCAATCTACCATTATGTATTATATTATCATTCAAATGTAGACAGCAAAGCAGTGAGAAGTATACTTATTCTTTACGCGTGGTGCTGTGCAAATATGTCTAAGTTTAGAAAATTATCGTTTTAAGTTTAGCAAGGAGTTGTGTAGTACTTCAACTATGTATTCTACTTTTGAGGAGTTCCTATTGTATCTCTTGTAAACTGATTATAAACATGTAGCTGATTTTTCAGTTTTTCCGATCAACAAACACAGCATGTGAAACGGACTATTTTCATTTGATGTGGCATACATGCGTGAATCTAATCCGAATTGAAATTTACATCACTTGAAGTTTACATCCCGTGAGACTCAAAATTAACATTTGATTGACAAGTTGTACCATTACACATTGCCTCAAAATAATAGGGGATGTAGCAGTTTTGTCAAGATAGGAACAATTTTTTAAAGATATATATATATATATATATATATATATATATATATATATATATATATACTACATTTACTGATTTTATTTCTAGATTACTAATTAAAAAGGTTCGACATCTTGACTAATTATATTGGCATTGTATTGTATATCAGAAAGAACAACTGAAGATGCTTAAATATTCTTTACTTTGTACTATGGTTTTAATTGATTTTGATATATAAAGAAAAGACAAGCACATTTTACATTTTAGGACTGCTATTTATTTAATCCCGACTTTGAATACGCATTGGAATCAATGTCAAGAAATGCAATTATAGTATTTTTATATTTGAGGTCTCCAACTGTACAAACCTTGTCACAAACAGCCTCAATTTAAAAAACAAGCGTTGATTTATTAATTTTTGAATTTAGTAAAAGTAAACTTAACCAAAACACACGAAAAACGATAGAATAATAAAAAAAAAAAAATGAAAAAACCCAAATATTGCTTCCACAGATTTTAAAACTTTTAGATTTTGAACAAACCCTGGATATAATGGAACGAAATAGATACCCAATGGTGCGTCATTTCAAAAGAAAGGATAAGGTGCAAATCCATAAAGCAAAAATTGTTAGAAACTGTCCTTTTCATGCTTTATTACATCATCACATAACAAATTAATTAAATTAAATCCTTCTAACTTTCTTTAAGAGATCATTAACGTTATTTTGTAAAACACGCTCTTTATGGCTTATCAGTTGCAAAAAGTAATTTTCAAAAGCATCACATCTTAAACAACTCGTAACATTATAATTATGCATACTGGTGGTTAGCTGTCTTTTAGTTACAAAATTGAATAATTATAATAAAATCATTGTATGTTTTGTTAACAGCTTGGTTTAACAAATATTAATTTTATTTTTCACATAATTTAGCCATCAATGTAAAGAGCTTTGAATATTTTAGAAATAAACACAGCAATTTGAATAATATTAAATGTTAATATCTTATTCATTCACAAATGTTCATTTTAATGAATAAATTTACGAGCTATGCTTGGTCGGTGTAGCTTAGAGTTTTCCGAAACAAAATTTTGATGAAGTCGTTGAGCGGAGTTTATACTTGAACAAAGATGCTTATCAAATTGGACGGGCTTTTGACTTTTTCGCTTATTATATGGTAATGAAAACATATCTTTTTATGATCTTATCATAAACCAAGTTGTCAATTTATGATAATATTCATCAGTTATTTAAAGATAAAAATCTCAGACCACCTGTTCAAAGTAACATTTAAAATTCAATTTTCCAGCGTGGCGTATTTGATACGGTAGTCAGAGGCATGAATTAGATTTCACCGTCTTCATTGAACACATGTTCACGCCCGTAAACTGTTTATGAGTTTTTTGAAATAATTATTTTCGCTACCTTTTCTATTTAAGAAAATTTATTTTCCATTTAAATAATCAAACTTCACTTATCAGAAAAGAAAGCCATAATCGTTTTCTGTATATTGTCGTGATAAACGGTATGATAATTCTGTATATTGCCCTGATAAACTATGTGATAACACCTTAATTACATTCACATAAAAATGAAATATTGGCTACCCTGTATACATAAATACATAAGTAAAAAATATACTAAACACAGAAAGTAAACTTTTCGTCACTTTTTAACCCAAAATTCGCGCCAAAATTTAGTTTTTTAGATATATTAAATAAGAGATTCTAAAATTTTGGTTAAACAAAACCTGTGATCCAAAAACAAGTTGCTCACTAAAAGCAGACGAAAATCTGTTTCTGTGGAAACTTGTAAAATTTTTCCGATAAAAGCGCTGTAAACTATTAAAATTTTATTTCATTAAATGGGCATTTAAGTCCCAATAAAACTTCACTTAAATTTAGACGTTACCAGCTATAAGATAAAGTGGTAGAAATTTTTACCTTTACAATGCGCTAGGGGTAATATGCAGGTAGGGCTCTTAGTGTGTCAAGCTTGCCATGACACGGGTTCTGTTTTTAGGTATATTTTGAAATACCCCGTGACTTCTATTTCTAAACGCCAAGTGATTGGCGAAAGAACACGTGGTTGCTACCAATATTCAAGTCTTGGTCAGACCGCTCTATTGCAGCTATTCCCGTCTATTTGTGTCTCAAGAATAAATGTAAGTCCTTCATTTTAGGCTTAACAACTTACCGCAAATGTAATTTTGTGTAAAAAGTAAAATTAAGAATATAAACAACTGTATTACTGGGTTCAGGAGTTTTTCAGTGTGTTTGTGTTGTGTTAGATTTTTTTATTTCAAAAGCTTCAAACGGTAGCTCAGTTGGTAGAGTGTTCGCTTTATATGTGGGAAGTTTGGGTTCGAACCATGTCCGTGTCTGACCAAACTTGAACATTAGCAGCGACTGTTCTTTCGTCAAGAACTTAGCATTAGAAATGAAGGTCACGGGGTCTTTCGGAGGAGACTTTTAAACCTGATGTCCCGTGTCGAAAAGTAGTCGTCGCACGCTAATGAACACTTCCTGTACATTGCCGTAAGTGCACTACAAAAGTAAACTGTGTCACTTCACCTATAGCTGGTAACGTCGCGATATAAGTGAAACTTTCTGGACTGGGGACAGAAAAACCTCTTGAAATCAATCAAACTCAATCCAAAAACTTCAAAGATGTGGCATGTGTTACTTTTGAATTTTTGTAAAATAATAGACAGTTATTGTCATGTGCTACTTTTGAATGCATTTTTCATCAAAATTCGAAAGTAAAAATGACAGAAGTAACGTGAAACAAAGAAAGTCACAAAATTACCTTTTATTCTTTTCGAATTTTTTTTAATAACCGTAAATAAACTGCCGACAAAGAAGTAGAATACTAACCATGACAATACTGACTACCTGATGAGAACATATAATGTGTGAATATGTACCCTTAGTATGCAATACCTAGCAAAGTGAACCTTAAGTGACAAGCAAAGCGTCTTTGAACTAAACACACTAACACTGACTGGGTGAAATGTACAATCTGATGTGACAAAAGAAGTGTTGATGTTAAGCTATGAATGGCATTATGAAACCGATGAACTTTATGTTTCGGAAGCAGAACAGTAAAAATCTTTAGAAAAGTGGACATTTGACTATTTACGATTCTTTTTTCTTTTGACACTTTCTTTGTTAACAGATTTTTACTTGTGTTGTTGTTGTTGTTGTTGTTATTTGTTGTTGTTTTTTAATTTTGTAATTATACATCCAGGAAAAGTACTTGTTCTTGCTCGGACATCTAAGAAAATACTTTTGTTTTTAATTAGTTTCAGAGTACTAATGAAAAACAATCAAACCGGTCCATCTTCAAATCAAACTTTAAAAGCAGAAAACTAGCAAATTAAGTCAAACACGTGAACTGCAGGTCTACACTTGTGTGGAAAAAATGACTTAAAAATAAAATATACTTTTCCAAAAAAAAAAAAAAAAAAAAAAAAAAATTATACAATCATTAAATTATGATTGATGAGTGGTTAGTGAATATTAAGTTTATTTAATTATTTAATTTACATTTCTACATTAATTTTAAACGTAATATCGGACAACAGGGGGTAAACTAGGTAGGTGAATATCATAAAAAGGGTTTTGCACGCAGAACGAAAAAAAAAATTCCAAAACATTCATGTTGAAAATGTTATCTCACGTTTTTTTAAAAGACATGAAAAAATCGAAATTGGTTATATTTTTTTTATGAAAAATTTAATTTGGTACAAAGACGTGTCCCAGAAATAAACGCGTTTGACATAAGTAATAAAGGTGATGGAGTAAAACTCCCCGAGGGTATCCAAAACTCAGTAGGCAGTACTTTGTGCTGTCAGAAAATGTACCATTTAGCAAAATTTCCAGCTGTCTAAAATTTGAAATTGATTTAAATCTAAGGTTTGTTCCCTAATGCAAAGCATTCCTTAGCTGGATTTGGATTTATATAATTTTGGAAATTTAGATTAATCATTTTTAACTGTTTTGCTGAATTTTTTTAAAATCTATCAAACTTTTCAGTCTTAGTGTCACTGATGAGGAATGAATTTCCGAAATGTGCACATCTGGCACATCAAAATTTAACTGGTACCTGTATTATATATTTACTGCTGTTTTGCAAAAAGCATCAGGAATTGCTTGTGGCCCTTCAATAAAACTTTAACCAAACAAAAAAATAGGATAGAGAAATTGTTTTAACTTGACAATGCATACTTATATGTTGTTGGTCAACTAAAAATAAAACAAACAAAAGGTTTATAAGTTTTAGCCAAATATAATTATTTTCATGTCATCCATATCATAGATATGTTCTAAAACCTTTAATAAAATAATACGCATATTTTGGTTATTTTGTGTTTCCAGTTTAATAAAACATGAAAAACGTGAATATTCTTGTGTAGAAAAAAAATCAAAAAGAAAGGAAACATGTAGTTTTTTATCGTCAAGGATAATTTAGGACCGTGCCTGTGTCCTGTATTTTGCAACGGCAGTTATAGAATCAATAGGATAGTTTTTGGTGTTTGGAGTGTTTATCAGATACAGATAACAAGATCATACCTGTGTAAGTAAAACGACTAATGTCCATTTAAAAAAAATAATTCAGAATCTAGAATAATTCAAAATTGATTGTTAACTCATCGATTTTAAATGTTATCATTGTTTAATTTGCATTTCTGCATTAATTTCAAATATGAAATTTGATAACTAGGGGTAAATGTCTTGTATAGGGCAAAACGAAACAATAAAATTTCATAGTCCTTTTATTTGTAAGATATAACAGTTGGCTTTTCTGAGGGCATATACATCAAAATTATATTCTTACGTTTTGAAATAAAGATCAAATTTCTTGGATAACGGGAATGCTTTTAATAATAAGCAAGCTTCAGAAAATCGATTTTGGTCTTGTTAATCCGTACTTTAACACCTGTTAAAAAAACAAACTAATATCATTTTTTGAGTAAATTCAAAAATGATAATAGGCTTTATGAACCGCTTGTGAATATTTCTGCATTATTATCTGATATGACTTTGTTGGACAACAGGGGGTAAACATCTGTAAGGGGGGAATTATAACAATGAAAATTAATTTTTTGGCCGTTATAATTTTTATAAATTACGAGTAAAATTCGTTTATTTACCTTGTCATTTAATTCATAATTAAATTATTGAATAAAAACATTTCCTTTTGTAGGGAATATACGTCAAAATTATTGCTTCTGTCTTGAAGGACGAATAAGCCAAAACGCATCAAATTAATGTATTTATAATCCATATTTAATTCATAACAATTGTACTATTTCTTTGAATAATGCATAAGTATATCTATTTAATATAAATTTAAATAATAGTTTTATTAAATTAAATTAATAAAGAGAAAGGTTGCGCCCTTTTCTCATAATCTTATTGCAGTGAGAACAATCGTTTCTACTTCAATCAATTGAAAGGACCGTTTACGTTGCGAGCTTAAGTTGCCTACTGTGTAGAATTACATTTGAATTACGTTTACCTTTGGTAAAAACCAAAGGAAATATTCAAAATTCTACACATTTTGATGAACTTTCCTGTGTTATCTAGAAAGCAGCTAAGAAAATGCAACTTAGATTTTCAAAAAAAAAAAAAAAAAAAAAAAAAAAAAAAAAAAAAAAAAAAAAAAAAACATGCAATTTATTAAAAATTCAATCAGAACTTTAATATGTGTTTGACTGTATTTCACCTTTATTTCAAGTTGACAATTTACAAATGCAACAATAATTTCTAGGAATAATCTTTTATTTTTAGGACAAAAATGCACCTTTCTATATCTTAGTAATTTTCTGACGTGTTCTTCGATTGTATATATATATATATATATATATATATATATATATATATATATATATATATATATATATATATATATATATTCGACTATTTTTTTTAGTCTACAAATCTTCTGGCAACATAAAAACCTCGTTGCATTTGATCAAGTATTAGGACCATAAAGTTTGTTTTAGGCCAAAAAGCACCATACTATGCACTATCATTTTAATATCCAAGAAAACGCATAAAATGTCGCATCT
Source organism: Tegillarca granosa (assembly GCA_029721355.1). Classification (NCBI taxonomy): domain Eukaryota; kingdom Metazoa; phylum Mollusca; class Bivalvia; order Arcoida; family Arcidae; genus Tegillarca; species Tegillarca granosa. The sequence continues at coordinate 26,189,503 of CM056609.1, read as the reverse complement.
CGTTTTTTATCAGTAGCGTGTAGTCTTTTGATGTATTAACTTATATATTCTAATGACATGTTTTAAAATAATATTTACATTTGTCAAATATATACGATAAATTCAGGGACGAAATTTGTCCTATTAAGCTTTTTAGTTGTCATTTACCATTTATAATTTTATGAGCTAAATTATTTAAATTTAATATCTTGAGATACATAATTTTAGACATCCTTGGCAAATAGAGAAATGTCATACATTACATTTGATGAAATGATATGTTTAACTGTCAAAAAGAAAAATGGGTTAGTATGGAAATGGGTTGATTTGTGGTTTTTGCTGATCAAAAGAAATTTTGAAACAAATTCTCAGATTTCTATAATTATTCGAAGAATAAAATATTTGAACGAAATAGTAAACTTTAAAAATGCATTTATGAGATTTAAAAAAAAAAAATTATTCACAAAACAGATTAAAACCACCTATTTTCTTTGTTAACAAGGTTATTGTTGTCAAGGAATGCACGTTTGTAATAAAATGATGATAATGAAACTGAAAGGTTCTTTACAGCATAGTTTCTTCGGCATTTTCATGATAATTGCATATAGAAAAAGTGAGTTGATCTAGTTATAAAATGAAAGCTGAATCAAGTTGACCAATTACTGTAAAAAAATCTGAAAATAATTTTATTAATATAAATTGTTTGTTATTACGATATGTATGATTCATTTTCTTAAGTTGACTCTTATTAGCCAACAATAAATCGAAATCCTAAAAGCTTGGGACAACTCGATAAAATGTTGTTTATCAGCATGGAGCATGCGCGGACGTTCTACATGTATGTAGACAATGACGTTTGTTGACGATGCCCCGATTGATAAAGAATCGTGTGATCAATGTTCTGAAAAAAAAATCTTTGGTAGATTAAACTAGCAGTAGGTTTCCCCCGCGAGTATAGATTTCATCATGTAACCAATATAACGTTTTTCATTTGAGGCAAAGTTAAGAAACTGTACCGTTAATATATTATTTTAGGAAAACATAATACAACTTGAAAGCTTACTATAGAAGTTTTTACTCATATATATATATATATATATATATATATATATATATATATATATGTATGTATGTATGTATGTATGCTATACCTGTTGTTGTTAAGGTTATATCTAAATATTCTTTTGTACACTTTTGACCTGATGAAATAAATATTGTTTCACAGAAAAGCATTTCGTTATTTCGAACTTTTTATCAATTGTGTTCACGTTTACAACTTTCGCTAGATGACATGGTTCTTTTACTTACATTGAGGAAGACAGTTTTGAGGATGTTCTGTAAAACCAGTGTCCAAAGGAAACTAAAGAAATTTCTGCAAGCGATCCAACAGACTATTTACATTAGGTTCTCTCCAAGGGCGACTTTTACTCTTTTAGTGATGAGTTACACTGTGATCATAAGTCACGCTTTACACCAAATAAGCCTATGTTTTTTTCTCTCTTTTTTCCACCTACACAACATAACAATTTTTTTTTGCTAGATCAAATAGCTATACAGCTGTAACAGGTTTTCACGCTATAATCATTTGACGTGAAATATGTTTTGTTTCTTTCATATATTCATATATGACTTTGAAGTTTTATGATGCAATCAGGTTTTGATAAAAAGGTTATAAAAAGATAATATATATATATATATATATATATATATATATATATATATATATATATATATATATATATATATATATATATATATATATATACATCTCATCCCTGAAAGATGGTGCTTAACGTTTTGAAGAGCGTTTAGGGAAAAAAGCACAAAATTGTCACATTTTAAGACTCCCAAAATTTAAAAGCAATTCTAAAACTTATTAACATGTTATTTGCAAATCAACAATATCGCATCAAATGGTGTGGTTCAAATACGCTTTAGAGGACAAAAATTTTACAAAAAACCAGAAGTAAAGAATTCGAAAACAACTAAAATAAACCTTATTTTCTTCCAGTAACTATGGCATTCAGCTGAGAGAGCAACTATTTGGGTGATAAAAATGTTTTAATGCTGGAATCTTTTAAGATAGTGACGATTTGAAAGGTATGTGTTAAATCAAAATAAATGGCCAAAATAAAGCAATTTTCAAATATACAGTTTAACATTCTGACACCGTGAAGTTTTGATAAAGATCGCAGTAAATATATCATTATTATTATTCATTACAACTATATAGCGTTTTTAAGATTTATTTCCAAGCTTTTATTTTGTAAAGCGACCCCTATACATCAGGGAAATTTAATACAAAAAGGTGTAAAAGACGAACCACATATAATTGTTAAGTGTTGACATAGAGATATATATGTGCCAAACTGTCATTTTAAACTTAAAATATATTCAAATGAAACCAGTGTCATTGATAGAGTTATTGTAGTAGTATGCGATAGGTATCGTTTTATGGTAGATAACGATCTAGCTGAATCATGCACGGGGATTCTAATATGTTCTGAAATATATTTATTATGCATTATTCTGTATATGAGCTCAGGGGGGCATGCAATATTATATATATATATATATATATATATATATATATATATATATATATATATATATATATATATATATATATATATAATAAGCTTTTTTATATTGGTTGCTGTGTGGGAATCGACACGGTTCTTTGATGACGCAAGTTACTTTTAAAAGAACGTATTTACAACTTATGCTAATTAAAAGAAATAATTATCTATCCCTATTTTGTGTTGTTAAAATAGATAAAGTATATTGAGTATTTGATGAATTATGCAAATTAATAGAATAATTCATATATATTATTCTTTGTTGAAAATTTAAATGTTTAAAATTTTGGCATGATTTAAAAATGTTTGAAAGACATATAAATTATTACTCACTGGCCTATTTTTTATTTTGACCTCCCTCACCGGAAAGACATTCATCTTTTTCTTATTAATTAATATTAAAAAAAGAATTAATTTATTTTCAATACTTAATGAAAATTATATAGATAAACTCCAAAGATAACTGAGAAAAGTCCTGATGATAATGGTTCAATATGCTGCTTAACTGTGATCTTTTATAAAAATGGATGCAAAAATCAGAAAAATATTGCAAGGTTATTTTAAAAATAAATCGCACAAAATATATATAATATGAAAAAAAATTTTTTAAATAAGTTTATTGTAAAATACGTGTATCTTTATTAAGGAAGATATGTATATATTAAATATTATAATGGATACCTGACTTTGAATAATGTTAAATTTATACATTTATCTAGTTTAAGTCTTCTACCACATTGTTGCATTAGAATATTTCTTTGTCGAAAGTGTTTAATTATATGAAGTCGTTACCAAGAACGAGAACAAAGTGCAGATTTATTACTTTTTAAATAGCTATATTTACAATACAGTTGTCGAATGTTTTTGGCAACGAATCCATTATCTCTGTTTATATAATCACAACGCAAAACGAAGGGAAACCTAATTCCCTGGAAAAAGAGCGGTCGTAAGCGCCTTCGATATTTCAATTGTCATATTGCTTAACTGTAGAAAGACAACATTTCGTTCACATTAAAGCCCTTATATTTTATTCAAATTTGTTCCAATTTACCGAAAAAATGATAATTCTAAGACATACCACAATGCGATCGTATCATTATCATTAGTATAAAAACTTTTAAATTTAAATTCTCGATTTAGTTGAAAATAATATCAAAATAAGCAATCATGATTTTTTTTATTTTTCAAAATTTGAATTTTCTTGTTTTGAATTATTGCACGTGGTTATAAACCATGTCATATCTGATACCGCGTGTGTCTAAACTTGAATAATGTTTTGAGTTACACAACAAACTATGAATTAATTTTCCATAGCTTGCTTACTTTATACAAAAGTCACTTTTCTAAAGCCATTTTGTTGACTCTATTATTTTAGACATTTCATTTAAGATTTATAGCATTGTATCAAATTTTAATTACATTTTAATGTATTTTCTAACAGCGTCTGCTCTTCAATTTTATTTTTTTCTGTGTCGTGTTTTTATTAACCCACTGCTACAGAGATATTTCCACAAACTCCCGCGTTAATTCGAGAGGACACTGAGTAAGACGTCACAATCAACATGTCACCGATACATCATTTGAAATGGGCGCCCCACAAGTTTTACATTCTTGTACAAATAATACACGCCGAAGTTTAACACTAACAAAGATGCTTGAGTCAATTTGACTACATATCCCGTTGTTAACTTTCAAAGAATCAATTTGTTTTAAAAAATACATAAAATGCAATCATTTCAAAAAATATTGTTTAACGTTCTGTCACTGAAGTAGCGGGGAAATATTGCAAAACCAACTGTTTTGATGCCCTTTCAGTTTGGAAAATTGATAGACACTCACGTTACAGGATGCATGCAGAATTTTAAATAACATGGCGCTGAGTCGAAATAATTAAGATATTCTTATTTGAAATATATTTATATTTGCTTCTGTATAGTATATTTCGGGGGGGGGGGGGGGTTGTTGTGACAAAAATTAAAATGTGACACAATATATTATATACGTTCATATTTTTAACTGGGGGAAAAATTAGATATGTTTCTTTTTTACACACGGATCAAATAAATGATTTAAACAGGATTAACTATCAATTAGGTGATAATAACTAACTAACTGTTTATTTTATTGCTGATGTATTTCAATGTCACGCCATTACAGTCTATGATAGTTTTGTCTTAAAACTTCCATATTCGTGATATTTGACAACGTAGAAGCAAGGAAATTGTAACTGAAAACCATTACTTTGCAACAACAATGAAGCAATACAATATAATGACAAAACACTCAACTTAAAAACAAGACACAACAAAGAAAAGGCAAACACATATAGAGACAACATATGAATTCCCAACTTAGTATTGAAACTGTTAAATTCTTTTAATTCTGAACCTGTATTTTGTTAATTAGCATTTTAAGTAGTTATAAAAAAACCCCAGAAACTTATTCCTGTCACCTGACTTCAAGATAGCCATAAAAGCTGTATTAAAAATAAAAAAAAAAAAAGAAAAAAGAAAATGAAAAAAGAAGAAAATACATACGGCTATCATATAACTTTAAGAAAGAAATTCGACTGAAGCGTAAAAGATTTTGAAACTTTTAAGATTCGGAAAAAATAGCAGATTAAAAAAAATTAGGACCAAAAAACGCATATCAATGATGAGGTTAAGATTATACACGTATACGCAATTTTAGTTTATTAATTACAAGTCCTTGACGGTGTAAAACAACAAAAAACACGATACACAACCTAGCTTGAGACAACAAGAAACATAAATGATTTTTCTCTTTAAGATGATTGGTTAACAACATGTATACTTGTAGATCATTACTTATTAACATGTATACTTGTAGAACATTGGTTATCAACATTTATACTCGTAGATTATTGGTTATAAACATTTAAACTCGTAAATTTTGGTTATAAACATGTATACTTGTAGATCATTGGTTATCAACATGTATACTTGTAGATCATTAGTTATCAACATGTATACTTGTAAATCATTGGTTATCAACATGTATTCTCGTAAATCATTGGTTATAAATATGTATACTTGTAGATCATAGGTTATAAACATGTATACTTGTAGATCATCGGTTATTAACATGTATACTTTTAGATCATTAGTTTTAATTTTTTTGTCTTTTTTAAAAATACTGTTAGATTCCCGCTCATTTTACAATCAATGGTCCGATTACAAAAATTCGATTTTTTAAAACAAATTTATATAGCTTCTATAATATGTTTATTGTAGAGAGAATAATTTCATTTGTATGTGTACTATAAGTCCCGGTTCACAATCAATTCTTAATTAAGATTTTCCATAACTTAAATCTGACAAATTTGCTATCTTAATCATTTTATCAATTGTTAAAATATAAGTTAATTTCTATGTCTCATTTTGAAGATTACGTTAATCTTAAAACATCTGTATTAATTTTTGTTAAGAATTCCAAAATAGATAACAAAATTTGCCAAATTTAAGTTAAGAAAAATCTTAGTCAAGGCAGAATCCTTGTGATACTGGAAACAGACATTTTTGTTTAATTGAAAAGCTGTTATAGCGAAATATGCACTCTATGAATTCTTATGTCGGACTAGAGATTGCGGCAACGATTGCACTGCACGTTTTACTGCATAAAAACCCTTCCGAAAGCAGCGCATATTTCACAATAATGTATCAAAAATATTTTGGACCGTATAAATATACAAATAGGCCCTGTGTTCAATAAGCAAAGCCAGAGGTTATACCAGTATCATCAACATTTTTTCACGTAAAATTGAATTTTTCTGCAACACTTGTATATGTAACACTTAACTGCTTTTAAAAACGTCATTAAGAACATTAGCATATCAACATTTTCAACAGAATAGTTCGAACATTAATTTTGTAATTTATTTGCAGTTTTATTTTTTGACAGAAATAAAATATTCATAATGATATTACATGAAATCAATCGGTTGAAGAAGGTTATGATCACCTATTTTACACATATCACTTTACACAAAACAAAAAATAATTTTAAATAAAAACTCATTAATATGCTGATCAAACAAACCCCCAAAATATCTCTTTATATATATGTTTAATTGGCGATAGAAACGTAGGAATGGTGAAACAAGATACGAATATTTTTGTAACTTTAAAGGCATTTTAATCTGAATTAAAAATTGAATAAGATGTCATTCTCAAAGTGCCATTTAAAGCATTAACTTGTAACAGGCATCCAGCCGCGCGCGACATCATGTATTAAAAATTGACTACCTTGAAGGCTTGGAAGTCAAAAATGCCGTCTTTACGACTCGTGATCATGGTGTGATGTATTCAAAACCTATCAAATTTAAATAAAATCCTTATAATTACAGCATTTAATACACTGTATCAATTTCATTGCCCAAGGTGTTTAAAATATATCAGTTTTTTGATAACGTCTCTCTAATGCGTTTGTCTATACATAAAAACTTAACATAACAGACCGCTGGATCTTAATCATATCCGTTTTAAACTCCTAAATGACAAATATCTATTGAAATACAGGCACGGTCATTTAACAAATATATATTTCTTCTATTTTATTTTTTAATTGTGGACTTTTAAAGGACTGGTTAACATGGTCAATTACGTGAATTTCTTTTTGGAATAAAATTGCCACTAGTTTTTAAAATAAATTTTTTTACATTTTATTATAAAATGTATCATTTCAACAAATATACCGCTAAATTAGTTTAGTAAAAGGTGCGATAGAATATATTGAGTTTTCTATTTCTAAAGAGTTAATTAAAAAAGACGAAAGCTGTTTGTAGTTGAAAACATGTATGCAATAAAACATACAAACAAAGCACACAGGGCAACAATTGAAGTTTGACAAAACAGGATTAAACGAGTATCATAATGATCATCCAACCTAACGTCTTCAGACGGAAACTAGATTTTGCCATTGTTCAATAAATGATAATGCCTTTTATACCTTAATATACGCAGATTTTATCAGCAAGCAAGACTACACAATTAGTTTCTTGTCTTTATTTATAATTAATTGATTTAATAAAGGTTAAACGTCCCATTCAAGAATATTTCACTTATATCCATATGTCACCACCTATGGATGAATTGGCAGAAATTTTATCTTTGCAGTACGCTTAGGGCAATGTGCAGGGAGGGTTCTTTAACGTTTCATGCCTGTCGTGACATTGGATTTCATTTTAAGGTCTTATCCAAAGGACCCCGTGACTTTTTTTTCTAAATATAACTGCTGAGTGCTTGGCGAAAAAAAAAAACTCAGTCACTTCCTATTTTCAAGTCTTGGTCAGTCCCAGCCGAATTCGAACCCCAAACATCACATACACGAATCGAACACTCAGAAACTTAATTGACAGAACATTTAAATAAACATAACATTAATAAACCTTTTATTTGTTTGTGCTATGACAAAAATAGACAAATAAAAATAAAATAAATAAATAAATAAACGATCAAAAATTATTTTTGTTGTACAATACATACATGAACAGTATGTACTACTCGTTGAATGCCATTGCTTGTGTTTCATGATTAAAAATTATGAATGAGGTTATAAAGTTATACAACATAAAACCACGACATTTCCACGATTTTAACATGAGGACTAGATAAAAAGCATTGTTTAATAAAATATGTTCCCACATTAGTTTGGTAAAACATCTTTTGCTTTTGAAATTTAAAAAAAAAAAAAAAAAAAAAAAAAAAAAAAAAAAAAAAAAAAAAAAAAAAAAAACGGACAAGACACTTTAAGCATTACATGATTAGTTACAATATCTGGCTTTTTTACTGGTTTTTGTCTTTGAAAAAAAAGTAAGTAGTTTTAAAATTCAGGCAGACTGGGGCGGTTGGGACGTCACGCCATAATTGACAAATGAACTAAGTAGCGCCTGGCAAGTTAATTTAACTTAAACTCTTTCCTAAATTGCTGCAGGGCAACCATCATCCATACATTGTAATATACAGCTATTAGCAGCCTAGTTGATACTCTTAGTAAAATGGTGTCGAATAACTAGCAATTTTAAATGTCAAACAAGTCATTTTGGTTGATTTTGAGACTAGTAATTGGAATTTGTGATGCCATTAATTTAACAGGTCCCCTTGCTAATTAGATGGCTCGTTTTTGACACAGATACGGGTAAGGGACATATAATTAGCAGTCAGCCAATAGCATGTCGAAATACAATTGGTTATGTTATCAATCAATGTGACATTTTACCGCCAATAAGCATTGTACAAAATCGACGGAAATTAATGTCCTTTAAAGAAACAGTGAAAATAACAAAACTATTTAATTGGTGCTAGACCACTTATTAGATATAATTTATATTAAATTGTATGCCAATTGATATGCCTCATGACGTCATTGGAGATTTCAAATAGGATTCAGAATTCTTTATGCTCTATGTACAATAAAATGATCTTTTAAAAGTGAATTAGTGTTATATGTGTTTTACTTGATACTAATACTGACCCGTGCTGGAATATAAGAACCATTACGTGTGTGCAGAGCTACAAAATATCATATCTTGTGATTTTGGAAACCGTTTGCGTCGCGTTTCCCGGAAGAATGACATATATTGTCGTTCATTATCTGATAATTATTTATGTTTTTATACTAGTGTTATGGTACAACATTAGGTATGTGTGTAAAATTAATTTATTTATCACAAGTACAATAGTTACTGTTTTGTTGAATTGAATAGTAGAAAGGTTGGTTTCACAAAAAATTAATGTGTGTGTGTGGGGGGGGGTGTCATTGTTTAATTCTAACCTATTGTAAAATTTGGTTGTAAAATCTAAATTTCTAACAAAATGTATTGATGACAGCAACACGATCTAAAAATATCGTATTGGCTTTACTGAATTTATTTGAGGCACTTTCCAGTCACATAAGCTAATACAACAAGTGTTCGTTATAAACATTGTCTTATTACAAACTTTAGGTTAATCTACTAACAGTAGAAGATAAGGATCGAAACCACGATTTAAACTGTATATAACTATCAGTTGAAGACACGATTTGTAGGCCACCTTAGATATCGTTACACAATGTATTGGACCATTGTTCAACGCTTAGACATGATTTGTTGTCTAGTGTAATATCACCCAAATCGATGATTGAAATTTGTTACAAGTTGGAGCTAGGTTGGAATATCAAGTTCATTAGTAAAACTCCGTCCCCAGATGATATTTTGTTTAAACAATTTTGTCTCGTTCCTGATTGAAGACATGTCAATTTGATGACAGAAACGAGCACAATTAAATGAAATTATGTACTTTTGAATAACTGACGGCTGTTTTGCTTATGTAGACACGGTATGCAACGTTTAGGCTATTGAAAATTTGTGCTAAAACGGCTAAGGTTGAGGGAGTATTTTCATAAAAAATTGAAAAATCATACACTACATAATCAGAAATATCGTGTAAGAACTAATACATGAGTTCGTGGAAACATTCAGTTATTCAACAATTATCAAAAGCATAATTTGGTTTATGCTTAAAACTTTAGTCCTGACTGCTGAAAACCTATCCCCTAAAATGGTAAAAGAATTGACGTTAATAACACAAGTCTGCTATTTGTAGCCGTCTTGCAGCAACAGGTGTTTTATATTAGGTTTTTTATGTTTTAATGATACTTTTCGAAAGAAAAGCGCGGGTGTGTGTGTGTGTGTGTGTGTGTGTGTGTGTGTGTGTGTGTGTGGGGAAGATATGTGTCAAATTCCAATGCTCACAAGTCTTTCAATCAAAACTGAGTTTGTCAAGTTAACGTTTTCTCTATATTCAGGTAAATTTATATAATGCCGGATTTCTTTGAATACATGTTATTAGTTATTAAATGTCAATTACTTACAAAAGTGCTATCTGTTATGCTATTGTGATAAAAGGCTTTATTGGTGTATACAAATCTCTACATGCGATATTTCTGACCAGTAAACTACCATACACCTGAATTAGAACAGTGAAAAGAATTGAGAGAAGATGTAGATAATTCAATTGCAATATCGAGACATCTCCCTTTTCCAATCTCTGCATCCGATATTTCTGAACAATTCTGAATGAGAATTTTGTAAAAACAAATTTAGAAAAGACGTCCCCGTAAAGACTGATGGATGATATGAAATTGCAAAATCAAGGCATCTTCCTGTACCATGTCTTTGAATACGTGTAAGTATTAATTATAAATTTAGAAACTGACAAATGTGCAATCTGTAATAAACAGAGTAAGCTTCAATGATGCATCCCAATAACTCCAATATTCCGACCAGTTAGTCCGATTATGGATGACCGCGAAAGCATTGATTTAATATCTGTTGATAGAGTTTTACTGCTAATGTTAAACTTGGACAGCTGTGACACAAAGTCCAAAAGGTGGTGAAGTATTAAAAGAGGATAACCAAATAAGGGTGAAGGTGGATCATAAAATCACATTAATTAAACCACCTTCCCAGTGTTCCTTGAATCCGTGATATAGTATCATCAATACGATATTAGATGAACCAGCACGGACAGGTTTAACTTGATCGTAACTTTCGATCGTTTCAAAATAATTTCTTGAAAAGTTTTCAATTTGATGTCTTGAACGAACTTTTTCTTAAATTATTTCAATTTTACTTGAACTTGATTTGGAAGGAAACGTAGTATCAAATTCCGGAGAGAGAGAGAGAGAGAGAGAGAGAGAGAGAGAGAGAGAGAGAGAGAGAGAGAGAGATTTAAAACGACACTTTGACAATTTTTTTAAATTTTTTAATCTTTTCATTTTATTTTTTGTTTAAGCACGATCTATTGTTTGTTAAACAAAATCTAAACACGATTTATTAATTATGTATAATAAATAAGCGAAAATTCCTTGACTGGGCCAGTGGGACAGTTTTACCAAGCCGCCCATTTTGAACAGTCTATAGACTCTCCCAGTAAGGCTCTTCCACCAAACTTACTATCATAGCACAGCAATACAATCACATTCCTGATATCTTTATATCAATGAAATAATGTCTACCAAGTCAAAAATTTAGAATATTTGAATAATCAGGTACGTTTTTTTTAAAAAAAAGTATATTTTAAGTAAAGAAGTCTGTCCTTCAAAGTCTTGTTTATTTTGTCTGGTAGTTGTCATTATATAGCAGGTAATTAAATAATATCTATGTATATTAATTAGATTTTATCTAGTAAAATTGACATCTTATATTCATTTCTGAATGACAGTCGGTATTTAAGCTAAACATTATATCTGAAATGAAGACGTAGAAGGCTTCTTTTTAACTGTAACATAGTATTCAAATGTTTCATATGCTTCATTGGTTTCTTAAAGCTCTCCAAATGCTTGTTCCATTGAAGTGAATTAGCTTAGGTCAATTCAAGAAAAATATTCTAAGTGGAAGATAATTATAGCCTTTTAAATATTTTAAATTGAGATTGTCAGTTTTCTAAATTAAGCAATATATCAAAAAGCTTCGAAGGCGAAAACTAAACTATGATATATTTTTATAAACTTTATCCCACATTTTTCTTGTAAACATGTATCATATATTTGACAACTTTTTGGACTTTTGTCATATCGCCTATCCTAAAAAAATTGTTTAGGGTATTTTAACTTAGGTAGTCGGATGACCTTCCTCTGTAGATATAAACGGTTATTTTATATGAATATAAATGTTTGAATAAAATTTCAGTCATATATGATAATCTGTCATATGGAAATCAAAGACAGTTGTTTAAAATACATGTATAAGCAAATATATATATATTTTTTACCATTTCAAGTATTTCAAATTCCTCACTTCTTTGCAACTAAAAAAATTAATTAAAAAAATAGAAAATATACTGAATTAGGTACAACAGTAATTATATTGGCAATACTTCATTTATCACTTTTTGAATATGGTACATGTATTTATAAAATTCAAAAATTGGATATATGACAGATCCATTGGCGATGTCGTCGAGTAGACTACAATCAATTTATCCTTCCTTTATCAATAACTTTCAATTTCACGATGAAAACTAGTGATTTTTTTTAAAACTAGTTATGACCTGATGTGCATATGCTTTATTGAATTTTCTTTTTTTTCAAATTATGTTTTATTCTAAATTTTAAATTAACAGATTATAAGAAATCTTCATTTTCTTTGTTTTGAATAAATAAAGTGTTACACAATACAACATGCGCGTATAGCAGTCTATGGCATGGATTTTTAAGTACCGATAAAATATTTGGAAAAATGTATTATATGTATTTCAGGTTTCTCTGGTTAAACATATTTCATTAGTTTTATGTTAACATTTTAACAACAAAATAACAACAAAAAATACTACTAGTGCTACTACCACAACCAATAAATAAATAAATAAATAATAAATAAATAATAAATAAATAAATAAATAAATAAATAACACTATGTAAATCAAGATAGGTTATAGTTTTCAGTCGAATTTTATAATTTAATATCGTCAATTTAAATTTAGGACATTTAAATTATTGACACATTTGATAAGGTATAAAGATTTAGATATTTCAATGTATGTACATAGATATCGTGTAAACCATCAGACGAGGTGGCCGAGTGGTTAAGGCGATGGACTGCTAATCCATTGGGGTCTCCCCGCGTGGGTTCGAATCCCATCCTCGTCGTTATATTTTTTGTTGTCACAATCTACATGATTGCAAAATAAAATTAAACAAATGATATACTTATGTTTGAATGCTTCATTTAGTTACTTGTTTAAAGATGTTCAAACTTTTTGTAACCAAATATTTGATTGTTAGTCCAAATGTATACTGTAGGGGGGCGCACCTGGCAAAGTGTCAATGGGCGTTAGCTTGTTGCCTTTTCAGGTTACCAAACCTCTTTTAAACGCATATTCGACCCGGATCAATCGAAGGGAGTGATTTTGGCTATTCAATCATTGGCCATCTTTACCTCGTAAGGGTGTGAAATAAATAGGACAATCTCTTGTCATAGTCGACCGCCTCAGTTGCTCAGTGTTAGAGCGTTCGCCTCGAGAGCGGAAGGTCTGGGATTCGAAACTCGACCAAGTCATACTTAAAATTTTAAAATTTAAAGCACTGTATCTTCGCCAGAGGCATTAGCAGCCCAAATTATCGACTTTTCACCCGGTGCAAAGAAAATGTGACTTGGGTAGTGGTATGTCCTCTTCAGCGGCATATAGACTCAGCTTGCATCTTGAATAAAGTCGCACTAAATGCGAGCAAGTACAAGTCAGACCACAATGTAAACTCACACACCTCACGCGTAAACAGAATTGCTCGTAGATAATTTTTCATATATGAATTAACTTGCTGTCTTCGGGAATAGCTGCAAAATTGCTGATGGCGAAGCTTTAAACATTACAAACAACCATTATTTCCAAATACTTTATATACGAAAGAAATAATCAACTTGAAGACGTACTATACAAAAGCTAATTGGATGAAAAAAGAAACACTACAAATATATTAATCGACTAATACACAGATCCCAGGAAAAGACATTGAAATAAACATATAAATGCATTCTCACGCAGTATTTGATAAATCATTCCCCCGCATTACATTTTTGTTACCACGTAATGATAGTCCGTGCCAAGGTTATATTTCTTTTCCACTCAATAGTATCTCGTTCCAACTACATGTACCAACAATTCCAGAGAAGTCAAATACATATAGGAACCGCTCATTAAAAACTCTCGACGACTAGACGAAGCACGGAATATTAGACAGAATAATTCCAGGTGATGCGGTTAAAGAGTACTGTTTAGGGGCTACTGTTGTCACGGAATTATAACGTCATTGGTCAGAGCGGTTTTAAGAACTGCCGATTAAAAAAAACGTAAACAATGCAAGTTCTGATATCACTAACTTTAGTTAGACTAATGTGAGAAAGTTTGCCAGTTCGCTTACTGAAGGTCGGTGGTTTTTCTCAGGGCACTCTGGTTTCCTCCACCATTCATAACTGACCGCCTCGAAATAATTGAAAGTATCTTGCCTGGGGCGAAAAAACACCATTACTCCACTCCACTCATACTTTAGTTAGATGGTAGGCCAATGACTGTTTTTTTCCCAGTATGAACTTATGATATTAGAAACACGATAAAATCAAACTGGATTAGGGTTTTAGGTGTTTTACGCTTAAATCAAGATTGTTTTCACTTATACCCAGGCGTTCAGTTAAGAGTAGTGCTTAAGAAAGCTTAAGCTATCGACCTTCGGAAATCCAGCCGACAAATTTTCTCACACTACGTAGGAGCTGACCGTGTGGGATTTGAACCTATGCGGTGGAACGTCAATTGAAAAAACCTCTGACCTTCGTTTTCAACAAGCGAACTGATAAGTTTTATTTGATCAGGATATGTCGAACTTTAAATGTACCATTGCAATGAGAGGCGCCGTGTTCCATAAATATGATTTAGACAACTCAGCCATTTAAATACGATGTAAAGACTAAGGTGCATAGAATAAAAATTAATCTTGTATTGATATGGTTACGCGTGTTGACTTACTTGTTTCTGTTTTGAAGAGTCAGTAAATGATATAAATGACTTGTTTCTGTTTTGAAGAGTCTGTAAATGATATAACTTTTAATGACAAAACTC
This sequence comes from Tegillarca granosa, assembly GCA_029721355.1. Lineage (NCBI taxonomy): Eukaryota > Metazoa > Mollusca > Bivalvia > Arcoida > Arcidae > Tegillarca > Tegillarca granosa. The sequence continues at coordinate 26,174,334 of CM056609.1, read as the reverse complement.
CTTGACCGGTATAACTACTGTAACTCATTTGGTAGAGCACTCTCTGTCGAGGGGTTCGAATCCCCGTCAGGTCTAACCAAAACTTGGAAATTGGTAGTGGTTTTTTTCGCCAAACATTTGTCAGTTAGAAAGAAAAGTCTGTCCGATGAAACCTTGAAAACTGATGCCCCAATGTACGGTTGCACTCTTAAGAACAATCATTAAACATTGCCGTTGGTGCAAATCAAAAGTCAAGATTTCCACTTGTCATGTGCTACTTACGAATGTTTTATGAAAGCATGCAATCCAAATAAAAATAGCACATGGCAATTAAATTCAAAAGTAGCACGTGACACACCTATATATAGAGGCTATAGTCCCCATATGAACGAAATATCATTGACTGGAACTTAAACACACCATTCAATCAATCAACAATCATGTGACTTCCAAACGTCCAATATACCTACATGAATGACCCTAAACTTAAGATGACCCAGAACACAGATTGATAATAAAGCGATAAGAAAAAGGTAAACTGTGGCACTAGGTCTGTATGAACGTCATATATTTATCTTGAACCATGATTTCTCTAATCTACCGTAATTTTACGTGCATTTCTATTTTGGTAGCACCAAACACATGTTGTGTCAACTAGACTGTTCTTTCTTTTTCAAGTTGCTCCTCATGACGTAAAACATTTTATTGACAGTACTGCACGTTTGTATTGTAGCTGATTGCGGATGTGATTTACCAGTAATTTTTAGAAGCTGTACTGTTTCCGTAAATATCTGGGTTAAAGGTAATTATTTTTCTATCATACTGAAATTTGAAAAATGTACTTGGAAAAAGCTTTAGCATCCAGAAACATGACAAAAACCACTTGAAGTGGAACAAGGTGCAGGATAAATGTATTTATTTATTTAACTAATAATTTATTTATTTATTTATTTATTTATTCATATATTTTTAAAACCATTGTTTCATTTATTCATTTATTCATAAATTGATTTATTTACCCCATTTATTCATTTTGCATTTTATATATTTATTTGTCTTTTTATTTATTTATTTATCTTTTTATTTATTTGTGTTTATTTATTCATTTATTCATAAATTGATTTATTTACCAATTTATTCATTTTTGCTGTTTATTTTTTTTATTTATTAGTCCACTAATTTATTTATCTATTACATGCAGTAATTATGTACAATTTATTTCTGTTTATTTCGTTGATTTTGAAAACTATTATTGGAAGTACTTAATTCTCAAAATTTACAAATGCTTAGGGCTTCGATCATCAATACTGTAAGTTGTACGAATACTTGCTTATAACATTGTCATGTGCAATTTTAAATTTTTATAAAGTAAAATATTTAAAAAATGCCATGTGACACGATTTTCTCACTTCTAAATCCTGTCCTTGTTCTTTTATTTCACTTTGACAATTTTATATTTTCTCCACATCTTTTTGTTATGTTCCTTTAGTTTGTTGTTTCCAGTTTTTGATTGCGTAAGCTATTTTAAAGTACATGTTGAGCGAGTTTAAACTGCTTTCTGTCATTTTAAATGAGAAAAGAAGAAACTTTAGGACTAAGTGACGTTGTGATGCGAATGTTTCTTTAATGATTGAAGATGACAGATGTATATACGACATTGTTGCCATTATAAATGTTAAAAAAGTATTTTTTTTTTAAATTTCCATTCTTACCAGCAGTCTTGTAAAAGCCAAAGCTCTTCCCTCAAACCTTCGCCATATCACGTGTGTTTCGCAAACCTACGGCAATATTGCAATGGAATATTTTCTTATTTTTCAAATGTGAGGAAGGCAGTAAGAGATGCATTTTTGCATAAAAATTATAAATTTTTAAATAGATCACTCAGTTACAAAAATATTTAATATAACAATTCAACCAATGTTAGCTTAAAAACGTCATAACTTTGCTTCAGGAACAGTCTTCAAAGATTTATCTACCATTGTAATTAATGATAATATTACTGGGGGAATAAGAACATTGTCATAAAAAAGAAGAAGATTATAGTGACACAGATAGATTGGTACCGAGATAACTAAGGAAAACAACAAACTTGCCGGGATAGTACACAGTGTTTGATCACGTGATGTAATTACATCTTGTATTAGTTGGTACGAGACTGTATTGATCATAAAACGTAAATTTTAAAAATATTAAAGATAAGAGCTGATATTAAAATTTAACTCGTGTTTAAATTTACATTTTATTTTTACATCTCGAAGTTTAATAAAAACAATATATATAAAACTTTGCGAAAACATTAATTTTGACATAAATATCATAAAATTAAATATTACAATTGTCACGCGCTACTTTCGAATTTTTATAAAATTATGCATCTTAAAATTTTATTTTAATAATACGTTTCATAAAAATCGAAAGTAGCAGGTGATACAACGAACAGTTGAACGTTTTAAACTGAAATGTTTAAAAAAAACATAAATGTTTGTGTTCCAGAATAAAACTGAAAATTCGTAAGTTCAAAGATTCAACGCGCACCTGAAAATCTGCATTGACAGTTTATAGATTAAGGTTAAAAACTCCTGAACATTGACCAATTAAATGGTAACGAGGATATATGATTTTTTTTCATTTCTGCAACATCACTTTTAAAAATAAGTTAACATAGCTCAGGCTTGTATTTGATAGCCTTGTTTCTCCGTTTGAGTCTTTTGTTGTGTGACCTTTTTTCGGTTTTCAATTTTCCATTTTTTTTTCAATTTCAAATATTTACTTATATCTACAAAGCTGCACTGATTTGTTGAAACATTATAAATTCAGTACTAGTTCCTATTTAAATAAAAAAGTTTAGTCGGCACCTACACCATGTTAAATCGAAATGACAGATAATTACAAACATACAAGCAAACAAACAAACAAACAAACAACAACAACAACAACAACTACTACTACTACTACTACTACTACTACTACTACTACTACTATAATAATGCAATAATAATAATAATAATAATAATAATAATAATAATAATAATAATAATAATGATAATAATAATAGTAAAAATAATAATAATGATTCACGTGAAACTGGCGTACATACAATGTGCATGTTGCTTTATATTATTTTCACTAGATATAGGTCTTAATTAATGAAATTTTCTTGTCACGTGACATAATTTTATCATCTTTTTCACACGGAGATATCATGATGTTAACATGAACATAATAAGTTTCATAAGAATTTCATGTGGACAACACTCTTGGATGGAGTAGAACTAATCTATATGTTGAACTTAGGGATAGACAGTGCCCCAAGCCGGTAAAAATGTCTGATGTGTTTTCTTGGAAACTCTTTAAATCGATCCGTTTCGGATGATCTAAACAGTGACAAAAATCTATCGATTTTTAACGGTAATATTACAAATATAGTCTAGAGGCGAGTTTGTCTGTGCATTTTTACATGGATATTAAATAAACACTTCTACGTGATTTTAACGAATTTTGTTTGCTTGTTTCGCGTCAGATTCACTTGAAAATTATTTGATTGCTTGATGGGTTGATCGATTTATCGTCGATCCATTGATCGGTCGGTCGATTGATTCATTGATTCATTGATTGATTGTAGGGAGACTGAAGGTTTGCATTTTTTGTAAGTTTCTTAGTGCGTTCATTGAGATAAATACTTCAAAAGATAAATAAATAAATAAATAAATAAATAAATAAATAAATAAATAAAAAAAGGAAAGAAAAATTATATCTTTTTCAAACTAAAAATACTTGTTATTTATTTCATAAGCACACCGGCGTACTTACTGACTTGGAAACTGATGATAAAAAGCCTTGATTTCTGGATAGGAAAGTTTGTATTATTTAAACTGTCATAATGTCAAGCTTTTGTGCATCAAAATAAATAATAGCGGTCTTATATGTATCCAATAAAACACAAACTATCTCTTTAACCTCATTTAAACTGAGTTAAATATATAATACTTATCATTTATCAAAAATTCTCCGAAAGATGATAGCAAATCGGTAAAATATTTTTATTTACTAATTCACAGACCTTGATTAATGGCGGGATCTTATTACGTTTTGAAAAGGGAATTAAAAGCGAACAAAAATGTTGTCTTTAAAATGACAGCTCTAACTGAGAAAAGTCACTCTAATGGCATCGCAAGATTATCAAATTATCCCATGATATCAGAAATGGATACGTATAAAAGTTTAGATTATCTACTTATCAAAATTTTATTGAAAGAAAAAAAACTTATCATGATTTAAATTAATTAATTTTTAATATTAATGATGTTTTCATTTTATTTGTCAGTGATATTTATTTATTTAAAACAACTTTTTCCATAGTTTGAATTGACAGCTTATTAAATTCTATCTGTACGGTGTCGTTAGCTTTTAATTAGAAAATAATTAATGCATATGTCAATATTCTTAAGTGTAGGTATTTTACGTTTTTTGAAAAGTCATTTTTTTCTCATTTTGTCGACTAAAGGAGGAAAATAATCAGACAAAGAGTCAAATTAAGAGAAATTATTTTATAAACACAATGAACTTCAATTTCTCGAAAACTTTTTTTGCTTTTTAATTAGTCTTGAATGCACTAAAGATGAAAAATAATTAGCCAAAGTCAAATTAAGATAGATCTAATCATAAAACCAATGGAAATCAATTTCTTGAAAAAGTGAAAAGTGTTATGCACTTACATACCTTTTAGAAGTAGTTAATGATTGATGAAAAAGATCAAGGCGTTACCGCGAGTTTAGCTAAAAGTAAAAGTGTCAGATTGCCATATACCATTTTAAATGTATTTTATGATTAAATTTTAAAAATGGTATATGACAGGACATTATCACAACTATTCAAAAATCGAAACGATATTACCGCTACTGTCTTAACAGCCAATACTGAATATCGTAGGAAAAAGGAGCTTATTGTTTAGTTTGAATGTTGTTTAACGTCACATCAGCAATGTTTCAACTACCGGCGATGAGACAAAGATAATAATCATCAAACAACCCAGGAAGAAGTTCGTGTATGAGTAAGATATGTAAGTGTGTTTTATGACTTGTCTAGTACTAGTGTGTATTCAGGGCGACTCAACGTGCTAGTCACAGAGTCACTAGGCCACAGACAACCATACCGCTCCCCATTAACGTTATCCCGACAATATAGTCGATAATCTGCCCTCTCAATGCCAAGTACCAGGCGAGGAAACAGTATCTCAATATTTTAACTCTAACGGGTTTGAACCTGCGACCTCCCCATCACGACGTCAACGTTCTATCCTAAGCCATCAAGGCGGTTAATAAGTTTACTAATGAAGGAATTGTGAAAAAGTAGTTTTATAAGTTATTAAGTATCTAACTTATAAGCAATACTACACAATGGTTTATTTATTTATTTATAAGTTTATTTATTTATTTATAGATCAATTATGGCGACAAAGACAATCATTGTCTTACTATTAGTGGCATATTGCTGTAATGTACAAGGACGGGGACTTAGATGTTTGCTACGATGTATGAGCTCGAACTCGGTTCACTGCAATTGTATGAATACAGGTACTCTACTTTTTATTTTTAAAATTTTAACTTGCAATTAATAAGATTGGTTTATTGATTGAATTAAAATTAAATCGATACTTAATAACTATGAAGCATCTACAATGTTATAGCCTAACTCGAATGATCCAGCAATGTCAGAAACTAACATGTTGCCGAACAAGTTGACCAAACTAAAAAAAAACCGGTATCTTTCTTTCAAAGCGTTAAGTAAACTAACTAAGCTATCGTTAAACTTATAAGTGATTGAGATGAGATTTTTGAGATTGTGATTTGGACATGGTCTGGAATGTTTGTGTTTTATTTCTCCTGATTTATCGACGCGAATTAAAAAATGTTTAAAATGTCACAAAGCAGGAAAAAATATTATCTTTATACGTACTGTTAACTGTTGCCGGTTGCCTGTATCAATATCATGATCTGTCAATAGTCATCGGCTCAATTCTTAAATGAGTTCGTAATAGGCCATGGTTTTTTGCTTTACGACGCGTGTACACGTATTGTTCGTTATGGTTGACGCCTTTGTGTAATTGGTTATAATTAACAAATACTGAAATTTTTCAGTTGAGGAAAATAGGCAACGTTTCGAACGTTCCCACCCAATTCATCCGATACACCCAGATCACCCCGACGACCATGGGCATGTACACGAAATCTTAGCTGCATCAACACAAACACCGATGGTAACCAGACTGAGTCTTGAGACAACCACGGATATATGCGATGTTTTATGTGCAGCACAGATGGGCGGTGATGCTTGTCACTGTAGCAAGCCCGGATTGCCTGGAAAATAGAATTAACATAATTTATACTCGCGATACTGTTTTTTTAAAGTAGGGTCAATAAAAAATTATACTATTAAATGTTTGTACTTTATCCTAATATTTTTAGACTTTTGAAATTTTTGGTTCTCTTGATTACCAACATTTATTTTCCATACCTCTCATGTTTTGCTGAGGTACCTGGTGGCAAATTGATCAAACACGCGAGTTTTTGTATCAGAGTGTCTTTCACCGCCCGTTCGAATCCCATTCGGACAAGTCCTATTGTGAGGAAGTTTGTCAGTTCGCTTGCCGAAAGAACTTGGCTTTTACAGAGCATCCGTTTACCTTCACTATCCTGAACTGACCGCCTTGATGAAAGTCAAAGCCACTCCTCTTACATCCGGTTGCTTGTTTTCCGGTGTGATTGTTTTATTCGAGTTTTGATATACCTACAGCTTGTGCCGATATCGACCAGACCAATGTTTAAAGTCACATACGTTAATCAACTGCACACAGATATAAACCAAATTATACCCGTTAGATGGTGATCATCGTCTTTAATGTCGTGCTCCAATTGGGGTTCTCTTTTTGTTCCAAGTTTGAAAGCGTGTCTTATCCACAGAACGGATCGCGCGTGTTGTGTTCTTCTGCCCGATAATTTTTAACAAACATGACAATGACACATGAAGATAGTTTCGGCAGATAATAAATATTTAAGCTGAAGCAAAATTTTACATTGATAAAATAAATAAAATTAAACTGCATATATTTATTCTTTTTACAGTAAATTTAAATCAACTAGTCGCTGTTTACCTAGCCGTTATACGGAAATTCGTTGGACATACCCGATGGAACGCCTTGTTTACCGCACGCTTTTTTCTTAAGCTTTTTCACATTTTTGAACATATAAGCTACTCTTGTGTTTATCGTTTCATTAAAAGTAACTTGGCAGGTTCATACAAACATTCATATCCATATCCTGAAAATACCAAGAACATCCTCACGATCATAGTTATGCACATTTAATCTCAGTCTCTATAACACGGATAGCAGCCAAAAGTATTGACATGACTTTAAGGGCAGTGTCATAAAGCATTTAAAAAAATATCTTTAAATACATTCAAAAAATGCATTATGGCAGCAGTTGGCATTGGCGATGGATTTTGTCACAAAAACAAACTGCAAACCGATTTAAATAATACTTTTGGTACTGATCAAAACACCATTTATTCAATGTAATTAAATCCTCCGACGCATCCTATCTATTATTCCTCTACTATAGAGTTTTTACTACCTGTTGTTTAATCATTTTTGATCGTTTAGGGTCAAACTGCAGTGTTTGATCGGAATGTTAGAGTAGAGTAAGAGTAATGGTGTTTAACGTCCCAGTCAATACTATTTCATTTATATCGAGACGTCTCCAGCAATGGGCGAAAAGTGCAGAAATTTTGCCTGTGTGTTGCGCTGATGACTTGATAAAGCAGGTTCTTTATCGCGCCACGCCTTACCGTGACACGGGACCTCGTTTGTTTTATGTTTCCATCCAACTGAGCTACCGCAGTGGTACTGGAATGGTTAATAACGAATGCAAGCTTTTTCAGAATAAGTGTTAATCGTCAGTATTAGAAAGCTTAAAAAACATATTGCAACCTCTGTCTCGCTGGACTAAAGAATAGCTGTCGTCCTGAATACTCGCTCAGAATGAAATATAATCTTACCGGCGTTCATTTATATTTAGAAACATTGAGTTTACAAGAGAAAACACTGACAGTGTCGTCAAAGTTAAACTGGTTAATAGCAAACGATATGGTCGATATGGTTAAATTGTAATACAAACCGCTTACGCTCCAAATCCGAGTTTTAGTGACAGAATCAGAGTGACAAAATAGTAAAGAGGTTGTTTTTTTTTAAAATCCAGGTGTCGTTCAATACCTTCCAATTGTATGTGCCCCTGGCTATAATAGTTAGATCGCTGCTAGAGTTATTGACTAGTTGGTCTTCGATATTTATATACATATATGGGGCCTCGGTGGCCGAGTGGTCAAAGGTGCGCGCTTACGGATCACAGCGCCTCTCACCGCCTGGGTTCGAATCCCACTCGGGACAGATCCTAGTGTGAGAAAGTTTGTCAGTTCACTTGCCGAAGGTCGGTGGTTTTCTCCGGGAACTCTGGATTCCTCCACCATTCCAGAACTGACAGCCTCGAAAAAAGTGAAAGATTCTTGACTGGGGCGTAAAACACCATTACTCCTCCTCCTCTTCTACATATATGACTTTTTTAACCTAATCAGTAAGCATTTTACAAACAAAATATAGATCTTCGAGATAAAAAAAAGTTAATATAACTTTTCCCGAGATACTAAACAAAATTACTGATATGACGTAAAATAATACTAAACAATTTTAATCTTGAGGAAACATTTCAATTATTTTTATAATCATGGCTCTCAGTTTTTTTTTTTTTTTTTTTTTCACATCCGGTACAAAACTTGCTATACTAATTACTAGCTAGAAGGATTTTACATCATTGAATTAACTTAGGTCTCTTGATGTATTTGGAGTTGAGATGAGTAATGGTGTTTAACGTTCCAGTCAAGAATATTTCACTTATGTCGAGACATAGGCGAAAGTGCAGAAATTCTGCCTGTGCGTTGCGCTGATGACATTATACATCAGAGTTTTTTATCGTGCCACGCCTGCCGTGACACTGGAATTCGTTTATTTAAAATTCCAATCCGAAAGAACTGTGACTTTCATTTCGTAATACCGAGTGCTTGGTGAAAGAAAAGTCACTATCAACTTTTTAGTCTAGGGCCAGACCTGGTCGGGGGTCGAACCTACGACCTCCCACTTACGAAGCGAGCACTCTACTATCTGAGCTACCGCAGTAATCTTGATGAATTGGGACAACTTTACTCCGTATATAAGTTGCTCTTACAAGAAAAAAATATCTTTGTTACAAGCCTCCTTATTGTTTCAAGCTAGAAAATAAATTCTAGAGATTCGTGCGAAATTTCAAGCACCTTAGTTAAATGATCCATTTGTACTTTGTAATAACCAAAAAGCCACCCGGACACACATGATTATTTAGATCATTGTTTATAAAACGCTTGGCAACGTACATAATGACAAAAATGATATCCAGTAATGTTTGCAATATAGATATTATCTTACTGTATTAAATATTAAAAATTATTCTTTTATTTATTAACAGTGATTAATGATTTGGTGTGCGTCTGTTATCAAAAATGTTGGTTTTTGACAGACACGTATAGTTTTGCATTTGTTTGTATGGATTTTTTTTTATCATCAAACTTTAAATAATAATTGATATTTTAATGTTTTGGTGGCACCATGTAGTTAAGAAACACCGAACACTATACTGGATTTGGGAAGGAAACACCTACAATCATATTTTATAGGCTTATCAACTGTATATTATCACTTTATTTATTTATATGACTTTATTTATTTATTTATTTATTTATTTATTTATTTATTTTACAGATTCACCACATTCACATTTCGGAAATTTCAAAGAAGGTCACGGCATCCCAGACGGGTATCAGTCTTCTACAACGATCCCCTGTCCCAAATGCTCAGCAACAAGCAACGGTAATGCACCGTTCAATTGTTACAACAACAGACATATGTGAGATCTTATGCTTACAGCAAATAGGCGGAGACGCTTGTCATTGCAGCAAACCAGGTCTACCAGGGAAATAGATCTGTCAGTTTGGAGCAAATTAAATCACTACTTTTTCCGCGGAACAGATTGTCGAGACCATATTGTCATTACCTCCATGTTAATGAAATCGAACTTACTTTTCAGAGTTATTGTTTTTTTTTTTTTTTAAATTCAAAACTAAACAAACATGGTCCACTTTCTTGAACCTAACTATTATTAGAAACTATGCTTAACCCTGATTTCTGTAGACCGTTATTTTGAAAACGGGATGTTTACACCGGAAGTTTTGTTTTTGGTGACGTATAACGTCGTATGTGCAAAATGATCCTCCATTTGTCTGTTGTTTTTTTTTCAACATTTAAAATCTCCGTAGCAACAATTTTTCTTGTATCAGAGATATTATATGTGTGGTAATTTGCGGATGCACAAAAGCAGTGATGGCTCTCATATCAATTAATGTACATGTATTTGGAAATTTGCACTTTAAGTGAGATTTTGTTTTTTTTTTTCGCAATCAGCTTTTTTGTGAATGAAAAAGTTCTGTTTTTTTTATAATTTTGTATTCTCTACAATATAGATAAGGATTGAAAATAAATGATAGATCTAAAATTAGAGATCTTTGTTGAATTCATGAATGAAATAAAAAAAATAAAGCTTGTTTGGTTACTGACATATTAACGTAAAAAAGTAGAAGAATATCCGACTTGAACAAAATTACATAACAAAAGATTAGATGACGTGCTACAACGACATAAACAAACTAAGAAACAAGTGATATATATATTTATATAAGGATATGTACAACAGAAAAACATGAAATCTGCGGCAGTGTCATGTTCAGAAGAAACATTCAAAATTCTGCACTTGACAATCTAAAATTCCTTTTGTATAAATTCAAAATTCTATACATGAATACGACACAATTCAAGCCAATAAAAGAAACACACACACACACACACACACACACACACACAGGTTTTTAAAAGAAAGATGTCTAAGGAAAATAAAAACAAACGCATTATGTAAACACGTTACAAATTTTCGACTGTGGGCGTGCACTGTTATAAACTTCAGGTGGCGTAATTCTATAACTTTTATTCTAGTTCATCGATATTAATTACAAACTATTTTTAATTCCCGATAAAAATCTCAACACGTTCTAAATTCTACACGACAATGTGTCTCAAGACCCTACCGAACCCTTCATTACATAATGAAATAAAAACAAAGTATAAAACAGAACATTACAGTTTGTCGAGTTCTACCAAAAAACTATTTTCACTACACAACACCTTTATAAAGATCTCAGCATTATTGATAAATTCAGCAAACAAAAATGCATCACTACAACATTAACGAAATAGACTTTGGTATTCAGACAGAGTGTAAGTTTTTGACAAAACAATACAGATTTTCAACAACTGTTTTACGTGGCAAAGAGTGTTTTTTTTTTAATTTGCTAAGAAGACCATTTCGCAAAACCAAAACAAAATTGAATCGGGGTAAAGTATCCATTTGACATGATAAAAAAGATTATGCCACAAAAGACTATGATATGAATGTAATATATTAAGAGATCGCAAGGGAGAGCAGTAAACATTACAAATGTACTTCGACTTCGACTATTAAGCCGTTTTCATTTATAAAACACGTTGATGAAGATCCCGCGAGAAAAAGCTTCCAGGAACGATTGCAAAAAAAAAACAAAAAAAAAAAAACAAAAAAAAAAAAAAAAAACGCAACAACAGAATGAACGAAATCATGATAGAATATAAAACAACCCACAGCAAATAGAATCAAGGGTGAGCAGTTCCCATTATAAAGTACTTCAACTTCGACTATGAAACTGTTTACAGTAATATAACATTTTGATGAAGATCTCAAGTCACAACAAATTGAATCAAGGGAGTACAGTTAATATTATAAAAGTACTTCGACTTTGAGCAGGAAGCTGTTTTCACTAATATAACATGTTGATGAAGAACGCACGAGAAAAAGCCTCCAGGAACAATGGCAAAAATAATGTCAGGCGGAACAGCAGAATAAACGAAACCAAGATAAAATATAAAACAAGTCACAACAAATTGAATCAAGGGAGAGCAGTTAACATTATAAAGTACTTCGACTTTGAGCAGGAAGCTGTTTCCACTAATATAACATGTTGATGAAGAAGGCACAAGAAATGCATCCAGGAACAATGGCAAAAATAATGTCAGGCGGAACAGCAGAAAAAAGGAAACCAAGATAAAATATAAAACAAGTCACAACAAATTGAATCAAGGGTGAGCAGTTAACATTATAAAAGTACTTCGACTTTGAGCAGGAAGCTGTTTTCACTAATATAACATGTCGATAAAGAACGCACGAGAAAAAGCCTCCAGAAACAATGGCAAAAATAATGTCAGGCGGAACAGCAGAATAAACGAAACCAAGATAAAATATAAAACAAGTCACAACAAATTGAATCAAGGGAGAGCAGTTAATATTATAAAAGTACTTCGACTTTGAGCAGGAAGCTGTTTTCTACTAATATAACATGTTGATGAAGAACGCACGAGAAAAATGCGTCCATGAACGATGGCAAAAATAATGTCAGGCGGAACAGCAGAATAAACGAAACCAAGATAAAATATAAAACAAGTCACAACAAATTGAATCAAGGGAGAGCAAGTAACATTATAAAAGTACTTCGACTTTGAGCATGGAGCTGTTTCCACTTATATAACATGTTGATGAAGAAGGCACAAGAAAATGCGTCCATGAACGATGGCAAAAATAATGTCAGGCGGAACAGCAGAAAAAAGGAAACCAAGATAAAATATAAAACAAGTCACAACAAATTGAATCAAGGGTGAGCAGTTAACATTATAAAAGTACTTCGACTTTGAGCAGGAAGCTGTTTTCCACTAATATAACATGTTGATAAAGAACGCACGAGAAAAAGCCTCCAGGAACAATGGCAAAAATAATGTCAGGCGGAACAGCAGAATAAACGACACCAAGATAAAATATAAAACAAGTCACAACAAATTGAATCAAGGGAGAGCAGTTAACATTATAAAAGTACTTCGACTTTGAGCAGGAGGCTGTTTCCACTAATATAACATGTTGATAAAGATCTCAGCATTATTGATAAGTTGTAGACGACAAAGTGTCTCTCTCTTTACATATTTCTGTATAGTAACCAATTGATATTTCTGACATACACTTATTTGTCGATAGGTATACGATGTTTTAATGAAGAGATTTATTGTATTTTTACATCTTCTGGTTAAAACACATTTTGTCTGTAACTATAATTGAAGTCGGTTGTCTTCTAATCTATAATTAACAAGATTAGTTGTACAGATTACTCGAAGTCTTTGAGTTCCAGTTAAAATTGTCTTAATTAGCGGCAACTGCTTATTTGTAAATATTTGTTGAAGTATCAGAATGTTTAACGGTAAAGAAAATGACCAATTTTTCATGTTATTTATTGCATGTTCAATAATTCATTTATTAATGATATTTTCGTCATTTAACTATTTGCTTGGCGTCATGTGTGGCGGGTTTAATGCAGGATCAGTAATAGATTAACTCGTAAAGTGGAGTAAAGCGTGTGTATATTGGAACATTCTCCAACTGCACTGTTAAATATTTTGTTAAACACTACTATTTATTTATTATTTATTTATTTATTTTTTATTTATTTAAACTTTATACATGATTTTTCTTATGTTACCTTCCCATAGAAGAAACATGAAGAACCTTTTAGACAATTCAGCTGTGGCCGCATCAATTAAGTAGCAATACTATGTTAATTACAAGAAAACACACGTTTGGTGTCGCAACATGCATTTAATGATTAGAGTTTAGTAATGATGTTTAATGTCTTAGTCAAGATCCTGTCACTTATATCGAGCCGATCAGTTCCTGAAGGTGGGGAAAACTAGAGTAGCCAGAGAAAACCACCGACCTTTCACAAGCGAACTGATTAACGTTTGTACACTAAGATCTGCACGAGAGGGGTTCGAACCTAGGTGGCGATAGGCACTTTGATCCGTAAGCGCGCGCTTTACACCACTCCGCCACCATGGCCTAGGATCGATCGAGCACAATATGATATCCACTCTTTTAAACAAGCGACCAGAAAAACTTTCTAACATAAGGATTTAATTGAGTAATATCCTAAACTAGACAGTCAAATGACCATTGAAGCAGATTGAATCCACTTCCGGTCATAAACTTGGTAAAATTGCGTGGCACTATTTCATATTTGACTTATACTCTAATAGTTTCTGTTTCGGTTTCATTTCAAAACATAATAACCCTAATAAATGTAAAGTAATTTGTGAATATATATGTGTTAAAAATACCTCCTCAAAAGAGTTAAACGAAGCGATGGCGAGATAACATAGCTGGTCTTTATCATATAATTACCGGGGAATGGTAGCCATTTTCTGACACTCTAAATCAAGTTGTAATTCATCTACTTAATGAGTACCTTTCGACGAGAGACAAATGCTGGAACATAAAATCCTCATGTATAAAGCCATGAAGATGTGCTAGCAGGTCACATAAATTTTAGCTACATTACTGACAAACATGCATTACACATTCCAGGAAGAATTTTAACAAGTAATTGGGAGAGTTTGACTTGTTTTGGAACGTCTACAATTTTTGTTTAATGTGACACGTGCCGCGGTCAAATTTTACATTTATTTCATTGAGAAGTCTGCATTGGGAAAAGTGCTTATTAGAAGTACGTTTAAAACTGTTAAAAAATGTAAGTGGTATCAAATGTGGACCCAAACTTTTCAATTATTTCTCAACATAGCATTTTGTTTATAAGATGGTTTTGACCATACTACAACAATAGACAATTTTAATTGCTCTGGTAAAAGCATATATATATATATTAAATTATTATTTATTCATTTAGTTTTATTTAATTTATTCATTTATTTTTTTTTATTTTGATCTAAGAATATTTTAGTAAGAATATTTTTATCGCTCATTAGCTTTTGCAAAAGAATTGTTACTTGTATTGTTATTTTTTTTAATTATTTTTTTTTTAAACTTTTAATTTTTTTTGAAAAATATTAATTAAAATTCTTGAATATAAGTATGTGTAAATTGCTATGGTCAGGCCAAAAAAGAAATGCATTTAAGTTCATAAATAATGAAACAAAACCATATCTTTTTAATGCATTTATCTTCATCTTTGAATAAGTGATATAAAAATCCACAACCACCTGGAAAAAAATGTTCAACCGATTGTATACCTTTTTACACCTTATTCAAAAATTGATAAAGTTTTAAACTTTATTCTGAAAAACCCCAAAAATAAATAAACGTTTAAAATCTCATAAACGGGAAATAAATTTAAACAAAATATTCTTTTTATAAAAACATCACTTTGATTAAATTTTAAAAATGAGGTGAAAAAACACATTTCTATAACCGTTTAAGCAGGTGTTTAACTTTATATTAGCTCAATGTTCGGATTTAATTGACCAGAACTCAATTTTCCGGATTTTATAGATAACCCGGTTTCGGGTTCATAGATTTATACATATCTCATAAACAAGGGATGATTTTTTTTAATTTATAAAATTGACAAGATGTTCTAGAGATAATGGGTGAAGATTTAATGATTTTATATGGAAAACATTTCGGATATCTTCCTATACTTATTACTTTTGTAAATTATTGTCCGAAAATTGAGATAACTGCCATTCTTTAAATGAAATACAATATTTCCATTAGATTTATTGATTTGAATAACTCGCATTTTAATTTATTTCGTTTTTATTTATCAAATATTTTCCTTTCTTTTTAAAGGTTTTGTCTTCAAATTCTTTATATGACATCCTTAAGAAAGGCATACGAAAAACACAATTTATAAACACCCATATGTTCATGTTCTAACACATGTTTGCTCCCTTGGTACCTTGTTAAAAGTTAAAACCTATTTTGACTATACAAAATCAAGTTGCACGGTTTTTAGAGATCGGCCTTTGTTGCAAAGCCTAACTATCCGTATAAATTATGTTGCGTTGTGGTGTTTTACATATAAGTCAAGAATATTCACTATCATCGAGGTGGTCAGTTCTGGGAAGGTGAAGGAAAGTTTGAAATCTTATCTCCCGTTCGTTTATGTTTTATCAATAACTACAATTCTGCACTTTCCACATTTTGCAAAAAACAAATGGTTACAAACCCTTAGATAAACAATTTTGTAGTTTCGTGCATATGACATTTTTCAATTTGCAGTTGTAAAAATGATGTTTAACGCCCTATGCTAGATTCTTCTAGGTCGTTTTTTGAATAACAGAGGAACCGGAGTACCCGAAGATAACCATCAACCATGATTTCAACAACTTTAGTATGACTTCTTATATTTACAATTCTTGGCGTATTTCTGTGTAAAATAATAAAACAAACTATGTATAAAATCATAATGTACCAATTCTTGAACCTTCGTACGATTGTACAGACTCAGTGTACATGTGCTGGATTCGGGCCAAATTTTTAAAAACAAAAAATAGTTCTAATTTTTACAAGTATTTATTGCAATTATTGCAATATATGCACAATTAAATAAAGCTATTTTATGTATAATGCATAAACACATCGCGTTCTCGCGATATTTTGCAAAGTTTATGTATAAACATTAATATATACTTTGACTTGGGATTTTTTTATAGATAGATCAGGAAATCCTCCGACATCTGTTTACAAATTTTTTAGTATTCTTACGTCATAAGTTGTTACGTCACACAACTGCACGTTCTATACTGATGCTATGAAGCTATGAACTAGTGAGTCTAACAGTGGTTCACATAGTACAAAATATTAGCTATTGTAAATATTATCACATGAAAAGACAGGATGGCTAGTTTTATCAATTGATTTAGGTAAAATATTAGTCAAACAATAACAAAACCAGACAAGGTTCAATTCATTTGATTCCACTAATAGTGTTTTATGGTTCATTGATTCGTTCACTAATATCGAGGCGGTCATTGAAAAATCGTGGAAGAAACCGGAGTGACCGGATAAAACAACAGACCTTCGGCAAACAAACTGATCATGCCAAACTTTTCCAGACTAGGATCTCTTCGAGTAGGATTCGAATCTAAGTGGTGAGGGACGCAGCGATCTGTAAGAGCGCGATTTAGACTGAATGAGCTTTGTTACCGAGATTTCGAACCAGACAAGATTACATATACAAAATACTAGTATATTTTTTGCTTGAAAACTTTGTAATTAGCAATAGAAAATACTGCAAGAAAAACGCAACATTTTACAAAATCAGGCAAAATGGTATGTTTTAAATGATAAGTTTAAGACTCCAAACATTACTGACATTTGCTATTTTTGAATGCACTTTCTTAAAATAATAATAATAATAATAATAATAATAATAATAATAATAATAATAATAATAATAATAATAATAATAATAATAATGTGACTGTTCCATCAACTACAAATATAGGTACATGTATATGTTTGGTTAGATCCTTAACCGATATTGATACCGGTCGACATTTCTTAGCAATATTCATTTTTCTTGTTGGGGAAAGAGATGGTTCTTTCTTAACTATAGCTATCACAATATTGTTGATAAGTATAAAGTCAGTCTATCCAAACTAACACTAGATATGTTTGACTTCCCATACTTCCATGTTCCTTTCATTCTCAAAATTTGATTTTGCACATGACGGGTGTAGTTAGCTAGATAGGAGATGCTTACTCTTCCGGAAAACCCGTCCTCATTTCCTTGTGTATGAAGTGAATCGGATAGTTTTCTTTTTTTTTTTTAAATTTGGGATGGTGGGGGTTGTGGTGTAATTATGATTAGGGCATGAATTGGTATGTTTGTGTTTTATTGCTGTAACTTTACATTTGTAAAGCAATAAAAACTATATATATATAATTAGTAGGTTGACCTATGTTTGCTTTTCTTATTAAAAATTCTTATTCCGTGCGTAATTTGGTTGCTATTGGCTTTTGTCAAGTGAATGCTTTTCAACTTTCAGCTACGAATTTGTGTTTCCAGTTCTATAAGATTATCTTGTGCCCGAGCTGTTGTCTGAAGTTCGCGTTCTTGGTAACAAGAAGTAAAATTTTACTTGAGCCTCAGCCTTGGTTTAAAGCTGCATTAAGTTTTTTAATTTTCTGATTTTTTTTTTTTTTTTTTTTTTTTTCTTTTTGATTTTCTAAAAATATATTTTTTTTAAAAATAGATATCCTCTAACCACGATCCGTGACATTCATTTTCTAAAATTTCATTTCTTTTAGCTGTAAATAAACGGAATCCTCTGACCGGTTGGTCAGTGTTTTACGATGGTAATTATGAGCTTGGAGCTCGGATGTACGGAAAAACCCTAGAATCGAAGGTGAAACATGAGATTGCATTAATTTTCCTTCATTAATATCCATATGTATTTGAAATGGTGTTATGTATCCGTACTAAGTCACAAATGACAAACTCAACGAAGTTCTGTGTTTAATTTATCGTATTTCGCCGTTTTCAAAGTTGTGTTTAAATGATCTGGGTTTTGATGACGTAACCATGTTCTAATATTAGATCCCAAATGCTGCATCTCGCTGGGTAAATACTGTAATTTCTGTAATTATTCGAGCTTTTATCGTTGAACCAAATGTAAAATTTTCATTAGGAACATCATCAATTAGATTAGCACCGTTTTAATTTTTTCTTTGGAAAACTTAATGCAGCTTTAACTGAATAACAAGAAATCAAACGAAACGATGATTATAAAACACAGAAGTTTAGCTTCAATATAGTGTAACAACTTCTATAAGTTTTTATCATCATCATCATCATCATCAATATTATTATTATTATTATTATTATTATTATTATTATTATTATTATTATTATTATTATTATTTTGGGGGGTCAGAGTCTTGGTCTCAAGTTCCATTGTTTGGTAACAAAAAAGTGAAAATTATTTACATGGACCTGAGCTTTGGTTATGATGGAAACAAATGGAATAAAACGGCAATTATAAAACACGTGAGTTTAGTTACAATCCTGTGTATCCAATACTTTATAAGGTTTTCTTGGATCTGAGCCTTGTTTACATGTTTACTTGTTCAGTAAAAAAATGAAAATTGTTTACTTGGTCTAAGTCTTGATTTGATTGAAACGAATAAAATGAAACGACAATTATAAAGCACACTAAGTTTAGTTATACAATCTAGTGGACCCAATTCAGTTAACATTATATGTATTTGATCAATAAGTTTCCGTTTCCGTTTCTTGATAACAAAAAATAAATTTTACACCTTTTTTCGAGTACATGTGTTTAGGAACATGTACAACCGTTTGTATCGAACTCAGCTCATTTTTGGCTCTAAACCTTGGTATCAAGTTTCCTTGCTTAGTAACTTGAAATATACCTCCTCTGCTATCATATACATGTATGAATATATTTATTACTTTACTTTCTTAGACTGGTCATCTTAACATAAACAAATATGAAATATTCTTTACTGGTAAGTAAACCAAGTCAATCAGTCTGGTATAATAATTCAAAACCATGTTTGGAATTTTGTGATATTATGAAGTTTTAGGTTTTCTGATTGAAATATTTAGAATTTTAGAATGCGACAACTAGTTAAATTTTGAAATTTTCTGAATAAAAAATTCAAATTTTGATAACCAGTTCTCACATGACAAATTACTGAAAATTTCATTCAGAAAATTACAAAACCCCCGTATATATATATATATATATATATATATATATATATATATATATATATATATACACTGTATATATATATATATGTGTGTGTGTGTGTGTGTGTGTGTGTGTGTGTGTGTGCGTGTGTGTGTGTGTGCATTTATATATTTCATTATTTGACTTTTTATACATGTACGTGTATAACAAATTGAAAGATATTGTCCATCGATAAACATGGGGACCTGAACCTCCGATCGATTTCTCGAACCTCCCGATGTCTCGAATATTTTGCAAAAGTCCCTTGGAGTTCAAGCCATCGCAGTCCTACTGTGTGTGTATATATATATATATATATATATATATATATATATATATATATATATATATATATATATATATATATATGTATGTATACGTCACAAGACATAAGTAAGTGGTGAAATTTACATAGTTAAGCATTTGTACTAGGAATTGTTTTTTTCTGGCTGATTCAAAGAACATGACATTCAGCGGCAATTTTTGTTCCATTTGTGTCTGAACAAATGAATTTTAGAACTTAAACAATTTACTTGAAATTTGATATGTCAACAAAAAAATGTGAAATAAGAAATAAACTTTTATAGACTTTTAATAGATAAAATATAAAACAAATATAAATATAACAATGAATAATACTAGCAAATAATTTTTCACAATCATGCAACTGTCAGTCAGTCTCTAAAATCAGCAATTTTCGTTACATAAACGCAATCACTATATACACAAACTTTGAAAAAAAAAAAAAAAAGAAAAAAAGAAACGATTCTTCATCATCTACCGTACCAAGGTAATAAATCCTAGTCGAGTCCGAGTCAACCGGAAGTTGAAAGTCGTGTTTGCTGAATCTGAAAAATACAAAAAAGGAAAATAATAAAAATTTGTATAATTTAATATAATATTCTTAAAAACATATAGTTTTTAGGAAATTTTTTCGAACAAAAATATTAGTTATTTTTCATATACATATTAATGTTAGTTTGCTATATCAAATAAAAATAATAAATATCAATAATAGTCCATGAATTATAAGTTATATAGATATTAAACATGTGCATGTAATTTCATAAAAATGGGAGTAAAATATAAAAAAAAAATCTAAAAACGTTGTGATATTACGGTTTTGTGCCAAATCTGTTGATTTTGCAGTGAATTACAAAATTTCAATTTGATAATAACCATTTAACATTTCAAATTACTATTTGAAATTAAAGTTTTAAAAAAGTTAACGGAAATTTTAATGTTCTGAATTTTAATTTAAATTTGCAAACATGCAAAATATTATATTGTCTTTCAATGTCGCTTGAAGTTAAGAATTTTAAATTTGAAAATATTTTACCTTTTTTTGTCAGCGATTTGTTATTTCTGTCAGCTATAAGTCTTCGTAGTCTGAGGTTAAATCAGAATTTTCAGTAGCTAGTTTTTCTGTTCATGTTGATTGAAAGACACTGGTATTCACGTTACTGAGACAAACACATAATTAGCACTATTTTACATCTCTGGGGTGTGTTCGAGTCATCTATTCGTGAAACTGTTTCGATACTTTGTATTCTTGAATTTCTATCTAATCTAATCTTCCATCCGTTTAACCGTCGAATGATCATACAATCCTTGTGATATTAGATAAGCTGCTAGCGGGTTTGAAATTCCGCTGGACTTCTTTATCTTGGCCCTTTTATTCTGGAACCAAATCTTTATCTGGGATTCGGATAGTTTCAGTTCTAAAGCTAAGTCCTTTCTTCTTTGTTCAGTGAGATAGCGACAACTGTCAAATTCTCTCTTTAGTCTTTGTAACTGCTCATTGGTAAATGCTGTTCTCGGTCTTTTGTCATCTTGGGTCTTTTCTTTGTTTTTCTTTGTTTTTCTTGATCTTGGACCTTTATAAGATAAATAAATAAATAAATAAATAAATAAATAAATAAATAAATAAATAAATAAATAAATAAATAAATAAATAAATAAATAAATAAATAAATAAATAAATAAATAAATAAATATTTCCTTGAATCTTTAAATTAAGAATAAATCATTATTGAGATGATAAAATAATTTGAATTTTTTATATACCGGCAAGTTTGATATACAGTGTATTTTGTTGTTCTTTAACTCTTACAGAGAACATTTAAAAATACATGAAATTGCATTACCCTTGCTCTACAAAAATCTCTTTTTTGAAGGGTGAGTTCGGTACATTTTAACATCTTTTAAATTCGTGTCGAAAGCGGCAGATTAGGAATGGGATGTAAATAATAAAGTAGATGATGTCTATTAAATTTGTGTGAAAGTGAAATGAGGTTTATAATGAACCGAAAATATTTAGAATCTTTCAATGTGATTATGTCATTTATCTGAATAACTGTCACTGGAATAAGATGAAATGTCAAGATTACTTTACAAAATGAAATCCGATACGGGTTACAATGAAACTTCGGAACGTTAATTATTGTTTCGGAGTTAGATAACCACTGAGTATGGATGTAACACCTCGGACAATTAACCGCCGTGGTCAATATTACTAACAATAGACACTGGTGCCTAAAGCACTAATCTAAACTGACCATTATGAAAATGGTCACGGAGTGGACAGAGAGAGTTAATTTAATAACCATCAAACATTTTAACTATTAGCTACTGATCGCCTCTATTAACTCCGTGTCAAAATAAATTACTTTTCACGCGGGTTCTAATAAATGGGGAGAGTTGATACCATTTATAATGTGAAACTGATAGACGGAAGTAGCACTGTCCAGAAATCGATCCGACGTCTCCGATTCACTTCCTACTTTTATTATCCGTGTTTCATAGAATCTTTATTTTTGTAAAGTATTTTAATGTCCATTGAATGGATTTTACATTTTTAAGTTAAAAAATTAAATAAATCATTTGTTGAATAATTAAATAGATCGATTATTAAACGATTTGATTTATAATAATGCCGATATTCATAATTGAAAACGGAAATTCAAAATGATGAAACAATTAAAAGAAAATTGAAATAAATTAAAATTTTCAAGAGTGTCAATATTCGTAGCATTACTTATTTTGAAAAAAAGTAGGTATTGAAATTATTACAAAGATAAAATAAGATATATTGGTAAAATATTAATCTGTGATTATCAATGATCACGCATGTTTGTGGTCCATAACCACTCATCCCTTTTCGAATAATTGTCGTATTACTTCCGGCAATGTTAATGCCAAGATGTTGACAAAACCACAATGGATTGTTTATTTTTAAATTTTTTAAATTTTATTGTTTTAATTATTACTTATCTTAATTTTTTAAAAAACAAAGATGTGTTTTCACAATTAGTTTAAAAGTAATAATTTCAAAACATATAAAAACTAATAATAATAATAATAATAATAATAAGAAGAAGAAGAAGAAGAAGAAGAAGAAGAAGAAGAAGAAGAAAAATAATTACCTGATGATGGTCTGTCGGAATATCTTGTACAGTATACCCATGCTGGCCATAACAAGGGTCGAGTTTCTGTACCTGGAGATGTCGAAGGTTCAGATGTTGTCTTATCGGGTGTGCTTGATGGCGATGACGATGGCGAGTCTGAGCTGTCGTATTTTTTCTCTGGTGAATATGGAGGTTTGGTAAAATTATTTACAGTTCTTTTACTTCCAAAACTTGGTTTTAAAATTTCTGCTATTGAGAAATTTGTAAAAACTTGTGATTGAACAGAGTCATTTGAAGTTTCATTTTCTTTTCTACTGTCAGTTTCTATATGATGATTTCCATCATCTTCGCAGTCACTCACGACTTCAATTTTGATGTTTGTTTCATCAAACTCCATCATGATTTTTTTTAAAATAGAAAAATTGGTCCACAAATGCAAAGTTAAAAGATTGTTATTTACTTGAGACAACAAATTATGTTTAATAACGAAAGTAAACAACCTGCTTCTTATTTCATTATCAGATCAAATGGGCGGAGTTAAAGGAGGAACAAATCGACCAATCCACGATCGGTATGAACACCCTCTAGCCAATTATATTAGTGGGCCGAACAAATTGTCTAATTCTTGTCAAAACAATAAGAAAATAATGAATTTGCCATGCGGTAATGGAATCGGAAGATTGAAATCTCTCATGCCAAATTTTCAACACTAAGCACGCTTCCTGGTAAAAATCGGAGTGATTTAGCAGATGGAAGTTGTAAATTTAAACGACATGTTTAAGAAAGTAAACAATAATGCAATGCACATTTTCCATATGTCTTTACAAGAAAACTGGTTTTTCTTGTTGTTTTTATGGGGTAAAATTGATATATTTTTCCAATACAAAATTATAGCGTCATTGAAGTTTTATTATATATCCTTTACCAATAAAAGAACCCCAATATTCAAGGGGTAAAAATACGAGTTTTAGGGACAAAATTATATCAATTTGAGAAAAAGTTTAAAATTCAGTGTAGCAGTATTTTAAAGTTAGTCAGGCACTGACTGTAATATTTTAGTTAGTACATAAAGTTCATGTAACTGGTCTATTTCGAAGTTTTTTTTTGATTATAATTTTAACATCTTATACCATAAGCCTAAATATGATATGAAAAAAAGAAATATACCATGTCAATATAATTTAATAATATAAAAAGGCACAGATTTTAATGACATATTTTACAAATAATAATAATAATAATAATAATAATAATATAGAGATGATGATGATGATGATGATGATGATGATGATGAAAATAGTAATTATAATGTACATATTTCTGTTTGTCCTATGTCAGTGCCTAATTTTGCTTTGTGCTTTAAATAAAAATAATCGGGTTGCGTAAAATAAAAATGAATACACGTATGTTATTCTCACATAACAACTTATATGTTTAAAACTATTTTCAACTGAACAAATACAGTTTTCTGCTACTTTATTTATTTTAATTTTTCGGAAATTATATCGTGTAAAATAAATAGAAAACTGGAGACAGCAGGAAAACAAAATGAAATATTCATCAAACTAAATGCAACAGAAAAAAATTATATGACTGCGTCATTCTACTCATTCTGCGTCATTAGAGTCCAATATTTGACATTTAACAGTAATATACTTTTCTTAAAATTAAAAAAAAAAAAAAAAACAATGTTAATTCTTATAATATACCATATGTTGTATACATATAACTTTTGTCCAATCCCGTTGTAAATATTCGACAATAAAATATGTTTAAACTAAATCTTAAAACTTTATTAAAATAGACTTTATATGTAGATAAAATCACAAAATCATTACGTTAAATATGCTCCTGGTCAATCATGATTTGTCTTAAAACGATCGGAAGATTAGATTTTCAATATCATGTAGGTCTGGGGTTAGTTGCCGTTTAAATAATTTTTATTATTACATACAGAAAAGGCAAAAAAAAAAATGATAATAATAAAAAAATAAAGAAATAATAAAAAAAAATAAAAAAAAAAAAACAAAAAAACATTTAATTATTCATATTTGATTAAGTTGCTGCGTAACTCTTATCTAAAAAGCTATATCTTCTTATCTGATAACATTTTTCTTTTTGAAAAAATTCTTCGAAACCATTATATTTTCAAGAATTAAATTAATTTGTTAAATTTTGACCCTAAAATTAATTTTCATTTCATACATTACAATAGAATTGTAGACCTGCTACACCTATCAAAAATATGCGTAATTTTTTCCGTGCTTGCCGAAATTCAAATCAAACATTTCACAGAGAAAGTTAATTTTTAAACTCTTGTTGTCTATTCCAAAGACAAATATCTATCTAGACAATATTCTTATATTTTTTTAATACGATTAAGAATATTAAAAATAATATTTGAAAATATAAAAAATATATATATTTTGAAATGCTACTTTTTAGAATTATTTTATCAACTCGCTTTCATTCCATCACCCTTGGCCATTTAACTGTTATTTTTAAGACTTCTAAATATTGCGTCATAATAGTCCAATATGTTGATATCTGCTATCTAACACATTAACTCCAGATCATGGTTAAGATAGCCGATGTCCATCGATGGACAAAATACAAATATTTACAGATCACTATTATCCGTATGTCCGGTCACTGACATTATAATTATTGGCACTGATGAAATATTTAAAAACAAATTTCATATTGACATATTGCAATTAAGAAACTAAGAAATAAAAATAAATATTCTAATATGGAGAGTACGACTCATTTCAGAAATTTTAAATAAAAATTAAAATACGTTTACAGAAAAACCTTCTTTTTTGAATTTATAAATATCATGAGCTTATTCTTACTATTTTAAGTAATATCAAAATTAAGAATCATGATATGACATTATGATTGTGTGTTCAATTTAAATGTTATATTTAAATGTTTTATAGTCATTCAAGATATATCTAGCGGCTCTATGATTTTTTTTATTCTTCTGTTATGTGTTGTGGCCTAGCTTCCAAAGAATACCAACGTATGTTTTAACGTATGTGTTCACAATAACACCAATGTGATCGCTTTCTTCAACTTTCATAAAACATTTTTAAAATTTATTGTTATATACATTCAAAAAAAGCTTTATGTATTGTCGTTGGATGTACAAAATGTATTTAACGATGAAATAAATAATAATAAAAAAAAAAACAATGCTTCATGACACAACGTATCTGTCATATCATAAATTTTTGAATTTTCTGAATGAAATATTTAAAAATTTATGATATGACAACTAGTTGTCTGTGGTTGTTCTGTCTAGAGCCGTGTCCATTCGAGGAAAATAAATCAATAGTCGTGTTTTAAGTAAAGTCAAGGGAACACACACACACAGACACACACACACACACACACGTTGTTGTTGTTATCATGTGATTTCAAACATGTTTCAATATTTAACAGCTAAATAAAATTCAACAATCAATAAAAATGAGTTATAAACATTATAGTACAGTTTAACATAATGATCATTTGTGTTTAAATAAAAATATTTTGTTCAATGATGGTAAGTTGACCCTGAATGGATGACGTTTGTTAAATTCTTTCACTGTATTTTATTTGTCAAACTAGTGTTGTAAGTGAAGTGGTATACTATTCACTCGTTTACAATTTGAAAATTGGTGTTTTAAATTTCATTATATTAGGTGAGCTTGGACACAAGACAAGAAAATAACTTCTGTAAAACATTATACAAATTGTCAAATAATAAATAAATAAATAAAAAAACATGCTATATTTTATCCATGGTTTTAAAAAATAATAATTTCCAGTAACATTTTAAAAAGTTCCGTTTCTTCTATAACAATTTCCCTTTGCCCTTGCCTTTGGCTATTACGTCATACAAATCGTTCAATATGCCTATCTGTATTCTAACGCCTTAACACCAGATAAGTAGTCAAGATAGCCGTTGTCCGAGATGGATAAAATACAAATATTTACAGATCACTATTGTATATGTGTCCGGCTAATGTTATTGTTCTATATGGCACTGATGAAACATTTAAAAACAAATTTGTATTTGGCAGTTTGTACACGATTATCCCTTGATGATAATATCATTGTCTAATATGACAGGGAAAAAACAGTAAAAAACAATACAGTATTTGTGAGTTTGCAGAAGATTATCCCTTGATGATAACATTTTTAGATGGTAGCGATGAATCATTTATAAATGAATTAGTATTTTCAAAAAATAATCCCTTGATTTCAAAATGTTTTTAATTGATTTAATGAGAAATTGGTACCGTGTCAAATATAAGAAATTTAGAATTTGCTCTTTACATAACAACGTTGGAACATTTATCTCATGCATACAAATCGCAAGACTTCATGTACAACGATTAAGTTATCGAGACTGCACTAAGGCATGGATAATTGTACCATTGCAATACTTTTCCTTGGTTCATTTTTCAAAACATAGGCCAAGAAATCTTTCAATATGTAAAACCTTTCTGGGGTTAGGAAGAATGTTTTTGAAGGTAAAACGCATAAAATTGCCTTCAGTCATATCGGGTACGATCAGATACGGGTATCCTCTGATCTGATAATATTGACTAATATGAAATCACCCAGGCAATCACATTTTAATCACTCCTCATATCTAGTCATTAATTTCGCCTTAATATTGAACATTGAATAAAACCGTTAACTGTCAATATATTCACTTTATTGGACCGGCGAAATAAAACAATCCTAAAGATGGATTTAATCAATCATGTTGTTTACTGTTCGATGTGTCGTAACTGCTGTCGCTTTGTGTAAAAAATTAAACATTTTTAAATGCAAATAAAAGGACCCAAATAAAAGGTAGGAGTATAAAGTTTGCAAAGTCGTAAATTTATAGTTTTTAAAATCCATATTTATTAAAACATATGGTAATAGTAATACATGTAGATATAATTGAATACTTATCTCTTTATTCTCGTTCTTAATGTTGAATAAATAAACATTGTATTTCCTCTTAATTTTCAAAATGTGAAATTTAAAATGTTAAAATTCATGGTGTTTTGAATGACTCTGAATTTTACAAATGTCACATTATATCTATTTTTGAATATTTCATCACTGCCAATCATTGTTATGTCAATAATCCGGACATGGAGATATTAGTAATATGTAAATATTTGTATTTTAAGCAAATTAGATACAGGATATCTCGACTTGTTATCTGGTGTAAAGGTGTTAGATTATAGTGAGACATATTGAACGATCAATATTGATATGCTTTTAAAATATGACATCATATCAAAATGGCCATGGGCGGTAAAATAAAATAAAAACTTCATTTTGTGTAAATTGTTAATTGAAACTTTCACTTCATATATGTAAATCTGTTAATCTTATTAATTAGGGATTATTTTCTACATGTAATTTTTTTAATTCGTTTGTTGGTTGCTTATAATGTCATTCAACGTAATATCAGATTATGATAATATTAAATAATATTAAAAATAGTTTATTATAGTGTGACATATGAATCAACATAAAATGAACACAATTATAACAATATATCACAGATTAATATCAAGCCAAAATATATGCTTATAATTATTGGACACATATATACTATATACATACATGATATCTAAATATATACATGTACATGTTTAAGAAATTTAATGACAAACATTAAAATATGTAGCCATTAAAACGTAAACTTTATAAAAAAAACAGTATTAATGTAATAGAAATACTATAAAATAATATTAAAAATTCACAATATCTCTCGCATTATATTAAGCTTTTTGATTCAAACTAAGTTTAATAATCAAAGAATAATTCATGTATGCGCTATTTTTGCGAGTTTGTATTATAATTTGCCATGTACTAGTGGGCACATGGAGCGACTTGTTGTTGAGGTGGTTGCTCACCAAAAAAGGACACCACAATCCCCAGTTATATTTTCCTGAGATTTATCGATACCCCGTCCTTTTGATATCGACACCGCGCATCTGTAATAAGTGGTATCCACAATTTTTATTCTAATTACTATTCATTCTACATCTCCATAATTGTTTGCAGCATTCATTTACATCGACGTTCAAAAGAAACAAATCGAATGGCGCTGTGATTATTAGAACCACAAATAATTAAAGTGGTTTTACTTCAACAAGTCATTGTATTGTTGTATCCGGAATCAAGATCTGCGAAATGTTTAAGAGAGTGAAATTGAGTAATGGTTTTTAATGTCCCATGTCAAGAATATTTCACTTATATCAACACAGGACCTCGTTTATTTTAAGTTCCCATCTAAAAGAACGGTGACTTTCACTTCGTAATGTCCGAGTGCTTGGCGAAAAAAACAGTCGCTTCCCACTTTAAGTCCGCCGGGTCAGACTCAGTCGGCTTTTATACCTACGACCTCCCACTTACGAAGCGAGCACTCTACCAACTGAGCTACCGAAGTGGTGCGAAATTCTTGAAGATTTTTTTTTCATCTGTAGCATCATCTATTAACCGGTACATTGTTAGTAGAAACGATGCCAGATGTAACTCAATACCGTGAATTGGTTAATTCTAAAAACATCGAATTTGGAAAACTAATGATGGTTGATAGGTGAATAGTTAGATTTACAAATAATAATAATAAAAAAAAAAATACTAAGTTTGCAAAAGTGATTTTCTCAAGTAGAAAATGTAAAAACAAACCTACTACACAATGTATTATATTATTTCAGGTTTGTTTGTGGTAAATAATTTTATTTTCCTCGACGTCATACTGGTTCAACAAGCTAGAACCTGAAGGATAGATCGTAAAGATAGTAAATGTCCAAATAGACAAAAGGTAGCCGATGTTCAAGATGGACCAAAAATAGCCAATGTCCAAGATAAACAAAATACAAACATTTACAGATCAGAATTGTCTATATATATATATATATATATATATATATATATATATATATATATATATATATATATATATATATATATATATATATATATATATATCCGGCCTCTGTTACTGTTCTATATGGCAGAGATAAAACATTGCAAAATAAATAACTTGACGACAATATATGATTAAGTTTGATAATATTTGATGTTTAATTAAATGAGACACATGAAGTAAGATTAAAATGAACGAATATAAATTTAAAAAACACACTGTAAAATAAAATGTCACCAAGGGTTGTTTTTGGAATTAAGTCAAATTAGCAATTAGTGCGAAATAATTCATATCCAGGGTTTTTTGAAATATCGATTCTGTTGTTGCTCAGCATGTGTGTGTGTGTGAAATCTAAATTGAACTTTTTTCTCTTTAAATTTGATCAGATATAAAGAAATTGAGAGTTAACAGTTTTAATGGATTATATAAAATTAACGACTGAATTTAAGCATTGATTGACTTTCTCATATGAGTTGATATTATCTTATCTAACAGAACCGTTATCACATTACAGGGCACCCGGCATGTGATCTTATCGACATTGCTGAGGACATTTTCTCTAATAACAAGTTAATTCCCTTAATATTTAAATATATATTTAATTCCTTAAAAAGTTTACATAGACATCAAGCTTTAATTCTAAAAATCATTTTGACAATGTTTAAAGCTGCATAAAGTTTTCCTAGGAAAAAATTAAAACGGTGCTGATCTAATTAATGATGATCCTAACCAACAATGTTTCATTTGGTTCAACGATAAAAGCTCGAAAAAATACAGAAATAACAATCATTTCCCAGCGAAATGTAGCATGTTGGATCTAATTTTAGAACGTGGTTACGTCATAAAAAACCGGTTCATTTAAACACAACTTACAAAACGGTGAAATACGACAAATTAAATACGGAACTTCGTAAAATTTGTCATTTGTGACTTAGTAAGGGATACATAACACCATTTCAAATACATCGGGATATTAATGACAGACAATTAATGCAATTTGTCAGGTTTCATCTTAGATTCATTGGTTTTTCTGTATATCCGTGCGCATGCTCCAAGCTCATAATAATCATCGTTAAACATTGACCAACCGGTTAGAGGATTCCGTTTATTTACAGCTAAAAGAAATGAAATTTTAGAAAATGAATCTCACTGATCATGGTTAGAGGATATCTATTTTTTTTTAAATGTATTTTTAGAAAATAAAAAAAAAATATTGAAAACTTGATGCAGCTTTGAGGCGAAAAAAATTTAAAACCGTTTGATATTGAACATGTTTACAGTACCGTAACTACCAATGAGGCAACCGAGGCAACTGCCTCGGTAAAAATTTAACAAAGTGCTTTTTTCCCACAGAAGTAATATGATAAAAACTATCCTCTAACCTGGATTAATTACGAGGTTTAGTGGTGTGGTTAAACTACCGTAGTTTCCATGGCATAAAACCACCCAACTTATTTTACAACAGCTGGTCTAGTTTTTAATTTTCCTATTATACTGTATTATAATACTTTCCTTACATTTAAAAGATGTAAAACATTGAGATTCTGTTGGGACTGTATGTCATTATATATATAGATTGATCTTTAATTCTTGCCTCGGTTTATTTAAGGGCCTAGTTACGGTACTGGTTTAATGATGTCCTCCTTAGTAGACATATTGCCTTAAGTGTTATTTATATCTGTTCTGTCTTCGATAGAGCACCATGTGTAACTTTGTAACTTAAAGAGAAAAAATTTGTGTCTAAATATGTTCGTTGCCTAAAAACAGAATCAACAATCGGACGAAATAGTATAAATAAGATTAGTTTTGCAACTACCGATTATAAACTTCCCGACTGTGGACAGGCACGGTATGACGGGAAAAGGTAAGTCCATTGATGTGATTCTGTTCAAGTACTTTGGGCAAGCCAAAATTTGCTGTCAGGAAATCGTTGGTCCGTAAACGTACATTAAAACAAAAATTAGAATAACATTCAATCGCTCAGCAATAAACTCCTAGTATGCATATGTTATTTATAAAAAAATATAAAATACATTATTATATTTTTATTGTTATTTGAAAGAAGTTTTTTGGAACAAAGTTTATTGCTATAATATGTATTGTTATGTTTTAGACCACGCCCGGGACAAATGTAACATTGCTAAATTTTGAATTTTTATGAAATAAATTTAAGCAATCTATTCAGGAAGCACATGGCAAATGTATAAGATTTCCAGATGATAGTCTAGTAACAATGATTTAATAGAACACTCTATCGTTTTGGCAACAGGTCATATGCGTCTTCAAGACAATATTAATGTTCACATAAAAAGCAATGAGTCAAATCATCAAAACTAATTTGACTTAATTTGACATTATATTGATTATCTAGTGTATAATGCACATGACACAACTGTGCACTATGGTATGTTACAAAACTGTTCGAGATTTGGCAATAAAAGAGTTCTTATCTAAGGTTAAAATGAAAACCAAAAAGTTTAAGATCTTTGGTTTGATTGAAGATGTTCATCAAATTTACTCTTTATGAAATGATTTATACATCTAAGAATTTCCTATACCAAATAAGTTAACGCCCCCTAGCGTTGAAGATAAGCATTATGTTAGCGTAATATAAAAATACTCATATTATGAGGCTTTTCTTAATACCTTCGTATAATAATTTCCTGTTTTCAAATTTAACAAATTAAAATAATATATATATACATAAAGGGTATACTCTTACATGTAGTATTTTATGCAGTTATATATTAAGTGAAAAATACATTTATTTATCATTAAGAATGGCAGCAAAAATATGAAATTTCTTTTTTTTTTAATGAAATTTTTACATACAAGAAGTGACAACTAAAGGCTTTTAATATTGCATGAATGAAAAGTCACCTGTTTGAACCGTTATTTCTTTTATCACAAACCGAAACTGACGGTACAATTTTTCAAGTTATCGGTCTTATTTTAAAGATGGTTAAATTAATGACTGAACTATGGGATTGATTAAAATGTGATTACCTTGATGATTTCATATTAGTTAATATTATTAGTTTTAACAGCAGAATTATCACATCAGAGGACAACCTTATATGATCTTATCCGACATGCCTTAGAGGCCATATTATAAACCAAGCATGAAATTGTAAAGCAATTAACATAACAGATAGTTTATCAATAGTTTAAAATTTAATCGTTCTTGATATTTCATCGGTACATCTTCAATCAAAGTAGAAATTGCATCATTGTCATTTGCTTTACATTATCAACTGTTGGTCAAGTTCATAAATTTTTTTTTCAGAACCTTTTTTATGAAATTGTTTATAAAGTTATGTAAAAGAAATGATAGTGTTTTATGGCCCAATTCAAGAGTATTACAATCATTCTCCTGTCCATTCAGTCTGGAGATATGATGTCTCACACCCAAGTCAAATTTTTGTTAATATCGAGGCGATCAGTTTCGGAATGGTGGAAGAGACCGTGGTTCTCGGATCTCGAATAAATCATCTACCTTCAGCAGCAAACTGACAAACAAAACCAAGGCCTCGAAAATAGACAAACACTTCTGTATATGTTTTAACAGTGCTTTTAAGTAGAAATGAGTCGAGATAATAAATGCTATACTTTTTCAGCTGTGACCAAGTCAGCATGATTCTGAAAGTGATTGAGTATTGTTGTTTAGCGTCCAGGTAAAAAAATATTTGACTTATATCGAGACGTCGCCTGCCATAGGCGAAAGTGAGAAAATTTTGCCTGCGCGTTGCACTGATGGCATTATACATCGGGGTTCTTTATCGTGCCATGCCTGTCATGACACGGGGCCTCGTTTATTTTAAGTTCCCATCCGAAAGAACCAAGACTTTCATTTCGTAATGCCGAGTGCTTGGCGAAAGAACAGTCACTACTCACTTTCGAGTCTTGGGTCAGACCCGGTCGGGGTACGAACCCACAAACTCCCACTTACGGATCAAGCACTCTACGAACTGAGCTACCGCGGCATAATTCTGAAAAGTCTGTAGGCTTGACGCCTATCTTACTTTAAGAACGATAATTGCAGTAGCTCAGGTTGATAGAGTGGCTGCTTTTTATGTGGCAAGTCAGTGCTCGCATACCATGACTGGGCTTGATTTAAAAAATGCGACTATTCTTTCGAAGTACTTGGTATTTAGAAATAGTAGTCACGGATCCTTCGAAACATAAAATATTCTCCAGGAACAGTTTCATGTGTGCACTGCAAAGTTCAAATTAATTCCATTTTAACTTTCGATAGTTTTGAAATATGATTGTCCGGGATGTTAAACTTTATTCAGTTGCAATTAATTGATCTAAGCTTACTGTCATTATTGCTAACAAGTGGTTTGAATATGTGTCTATGAGTGACTTAATTTCTTTATTTTCCGCTGATGATCCTGACTGATGCTAAATAAATAATATTTTTTACATTCCAGTTTTCAAAGGTTTGACAGCTCAAATGCATAGTTAGTACTGTTGTCCACAAGGAACAGAAATGGGGTTAAAGTGTAATTCGTACCACATGTGAAAGTTTGAAGACCACTTGGTGTTTGTAACCATATATTATCACAAATCCATCCTGGCTAACCGGATTTTTTACATTTTCCTGTGATATCATGTTTTGTGTAATATGTCAAACAAAAACTGTGTGACTTATTAGAGGGTTCTAAAGAGAAAATAATGAATTAAATACGTTTCTGACAAAATTGAAACTTAAGTAATAAGATCTTGATTTCATGAAACAAATTACAGCATCCATAGCAATAAAGGTCAACAACCTTCACATAGACAAAAGACAAAACCACGCAAATTTGATTTTTACAACGGTTGTCGAGTGTCGAGACAAGCCAAAAATGTTGAAGTTCTGGAATGAAGATATCTTTTGTTAGAACCAATGGACATACAAGATATACAAAATCTCTAACAACTATAGTCGCCAATGTCGTTTTCTTTTAATACAATTTTATATGCACAATGTCCCAGTTTTCTCGCCTTGTAACGTATTTGATATATATATATATTTAATATGCGATCAGACTATTATGGAATGATTATTTTCAATAGTTGCCCAACTCCAAGGATATTTCTGACAAAGAAACCTATTTTGAAAATTAAAGTACCTTTTTTGTATAAAAGATAATATTCACCAATTTAATTTGGCTAGTTTATGAAATATTTAAAGTTTTTGTAATTAAAATCCAATTAAAATTCAAACAAGAAAAAAATTCCATTTGGAATTCCAATGGGGAAAACGAAAAATTCCAGTTGGAAAAAATTTCAATACGATTAGAGTTGGGAAAATATTCCGTAGGGCTTACTTTGCTTTGAAAAATTATTCAAATTACAAAAAAAAATTCCCAAAAATCCAACAAAAGGATTCTATTCCAATATATATATATATATATATATATATATATATATATATATATATATATATATATATATATATATATATGTACGTGTGCATTTGTGTGTGATATTCTTGAAAAATATGACAATAACGTGAGGAGATACTGCCGATAGCTGACTGTCACACATGATATGCCATGGTTTCAAAATGTTCTTTAGACGCGGCTTAAGAAAAAAAATTACCATTGATTAACGGTCGCACATGATTAGTTAGACCTGACGTACTTGTTCGAACATTTTTGAGGTACATATATATAAAGAGCGGTAATCGTGTGTTCCGATATGGCCTTAAGTGACCAGCAAAGAGGATATATCAAAACAGTTAATGCTTCAAGCCAAGCGTAATGAGATCAGAGAAAACACGAATATCTGTAGGCCTTTCTTAGCTAGGTGATACAATAATGATCAAAATTAATAAATATCAACTGTTTTGCTGTTGATAGAAGATTAATCAGAAAACAGGAGAGTGCAATAGGGGAAATTCCAATAATTTTTTTGATAGACATCATGATCTTGTTTTGCTTTTTTAACAACTTAGACCTCGATATATGCGTTCATAAAAAGGAATCGGGGCAATTGATTTAGTCTTAAATTTGAGTTAGTTTTCTACAAACCTTCTTTCGTTTACATGCAAAAAACAGCTCAGTTTGTATTCAAATTTTCATGTTGATGTTTAAACATACATACGTTGTAAAAAAAACGGAAGGACACTTCAATTTTGTTTTTATCAATTATAATTTCTCAACAATACCATGAATATTGCAATTATTTATTATATATATATATATATATATATATATATATATATATATATATATATATATATATATATATATATATATATATATATATATAATGTTCCGAGTTTCAAATAAGTTTCCAACCACATACATACTGTCACACATGATATGCCATGGTTTCAAAATGTTCTTTAGACGCGGCTTAAAACAATTACAATTGGTAAACGGTCGCACATGATTTGTTAGACATGACGTACTTGTTCGAACATTTTTTGATTACACAGCTATTCGATCGATCACAGAAAAGTTTCCAACCCTACAAATGGAAAAGAGCGTAAAATTATTAAAATAATTAATTTGATACTTCATTATTTTATGTCATCTAGGGCTTTGTCATATACCACTTTTTGAATTTAATCATAAAAATACATTCAAAAAGTGGTATATGACATATTGTCATATACCACTTTTTGAATGTATTTTTATGATTAAATTCAAAAAGTGGTATATGACAGCTTTGTTATTCAATACCTATTGAGAAAACAGATTAAAAACAGATCAACGGTTTTGTTTATATGATCTGAAAACAATTATGTTAAACTGGTATTCCCTTTAAAAATACTTTACTACTACTACTACTACTACTCCTCCTTATCATCATCATCATCATCATCATCATCATCATCATCATCAAAAACAGCAAAGAAGTGAATTATGAATATTTGTTTTAAATAAACTACATTTAGTTTATAAATAATGCGAATTTGTGTCTAAAGTTCTCTATTAATAAGCATAATAATAAAGTCATACAATCAAGATAAATATAGACATGTGTCTAAGTTCATGCGGTTAGTTTGGTTTAAAAACAGTTTGATATTTCAATAAAAGTCATTAAATTTTAAAAGACGGACAAGTTCATTTCTAAATGAAACTAACAAAAAATTGGTATTCTCCCGACCTAGTGTCACCACTCAAATCCCCAAAGGAAAATGTATTATTTTATTTTTTTCTGGTTGATTTTCAATCCGACGAACCATATAGATTTGATATAAGCCATTAGTGGCTTGTAGCCTAGTTGTAAATCTGCCTGTTTCACGCTTCCTGACAAATCTTACGAACAACTCCCTCTGGGGGTATAGTCAATATGTGTGAAAGGGGAAGTAACTAGCGGTTAATTGTCTTTTTGCGGTGATAACACGGTTCATTAACTTGTCAACGACAACCTTAATATACCGCCTATCTGATTAATGTGGAGAAATGACTATGAATTTAGGCAATTAGATTAGGAAATATATCTAATTAATTACACTTCATAATAAAATCACACTTTCGAGAATTAATTGACACTATGAAATGATAAGCATTAATGAGAGAGAGAGAGAGAGAGAGAGAGAGAGAGAGAGAGAGAGAGAGATTTGAATAGATTTTTATGAGTATTTACTGCAATCAACACTAAAACAACATTACCAAGACAGACAAAAATAAGTAAAACTTTTCACCATTTTCGTATACGTATTTGACCTTCTAAATTCAAATAATCACAGGTTAAAATGAAAGATTCTGCAATATTATTGACAATGTGTACATAGGCATATTCGAAAGTAGAGTTACACCAGTTTGTAAAGCGGCAGAATAAATACAAACTTCATCAATTGAAGATCATTATTATACAGAGAGATGTGTTGTGATGGTACATTTTCATCGTCCCTGTACCCATCGGTACATACTGTCACCGGCGACAATATGTAGACGCGATGACAATATGTACCGTCACAAATGTCGACCTGTAACCACTGACTCATGATAAAAATGCCATTGAGAATGAAAAAGCCTTTTCAGTTCATTTGCAGTTTTTTATGATTTCGTAATATATCGTTTTATTCAAAATTTAAATATTTTAGTCTTGTTTTAAATGTTTTAATAATTAATTTATTGATGAAGTTTGTTAAATTTCAGAGAATTAATATAACAATTTTTAGCAAGTACTTAACGTTACATTTAAAGATTTTGAACGATAACTGATTTACTAATTTAATCATGTCTCGTAACTCTTTTTAAGCGGATGTAATGTTATGTATTTTACATCGATATGGTTTTAAACAATGTGTGTAAATTGTTTTAACCTAATTTCACCGGAAATGAACTTACCTACTAACTTGTTTACTTGCTTGCCAACTTACTTACTTACTTGCTAACCAACTTACTTACTTACTTCATACTAAATGTTTTTTAAGTCATGAAATTATCTCGTCTAAAATTGACAGTTTTTGGAAAATTCAATGCAAGCTATTGTCGATCAAATAAAATGTAATCGTTTGGAGATTTTGAGTATAAATATATACATTTTGCCTTTTTTTCACGAGGAACACATTCATTGAAAAATGGAAATGGAACAATTT
Organism: Tegillarca granosa; assembly: GCA_029721355.1. Classification (NCBI taxonomy): domain Eukaryota; kingdom Metazoa; phylum Mollusca; class Bivalvia; order Arcoida; family Arcidae; genus Tegillarca; species Tegillarca granosa. The sequence continues at coordinate 26,135,707 of CM056609.1, read as the reverse complement.
TCTAATTACACAATTTGCAAATAATTCTCAGTTAATTCTGTATGCACAATTTGTCACTGTAGAAAGACAGGCTATCAGTTTTAAACTAAAACTAACACAGAAATATCAATTTGAACACGTGCATTGTTACACGTGTTTGAAAATCCCATTTTCTTTGCAAATAAAGCGAAACAAAGTACATTTTAACGCGCGTGTCACTGGTATACATTCATCTCCAGTTTACATTTACACGAGTTTTACAACATTTCCCGCGAATCTGCCTGACTGGCTCCACGCAAATGTAAACATATGTTCTAAATACTCCTGCTAATTATTGCAATTAGTTTTTATCATTAAATCCGCGTTTCTTGGAGTTCTTTGTTATGCTGCAAAATATTTTGTTTGTTTATTATAGTTTAATTAGGTTTTTTTTGCTATAATGCTCCTCGGCTATGGGATAGTCACAATGAAGAGATATCTTTATATGTGTATTATTAATAACAAATTCTCGTTTCTTATTAGTGCAGTTATTTTTATAGCGATGGAATTATTTTGTTTGTTTATAATATTTTAATTGGATATAGTTTTTATGCTCTTTTGTTTTTTGTTATTGCTCTTAGAGACAGAATACAGAGACAGCTTCATTATCCTTTATTCTCGTTATAATTACAACGGGTTTTTATCTCTTAATTTACGCTTCTCCTTGTTTTTTTTTTGCAATTGCGATATTTTCATTGTTTATTGTTATTTAATTGGATACGGTTCTTGTCTCCCCTGTTATAATATTATGATTTTTTTTCACGATGGTCCTCAAAATTAAGATGCAAGTTAATGCGTATAATTATGTTTATTATTATTATTATTATTATTATTATTATTATTATTATTATATATATATATATATATATATATATATATATATATATATATATATATATATATATATATATATATATATATACATTGATAGATTCATTCACATATTATAGCCGTTATATTGTATATATAATTAATATTTCCTCTGTTTTTGCCATGGATTTTGTTTGTTTATAATAAAGAAAAGCTTTTATTATTAACTTGTGTTTTATTTTTGAAGAAAGGCGCTATATTTTTTATGGATGGGTCTTTTTTTTCTATAGTTTCAATAATTAATGCCTTTTACACACACACACACACACACACACACACACACACACACACACACACACACACATATATATACATATATATATATATATATATATATATATATATATATATATATATATATATATATATATATATATATATATATATATATATATATATATATATATATATATATATGAACACGACAAAAATAGTTTTGTTTGATTTATAGTTTAACAGATTTTTAAAAGTTAAATTAATTACTGCATGTCGGTTGAATGTCATCATGTTTTTCAGATTCGTGAATTTTTTTTTTTTATCAATTTCATAAATTAATGATTAATGAGCAAATTCTCATGTGATACGTGGGTGTGCAAATGATTCTGACCTGCATTGTGCAAGTGCGCACTTATTGCGACCTTTAGAGTGTAAAGACACTTACCCGCAATATCATAGATGAACACCACAGACCACTCCGTCCATTATACTGGTACCGAGCCAACCAGTAAACATCACAGACCACTCAGTCCTTTATACTGGTACCGAGCCAACCAGTAAACATCACAGACCACTCAGTCCCTTATACTGGTACCGAGCCAACCAGTAAACATCACAGACCCTCCGTCCCTTATACTGGTACCGAGCCAACCAGTAAACACCACAGACCACTCAGTCCATTATACTGGTACCGAGCCAACCAGTAAACACCACAGACCACTCAGTCCCTTATACTGGTACCGAGCCAACCAGTAAACATCACAGACCACTCATACCCTTATACTGCTACCGAGCCAACCAGTAAACATCATAGACCACTCAGTCCATTATACTGGTACCGAGCAAACCAGTAAACACCACAGACCACACAGTCCATTATACTGGTACCGAGCCAACCAGTAAACACCACAGACCACTCAGTCCGTTATACTGGTACCGAGCCAACCAGTAAACATCACAGACCACTCAGTCCATTATCCTGGTACCGAGCCAACCAGTAAACACCACAGACCACTCCGTCCATTATACTGGTACCGAGCCAACCAGTAAACATCACAGACCACTCAGTCCCTTATACTGGTACCGTGCCAACCAGTAAACACCACAGACCACTTAGTCCCTTATACTGGTACCGAGCCAACCAGTAAACATCACAGACCACTCAGTCCCTTATACTGGTACCGAGCCATCCAGTAAACATCTCAGACCACTCAGTCCCTTATACTGGTACCGAGCCAACCAGTAAACACCACAGACCACTCAGTCCCTTATACTGGTACCGAGCCAACCAGTAAACATCACAGACCACTCAGTCCATTATACTGGTACCGAGCCAACCAGTAAACATCACAGACCACTCAGTCCCTTATACTGGTACCGAGCCAACCAGTAAACATCACAGACCACTCAGTCCCTTATACTGGTACCGAGCCAACCAGTAAACATCACAGACCACTCAGTCCCTTATACTGGTACCGTGCCAACCAGTAAACACCACAGACCACTTAGTCCCTTATACTGGTACCGAGCCAACCAGTAAACATCACAGACCACTCAGTCCCTTATACTGGTACCGAGCCATCCAGTAAACATCTCAGACCACTCAGTCCCTTATACTGGTACCGAGCCAACCAGTAAACACCACAGACCACTCAGTCCCTTATACTGGTACCGAGCCAACCAGTAAACATCACAGACCACTCAGTCCATTATACTGGTACCGAGCCAACCAGTAAACATCACAGACCACTCAGTCCCTTATACTGGTACCGAGCCAACCAGTAAACATCACAGACCACTAAGTCCCTTATACTGGTACCGAGCCAACCAGTAAACATCACAGACCCCTCCGTCCATTATACTGGTACCGAGCCAACCAGTAAACACCACCGACCACTCAGTCCCTTATACTTGTACCGAGCCAACTAATAAAACCTACCACAAGAAAAAAAGGTTCTCGCTTGCGGTCGATTGGAATTAAACAATTTGCGGTGAGACGTCTTTCCATACATACATACATACATACATACGCGCGCGCGCGTCTTTGTGTGTGTGTGCGTGTGTGTCTTTGTGTGTGTATGTGGTTAACGTGTTGTTATATCTAATTGTAAACTAGTTTATTTATTATCTGGTAAGTTTACTGATAATATACAAACCTATATTATCTGTTTACTTAAATTGCATTTTAAGCTAATTATGACCCGGTTTTTATATCATCTGGATAGTTAGCTTGCAGTTAAAGCCGATGGTAACCCTCTTTGTATATTATCTGGAAAGTTAACCTGCGATTAAAGCTGATGGCGGCCCTTTTAATATAGTATCCGTATAGTTAACTTGCATTTAAAGCTGTTGTGAAACCGGTTTGTATATTATCTGTATAGTTAACTTGTAGTTAAATCTGATGGTAACCCGGTTTGTATATTATCTGTATAGTTAATTTGTAGTTGAATCTGATGGTAACCCGGTTTGTATACTATCTGCATAGTAAACTTGCAGTTAAAGCTGATTGTAATCCGGATCGTATATTATCTGTATGGTTAACTTGCAGTTAAAGCTGATGGTTACCCGGTTTGTATATTATCTGTATAGTTAACTTGCAGTTAAAGGTGTTGGTAACCCGGTTTGTATATTATCTGGATAGTTGACCAGCGGTTAAAGCTGATGGTAGCCCGGTTAATATAGTATCCGTATACATGTAGTTTATTAGCAGGTAAAGGTGACGGTAACCCCCTTTTTATATTATCTTGATAGTTAACCTGCGTTTAAAGCTGATGGTAGCCCGGTTTATATAGTATCTGTATAGTTAACTTTTAAAAAATTTAAACTTTATTTCTTTTACAACGATTTAGAAACAAGTTGTGCAACTTATATTAATCTAGCTCGTTGGCCCGAATTGTAGCGCGCGTGAGGTCTTATTGTGGGAGGAAAACCGGAGAACCCGGAGAAAAACCCACGTGCTCAAGCAGGTGACCTCATACCTTATCACATACGACGCTGGGAATCGAACCCCGGTCGCATTGGTGATAGGCGGGAGCGCTAACCACTGCGCCACTTGCAGTTAAAGCTGATGGTAACCCGGTTTGTATAGTATCTGCATAGTTTACTTGCAGTTAAAGCTGATTGTAATCCGGATCGTATATTATCTGTATCTTGATAGTTAACCTGCGTTAAAAGCTGATGGTAGCAATGTTTGTAGATCATCTGTATAGTTATCTTGCGATTAAAGCTGATGGTAACCCGGTTTGTATATTATCTGTATAGTTGACTTGCAGTAAATTAAGCTAATGGTAATCCGGTGTGTATATTATTTGTATATAAAACTTGCCTGTTAAAGCTGATGGCAATCCGGTTTGTATATTATCTGCATAGTTAGTTGATGGTAATCCGGTTTGTAGATTATCTGTATAGTTAACGTGCAATTAAAGCTGATGGTAATCCGGTTTGTATATTATCTGCATAGTTAACTTGCAGTTAAAGCTGGTTGGTTATCCGGTTTACATGTTGTTATATATGATGTTAAATCAGTTTATATATTTTCTGAAAAGCTATAGCGTGTCGGTAAACCTGATGGTATCCCGGTTTGTTTATTACCTGTTAAGTAAACTGGTAGGAAAAAAATTAAATAAAAAAAATGGATACATGTAAATACAAAACGTTATATGAATTATTGTCGTTATACGTTTCAGACAATATACAGAGCCGGATAATTCCTGTAGTGGTAAAGGAAACCGACATGCTGGAGTAAATTACTACCATTATCCTGTGGCAACCTTACTGACAAAGTCTTACACAACAATACTGTTTTACTGGAAAAATATTCTTTTCTTTATATGTTCCGCATAAATACCGGATGCCATTTAGAGTATGACATTACAATTGCTTTTTTAGACTCAAAATTTTTTTTTTATCAATTTAAGGTTATAACCCGCCGCCATTAGAAAGTGACGCCGTTGTTATGGGAAACAACACCACTATGATAAAAACGTTTATGGTGACCCGATGCCGACTTGTGCAGCAAATAATTCATAAAGAGAACTCTATACTTCCAATGTAAAGGTAAAAACGACGTCATATTAACTGTATTTTTTTTCGTTAAAGAAATCTACTTGTGGAAGCTAGAATGCTAAACATCTCCAGTTTGTTTAAAAATGATGAGTTTTTAGTCGTTATGTTACACGGCTTGTTTCATTGATAGTCACCGCTTCCTCGAGGGATCAGTGGTAGAGCTTCTGCCTTGATCATAAGAGCTGGAGGCTGCGGATCCTAACCCCGGCTGGGTCATACTTAGACTTTAACATTTATCGGCAATAAGGGGATAGATATCGACTGGTTCAACCGGTGACAGGATTATGCGACTGGGGATTGGTGTACTTGTCAACGGCATTCTTACTGAACGAGCTAGAACCATAATGAAAATCGTTTTAAGTTCGCATTAGTACAAGACAGACCATAATGCACATTTTACAAACGTGCTCTTAGATTAATTTTTAAGAGATAAATAGCTTTGTTCTGCTCTCATCTTGAATAACGAGATCACTGTGTCTCTCATGACCAAGGTTCGAAACCTCGTTAGGAACAGATTCAATTTACTTAGTACAACAATTTGCTTATCGAATGACGGTGGCTTTCACCGGGCACTCCGGCTTCTTTTGCAGTCCCAGAATTAACCGCCTTAATACAAGTGAAAGAATATTTATTGGTGCGTAAAAACTCTTTAACTCATTTGCTTAAGAAACTCGACGGATACTGATTACTTTTAATGTACTAAGCGAAATTTTTGTAGCAGCGTTCGGGGCCTAAGTTTCAAGGTTGTCTAAAGCGGATAGAAAAGCCAAAGTACCAAATTTGGAACGGATCTACTGATTTGGAACAAGAGGTTGCAGTTTGAGTTATTGAATAACTCAGCAGTCAAGAATGAAAGAGTTATAAAAGACATCTATTTTTAGAAATAATATAATATACAAAAGTATTAAAATAAGTATCAAATCAAACTAGAACATTCTCAGAATAATGAAAGATTATAAAAAGATAAGAATCTCTGATTAAACTTCTTGTCTTTCTCTAGATGTTCAAACAAACCCTCTGACGTACAAGACGCTGAGCGTGAGCTAAATGTTACCAAGGCGACACAGTGTCCTGCTGAATTACAGGAAGCAGTTTGATTTGAGATGTCCGGACCGGATGTTTAAATGACAACAAAATGTTCTGCTGTCGTACAAGACGCTGATCGTGCCTTGCTAAATGTTACCAAAGCGACCTGGTGTCCTGCGCTGTTTCATTTTAGATGTCTGTATCAGATGTTCAAATGTTCTGCTAACGTACAAGCAATGACATGTAAAACCGTTCTTAATGTCGCTGGTACGAGGCGCTGATCAATTCTTATTAAATTTGCGATGTAAAAAACAAAATTGTTAAAAAGTGACACAGTGTCCTACTAAAATGCAACATGTGCCTTTTATTAAATCTATATGCATAAATCCCATGCTAAATACATGTATTACAAATACGATCCAGTCTCAAGCTGACGTACAGGAAGCTTAGTTTAATTTATTTAATTGAATTTATATGTCCATAACTGATGTTTAAATGGTGACCGACTTTCCTGCAATTGTTCAATTTATACAAATTCAAAAAGTTTATTTAGTTTCACACACTTGATCCTAATGATGTTTAATGATAAAAATTAATGCAAAACTAATCGTCAGATTTATTTCCTTATTTAACATTTCGATATTGGCATTTTGAGTTAATTATTAATAAAGGAAAGTGAAAAACATAAAAAATAACAGTACAACAGCACGAGAAGGAAGTAAAAGTAAAATGAGCGGACATTCTGTTTTTAAAATTTTAAATTAATCATTCTGATGTCGTTTATCAAAAAATATGAACCAGAGTGGATCTAGAACTTGTGCATGTTTGTTGCAATTGTTAATATTTCGACATTAACATTTAGTTCATAACTAGTTGACTGGATATATTTTCAAATTTAACTTTGTTATGGCTAAGGGTCGGATACAGGACCATCTTCGCCCCGGTGACAAACTTGTTTGTGATTTGTGTGACGCTAAAATCGATCACCTGTTGTCAAAATGTTTAGTTTGTAACGTTTACATGTGTAGAGCATGCACCACGGCACATCAACGAGTTCTAGCAACTAAACAACACAGTATTATTGCTCGAATAGAACGGGCGCCCTCATTATCACAAAATGTTTCACAAATGTGTAAAACTCACGAGGATGAAGAAATAACTTTCTATTGTAACCCATGTAAAGGGTTCATTTGCTCAGAATGTATACTTGGTGATCACAAAGGTCATGATGGGGTCAAATTTAAAGATTTCGCGAATCAAAAAAGGAATGAAATGTTTTCAAAACTAAATCAAGCAAGAGACGCGCAAAAATCAGAAATAACAAAAATAACAAAGCAAGTAGAAGATAGAGAACAAGAAAATGACGACAGTGAAAAAAATACAGAAAATCAAATACAGGATAGAAAGACGCAACTAATTACCGAAGTCGAGAAAGTCATCAACGGTTTAACAGAGGAAAAGACAAAGATTCACAAACAAAACAAGGAAAAGCTGGAAGCCGTGAAAGCTCAAGTAACACAAGGTTCACCCGAGTTTAACAAACTCTGTATAGAATACAGCAACTTATTGCGTACAGGATCAGACATGGAAGTCGTCATGTCAGAGACAGAAATGTACAAAAAACTGGAATCAGTACCGTCTGTTGTCGCAGATATAAACATTGAGATAATACAATTGTGTTTTGTTCCCGGTAAAACTGACGTTAAAACTCTCGTATCACTTTGTGGATATGTACAGTCTGTTCCTGTGGAAGAATGCCAAAGTTCTCAACCTGAACCAAGATCACCCTTCGAAGATTCAGGATACGCCGAATCATCTCTCGGGGTTCAATCTCATTTGGAGTCTCATTCCGCTGAACCTACAGAACATGCTGAGACGAAATCTAAAGGAAACAAATCTTCTCATTTGCTCTCGAGAGATCAACTTTCTGAATTATATCCGAATGTACATGTTATGTCTAAATTTAGTGTAAGAAAACCTGTTTATTCGATATGTCCATTATCAGACGACACAGCTATCATTAATTATTACAATCGGTACGACAATGATGTAGTGAATGTTGACGGGCAGGTAAAAAAGACGTTAAAGTTTGACTTTGAAGCTGGCGACATTATAATGACGTCACATGGTGATATTATAGCCACGTATGACTACAAACCATTATTACATAAACTTACAACAGAAGGAGTAAAAACACAAACCTTTACTACATCACCGTTACGACCTGTTAGATTATGTGAAGCAAGTGACGGTAATATACTAGTTAGTTTCATAGATAAACCGTCGTATGAAGTGGAGGAATCCAGCAGCCGATTCGTATCGAGAATAACAATGGACGGTACAACAATACAGCGTTATGAGTATCACAATAGGTCAAGGTTATTTACCTGGCCACGTGGTGTATCTGAGAATATAAACCTGGATATCTGTGTTGTAGATAAAACAAGTAAAACAAGTGGACGTCTGGTTGTCCTTGGCAACACAGGGAAATTGAAATCTACATATGAAGGGCAGAAATTATGTCAACCGTTTGATCCTTTAAACGTAAAATGTGACAAATCAGGTCACGTTATAGTTAATGATGGAAACAACTTAAAAGTGCACATGTTAGATATGGAAGGCCGGTTTATAGGATACATAGCAGATGAAAGTATTTTGAAGGATTATCCCATTTGCCTTGCACTTGATAAAAATGACATTTTATGGGTCGGTGGTAGCAAAGGCAATGTTTACAGACTGAGATATTTGAAGTAATGGATTTTTATATGTGGAATTTAACAAACATTAACATAGAAATAAAGAATGAAAATTTTAAATTCATTAGAATAATAATAAATGTAAATGTAATCGTGGTATTTATTTCCTTATTTGACATTTTGAGTTTATTAATAATAGGCAAAATAGTGGAATTGAGTGCATTGGATTTATGGTGTTTTACGCCCCAGTCAAGATTCTTATACTTTTTTCGAGGCGGTCAGTTCTGGGATGGTGGAGGAAACCGGAGTGCCCGGAGAAAACCACCGACCTTCGGCAAGCAAACTGACAAACTTTCTCACACTAGGATCTGTCCCAAGTGGGATTCGAACCCAGGCGCTTTAGACCACTCGGCCACCGAGGTCCCCAGCACTTTTCTTCCACCATCCTAGAATTGACGGGCTATAAATAAGGGAAAGAATCTTGACTGGGGCATAGAAAACAATAGACCTTCGGCAAGCAAAATGACAAACTTTCTCACACTAGGATCTGTCCCGAGTGGGATTTGAACCCAGGCGTAAGCGCGCGAAAGACCACTCGGCTATAGAAACTTGAATAAGTAAAAGAACATTAATAAGTAACATAGATATAATTAATTATTTACAAATCCTTAAAGGAAAATTTGAAAAACACATGAATTGACACAATTAGTATACACAGATTGATGGATTGACTTAATAGGGTTTAACGCCCTAGTTAAGAATATTTCACTTATATCGAGACGTCAACAGCTATAGGTGAAGTGACAGAAATTTTAACCTTTGCAGTGCGCTTAGGGCAATGTACAGAAAGGGTTCTTCAACGTGCAACGCCTGCCGTAACACGAGAAATCGGTTTTTAAAGTCTAATCCGAAGGACCTTGTGGCTTTTATTTCTAACTACCGGGTACTTAGCGAAAGAACAATCACTACCAATTTTCAAGACTTGGTCGGACCAAATATACAATGAGATTTGTCATGTTGTTTAAGTCATGTCTTAAAAAGCAATACATGTACAGATATCTGTCATCGTTAATATAAACTGTTTCACAATAACCAAGAACCTAGTTTAGGCTTGTGCCCAAGTCTAGAATGCTAGCCGAGTTTCTGTTCAGGTTGTATTTTGTGTGAACCTTTTTATTCAACAGTTACAATTTACATTTTTTTTGCCTCAATTGTCATAATGAAAACCGATTTTTGTCATTTTGCAATTCTATAAAGATTTAATGTTTCATGATGATTTGTACCACTGCGGTAGCTCAGTTGGTAGAGTGCTCGCTCCGTAAGTGGAAGGTCGTGGGTTCGAACCTCGGCCGGCCATGCACTCGGCATTATGAAATGAAAGTCACGGTTCTTTCGGATGGCAACGTAAAATAAACTAGGTCCCGTGTCACGGCAGGCGTGGCACGATAAAGAACTCTGCTGTATAATGTCATCGGCGCAACGCACAGGCAAAATTTCTGCACTTTCGCCTATCATTTGTCTTTACAGAATATAACACCAGAATTGAGAATCTTTCTTGATATGTTTATAACCCTACATTCTTTGTAATATCTAAATACATTTGTGACCATCCACCTTAAATTACCCTAGCTGTTGATTTTACTTCAATTATGCAGGACCAAATTATTAAAAGTACTATCATTACTTGGTAAATTATTAGTAATACTTGGTTAAATATCCCGGGTAGATCCTAAAGTAATGCTTAGCTAGAAATACAGAGTAGATTTTACAAAGATGCTTCTAAATAATTTGTGAAAATATTTTTTCATTTTATATAAACGATCAGAATAACATTTTAACACATAGAAGTGATGGTGCTCTGTGGATATCTCATGTATTTCTTAGGTTACTTTTAGCTTCTCACAAATAGATGGTTTTACTGGTCTCAAGTACTTGCTTATGTGTCACAGCAACTCTTACTGTCTATGTTCCAATCCCATTCCGGCATTTACGAGTGGGAGAAGGTTTATTTATTAATTTGTCAAAGGTGAATATCAGACCACTCCGTTTTACTCAACCATTTCAGAAGTGATCGCTTCAGGAACAGTAACAATAAGAAGCCCATCAGCCTTAACGCTCACATGAGGATATGACTATTACCAGTAGCAAGTACAGAAGAGAATAGCAATTTAAACAGAAACGTTTAAAGTTTTTCCTATGCTACCCTACTTCAAAAATAAATAATCAGAAATATCTTGTCACTGTTCATTTATAAATACACACACACACACACACACACACACACACACACACACACACACTATATACAGATATATATATATATATATATATATATATATATATATATAATTTATATTATTTTAACTTGAGCAAGTCTGTACGCCAGCACAATTATTTCAGGTACGGTAAAGATAAGAGATGTTATTAGTCGGTGAAGACATTACACTCCCACACAGAATACGTTATACTGAGATAACAATCAACGTTAACTAAGGATATAATTATTTCTTTGTTAGTCACTTAAAACCAGAATACAATCTATAATATCCGGACTCTAGATTTATTTTGTGTTTTTGTTTATTTTATTTATTACTTAAACGAGACAATTATATCACCCATAATATCCAAACTTCTTTTTTTCTCCTCCTCCTAATTCTTCTTCTCCTTCTCCTTCTTCTTCTTCTTCTTATTATTATATATTTGATGAAATGTTTTAAAAAGGTATACATTAAATGTTCTCAATTGTGCGTTTATAGTAAGTTTTGTATTGAAATACGTGGATAATTCATAACCATCGCGTTGCCTTCCATGTACATTCGTAGTATATTGCAAACAGACTATCGATTTAAGCAATAAATAAATAAATAAATAAATAAATAAATAGTTTGAGTCCAAAGAAAAAGTATTAATAATTTTAAATTAATTATTTATAATAAGAATATTGCCATTATAAAAGCAATGAACTTTCATTTCAAGCTTCAGACAGAAAAAGTAACAGCTCGTGTATCGACCAATTGCAAACCCTGTCGCAATGTACTTTCATTTCAAGCTTTAGACAGAAAAAGTAACAGCTCGTGTATCGACCAATTACAAACCCTGTGCAATGTACTTTCATTTCAAGCTCCAGACAGAAAAAGTAACAGCTCGTGTATCGACCAATTGCAAACCCTGTCGCAATGTACTTTCATTTCAAGCTCCAGACAGAAAAAGTAACAGCTCGTGTATCGACCAATTACAAACCCTGTGCAATGTACTTTCATTTCAAGCTCCAGACAGAAAAAGTAACAGCTCGTGTATCGACCAATTACAAACCCTGTGCAATGTACTTTCATTTCAAGCTCCAGACAGAAAAAGTAACAGCTCGTGTATCGACCAATTACAAACCCTGTGCAATGTACTTTCATTTCAAGCTCCAGACAGAAAAAGTAACAGCTCGTGTATCGACCAATTACAAACCCTGTGCAATGTACTTTCATTTCAAGCTCCAGACAGAAAAAGTAACAGCTCGTGTATCGACCAATTACAAACCCTGTGCAATGTACTTTCATTTCAAGCTCCAGACAGAAAAAGTAACAGCTCGTGTATCGACCAATTACAAACCCTGTGCAATGTACTTTCATTTCAAGCTCCAGACAGAAAAAGTAACAGCTCGTGTATCGACCAATTACAAACCCTGTGCAATGTACTTTCATTTCAAGCTCCAGACAGAAAAAGTAACAGCTCGTGTATCGACAAATTGTAAACCCTGTCTCAACCAGAGAACGTCTTGATAGCGGGACACTCTAATTCGTCACTTAAATTGTTTACTGCCCGCTACATTATTTTTTACCTTTTTTCTCTTTGAAAATTCCAGCCTATTTGTTCATAACTTTTCTAGGTCCGGTGAGTAAACACTGATAAAAATTTAAAAATAATAATTTTAATTATAAATAATATAAAACAAAAATAAAAGTAAATAAAAAATTAAAAATTAAAAAAAAAAAGTAAATACAAAGAATTGAATAAATAATAAATATATAAAATTAAAAACAAGAGGCCCATGGGCCTTAACGCTCACCTGAAGATATGTCCAATATTGTTTGCAAAGTGCAATAGAAAATTTATAAAGTACAGAATCTTTAAAAGTTTTATCAAGTTAAGAACTTCCACAAAACTTAATCAGAAATATATCCACTCACATTTCATTCATAAGTAGCTTATATAATATGCATGTAGTAACTGTAGTGCAATGAATAATTTCCAAATCATTAATCAATTTCAGTATACTTATGCAGCTATGTCCTTGACCTTTGAACATATATGACCTTGAAACATATATGATTGTCATGTCAATATCTACAATATTCTTATATACATGCCTATGCATGAAATTAATAGCTTTCAAGATAATTAATGATTTTAGTATTCCTATGTTGATATGACCTTGACCTTTGAACACATAACCTTGAACCATATATCATTGTCATGTCAATATCTACAATATTCTAATATACATGCCTATACAAAAAGTTAATAGTTTAAAAAGATAATTATCAATTTAAGTCTTCTTTTGCAGCTTTGACCTTGACCTTTCAACATATGACCTTGTACCATATATCAAAATGATCGTCATATCAATACCTACAATATTCTAATACATGCCTATACAAAAAGGTAATAGTTTTCAAGATAATTAGCAATTTCAGTCTCCTTTTGCAGCTGTGACCTTGACCTTCCAATATAACCTTGAACCATTTATCAAAATGATCGTTGTCGCAATACCTACAATATTCTAATATACATGCCTATATAAAAAGTGAAAAGTTTTAAAAGATAATTATCAATTTAAGTCTTCTTTTGCAGCTTTGACCTTGACCTTTCAACATATGACCTTGTACCATATATCAAAATGATCATTGTCGCAATACATACAATATACTAATATACATGCCCATACAAAAAGTTTATACATGTAGTTTTCAAGATATAGTGACAAATATATAATTTTTAGCAATTTCCCCACTTAGTGCCTTTCAATTTCCCTATTTCGAGCCCCATGGCTACCATTTGTGCAAATCTGAAAATAGATAACCTAAGGGTGTTAAAAATGAAATAACTAAGGTATATCGTTTGTAGATTCAGAGGAGAAGATTTTTTTATTTATTTATTTATTTTTATTTTTTTTGGTTTTGGAGGAGAAGATTAAAATGTAAAAAGTTTACGCACGACGGACGAAGATGGATAGCAAAAGCTCATCTTAGCTTTCAGCTCAGGTAAGCTAAAAATTAAATTAAATTTTATAAAAAGATAAAATAATAGTAAATAAAGGAAAATAAAATAACATGAATTAAAATAAAATAAAATTAAATTAAATTACTTTAAATTGAATAAAATTAAACAAAAATAGAAAACACAAGATTAAAAGATTTTGAGTAATTATCTATAGAAATAAGCAGTAGTATCGAGAGCTTTATCACAAACTATGAGATGTGACACTTTTCTTAAAACCAGGAGTTGTATATGCTGGGCGTAGGACATTTGAGTGAAAACGGAAAAACATTAGCGACCACTTTAGTGTTCATTTAAGCACACGACTTTATATATCACCTTCAATCTTCGATAGGCATTTTGGGCGACAGTTTAATTTTTTGCCTTTACATTTACAAATAACGGGCCTAAATCTTTTCATGAACATTTTAATTAACAGTTTTATTGCAGGCGTCCGTCGATCTACATAAATAAGGATAAGACACATAACCGGTGACCGCTCCAATGCCAGAGAGAGAGAGAGAGAGAGAGAGAGAGAGAGAGAGAGAGAGAGAGAGAGAGAGAGAGAGAGAGAGAATTTTTATCAGAAATATGCATATGGCGAAGTCTGTCAACACTGATTTGAATATCAGGAAGTGCGCTTAAATAAGTTAAAAATTCGGCCGGTCAAATGTTCATTACTTACGTTCGCTTAATTTAAATGTCCAACGCCGGTATAGGCTATGGTCTTCAATATACATTTACCTTACCGTGTTCGTCTTATTTCGTTCGTTTATTGTACTGTGTTCCGTTTCCTCTATCCATTCCAGATATAATATTTCGCGACTACAAAGAAGTTCTCATTTTCATGTAGAATTCATTCTAGTAATTAAAGTAATTAGTGCTACTTTCATGTGCTACTTTTGAATTGCATTTTTTTATAAAAATTTAAAAGTAGCACATGAACTTGCAAATAAAAAAGAAGACGTTTCTACTTTATTAAATGATGCCGAAAAAATGGACCATAAGCTTATCGTTCTTTTATTATTTTATTCCGAAGGACTAGTACAGTTATGTAAGTGACCAATAAATTTTATATATTGACTTCAAACACAAAGTGACGTAACTTACTGGATATGAGATTTTTACAAAGAGTAATTTTTCAATTTGTTTTTCATAAAATTTCATGGGAGTGGGGAAAAAGGGGGAAGTCCAAAATGAAACCCTACCATACCTTTGAAAATAATATTTTATTAATTAAAATGCGACAATGATTATTACAGATTTCGTAGATTATTTAGATTATTTTTTTTCGCATCAATTTCTAATTCAAAAGAATTTTACTCTACTTTACCAACATTATTTTTTTTTTACTTTTGATGCGAATTAACGGAAAATCAACCGTAAACTATTACATTTCGTGGTCACAAGATGAGAAAATTTCTTTATAACGAGTACATGTATTTAGATTTCTAAAAGAAAAAAGCTTAAAATTAATATGAAAATTATTTTTGAAATATCTTCTGTAAAAAGAAAAAAAAACCGCATAAACTTAATCAAGAAAATATAGCACTTTTTGTGAAATATCTTCTGTAAAATTTGGAAGGAAAAAAGATAAAAAGTAGTCACTGGTAATTAATTCAAAAGTATCTTTATAACAAATTACTATAACGAAAAGACTAATTCTACACGTTACGCATCGTCAAAGACGACATAGAGAAATATCAATTTTGCCTAAAATTATGAATGCACTTGTTCAGTACTCCTTAGTTTTCATTTTCATTGCAAACAAACCGAAACGAAGAGAGTTTTAAGATCAGTGTCAGTAGAAACAGAAGAAATATGTTATTTTAAAGTTGAGTGCTAATTATCTGCTTGGCTACTTGTTAAAGTTGTTAACAAAAATCAACAAACATTTATTATGCATATAACACGATGTAAATCCCATCTGCGTGAAGAGGAAAAATGAGTAAGTTTTCATCCCGAGTTTTTTGGTTTATCGATTGTAAAGTATATTATCACTCTCTAACGCACCATATCAAATTTATAAGCATTATGAATACAACATATCAATTCTCCTTGTACAATGAGAAAAACACACAATTTATGATAATTACTCTAGTAAATTATGAGAAAGGGTTTGAAAGATAATGTCAAAAAGAACGGTTGTTTCTTCATTGAATACATTGAGTAACTTGTTATGTTTTTCCTAAAGAAACATGTCTAATTTATTATCATATCAATTTTCACCTGGGCTGTTAAGTTGCCAAAATGTCGTTTGCAATAGTTGTATATATATTTTTACAACTTTTTTTTTTCTTTTCTGTTAATTCATATTTTTTTGCAGCATCCGGTCACAGTTATAAGCAATGTTTTTGTTGTTCTTCCACACGTTATATATAGATATATATATATATATATATATATATATATATATATATATATATATATATATATATATATGTGTGTGTGTGTGTGTGTGTGTGATAATAATAATAATATACACGCAATAAACAAGTAACGGATAATAAGTTTTATGTGTTGTTTTGTTTAATTTTAATTTAATTAAAGTTTTTATGCAATATAGCACCTAAAATGTGATGAAGAAAACGCACCTAGAAATAGATAAATGAACCTACTAAGTACGGAAGTAATAGTGTTTTACGTCCGAGTAAAGAATCTATCAACTATATCGAGGCAGCCAGTTTGGGATGGTTGAAGAAGTTTCGGATAAAACCACCAATACCGAACACTTTCTCCGCTAGGTTTTCTTCTATGTTAGTCTAAATCTAGTATGTTAGCGTGCGCTTAGAACCACTGGGACACCGATGTCTCTTTACCTAACACAAAACAGTTAGGCTATACTTTTCAGTTGACATGTAAGAGGTAAAATGCAAAGTTTTGGTGTAACGTCTGTCTACTTGTAACATGAATGAATTTGCATTTACAATGTTTTCTGTGGTGATTTAGTTTTTGTTATAAAGGATCTCTTGGCTTAATTGAAATAATATAAAAAAAAAATGAAAAAATAGCGCTGACTGCGTACGGTAAATTGACTGCTAGATAAAAAATTATATAATACCCCTGATATGAAGAAATACACACAATTTCATCTCCTATATATAATGGATGTTCCCAAATTTAAAGACGTTGAATTAAATTTATTTCATACATTTAATAAAAATCAACGCTTATTTAAAAATTGCATGCCTAGATAAGACAGCTATCACTTTTTCAATAAAAAGTTTGACTTTGTTTGAAAAATATATCTTACTAACAAAACACGCATAAATCTTTTTGTTACTAAAGTTTCGGTTTCCTTTTTACCCTTACCATTTTTGAACTAACCATCTAAATTGCAGCAATCACTGTTATCCATCCATTTATTCACCCTTTATGAAAACATGATTGAAACTTGATACGGTGTAAAATTGTACTTAATAAAATAACAAAACTGAAATCATCTAAATCTCAAAGACTGAAAATATTTTTAAAAAATTAATCGTCAGGGTATTGTGAAAAATTCCATTTTTCTCCTTTGTGTTTGGAATCTATTAAGTTCAAAGAAATAACAGCATATTGGCAAGTACTGCTACATTGAATGATCAAATGTATTATACCTCCTAATGACCACCCTAAATTGTACTAATTCCAGACTTTCTACAGCTGAATATATATTAATTATATCAAAGTGTTCCTGTAACCAAAATACTTGTAGCTGAATGTTTTATAAA